>VWZI01007934.1:138320-156805 GCA_013396835.1 Psilopogon haemacephalus | reverse complement strand
TTTCCTTTCTTCTGTATCAATGAACCAGCAACATATATTTCTTATAAGCGATTTAGAAATACATATACATACTTCTAAAATTGACTTCTTGGCCTTAGTATGTCAGCTTTTCAAGGATATTTGGATGATAAATATTGTTTGCGTGTGGATTTAAAAAAAAAAAAAAAAGTTGATGCATGTTGTTTGGAACTGAAATCTCATGTAAAGCAGGAAAGGTATTTAAAGTAAATACTGCTTTTATAAGTTAGCCCTATGGGCATAATCTGACATTTGTGATGCAGGAAGATGTCCCTTTTAAAGCCAAGGGACTGTTGCCTGAGCAAGGTCAAAATCTGGTCCCTGTGACAGGAGAGGCAGGAGCAGTGTTCTTGCAAAGATTGAGCTGGTAGAGCTGTGAGCAGAGATGATTCTCTCAAGTACTGTATATAGATGGTTGGGTAGCCACTGATCAACACATTAAAATGAGACTGCATTGCAAGGTTTATACTCACCTGGTATTATAGGGTAAACTGGTTGCCAAGGGTAATTAGAGATGTCCTTGGAAATGTGTTTTAGCTGCCTTTGGTGTCCTTAGCTGCCCTGCACAGTGCCCATGATCCCTTCTGTCCTTGCTCTACAGTTTATCTAACACCATGGTAGGACCTGTGAAAGCTGGACTGGATTTCCTGTCAGATGCAGGATTTTGTTAGCTCCCATTCAAGATCATTTAGGATGGGTGTGATTAAAACATCGCAGTTATCTCATGCACCTTCTCAAGGGTTGAGGCCTTCAAGGTGGATCAGCTGTGCATCATTGATAATGACCCTTTGCGTTAGAGGAGTGAGAACACTGCTTTCTTTGCTCACTGTCTTTGGAAATCTTTTATGTCATTGAGATGAGTGGGACCAACCTTGAATGCATAAATTGCAGTCCAGTGTTTGTTGGCACTGCATGACAGCCTAGGGTCTGGTGCAACACTGGTTAGACATCAGCATTGATTCCAATGAGCTTGGGCTCAGGTAACTGGTAGCTACAGAAGACCAATGTTTATAGCAGTTAAGGTTTACAGTAATCTAGTCAAGTATCTGCAGAGCTGTGCTGCACTTTCCCTGCTAGCTGTTTGTAGCTGTTGTTTAAAACCATCAGTCGAATCAGGGTTCCTCCCTTCCCCCTACCTGTTTTCAACCCCTCCTTCCCTCAAAACTCCATTGAACTATTTTGCTGTTCTCATCAAAACTGATGAGGGGAGGCTTTGTAGAAAGAAAAGTGTCACTGTTTTAATTGCTAAATAAATAATTTAATGTGAATTTGAATGTTATATTTTTAATGTAGCATTTTTCGTTTGGTCTGTATTTCTCAACAACTAGATAATGCTTTTTAATCTTATGCAACTGAAGAACTCATAAATTTCTTTGTAAATGACATCATTCTGAGTTTCTATTTTTTTCATACGGTTAATTTTTAGAGCCAAGGATTTGTCTTCTGTTGAAAACATTGTGAAATAAGTGTTCTAAACTCATTCTCTACTAAAATTGGAAAAAGCAAAAGCCTAGCATCAAAGGGATTTCAAACAGTGCTCTCATGAAGGCACTAGCTTTCCACTTCAGATATTGTCAACTGCTTCTGCTGTGTCCTTTTTTTAAAAACAATGTCTTTTTAAGTTGCATTATCACTAGAGGCTATTTTACAATCAGACCCAGTAGAATCACAACTGATGCCTTTTAATGTAAGACTCTTTTTAATTCTATCATCTTCTTACACTTCACATCATCAAGTAGAGACTTGCCATGCACACTTTTTATCTTAAATTGATTTTTTGGGGGGTCAAAGTTCAGTGATCCTCACTAAAGAGGTAACTTTTCCCTTGCTAAAATTATTATTCGACTTTTAAATTAAGAAATGTTTTGGTTTCTATGTTCTGTCTTGAAGGCTGAAAATTGGGTGGTTTTGTCACAGATAACATCACTTATTGCTCCAACAGTGTGGGGGGAGGGGAAATTGCAGCAAATTTTGGCCAAGCACTCAACCTTTGAAGCATTACCATTCAGACTCAATCAGCAGCAAGCTCTTAAAAGACCTTGGTAACAAAATCCTTTGAAAATCCTCACTGTATGGGATGTACTCTGTTTTAGAGCATCAGCAGATGAGCAGGATTTTCCCCACCCATCCTGCTCCAGGACCTTTTTCCAGTACCAGAGAGCAAACAGGATGCTTTTCCTCTGTGTGAAATCACTGTGTTCCTCTTTCTAACACTGTGAGGAAGAGATGGAGAGAGCTGCCAGTCAGAAACTTAAGAAGAGGAGGGCCAGGAAAAGTAGAGTCTGGGTTCACACTCTTCCTGTAGGAGGTAAGGGGGTTGGGAACTACCAGGAAAGAGGCAGTCTTCATGGACAGTAAAGGATGAAGATGTTGTGTGGGACACTGAAAAATAAGCAAATAATGCCTTATGGTTGTTTGACTAATAGATGAGAGACATGTAATGGGACATAACAGCCATAAAAAAAAATACCAGGGGAATATGAGAACATACAAATTTAGTATAAGTGTCAAGGAAAACAGGATAATCATTGCAGGAAATCTATTGAAGTGAGCTTTCTACATTGCCATTTAGTCTGTAATAAAAGATTTAGGAGCCCTGTTGCTTTAAGACACAATTATTCTCAGGGAAGCAAATATGCTTTAGGAGGCAAGAGTGTGTTACGCTAGGGCTCCAGCTTAGTTGCCTTACACTTGAGCTTCCAGGTGCTTACGAAGACTATTTTTATGTGCTCTCGCTGTATCAAGAAATGAGAGTGGGAGATGTGATGCTCAAGACTAAGCATTATATGTGACTGATTTTATTTGTGACAATCCACATCCTCTGTTAATGTAAATCCGTGTCACTCAGTTAGCTTTATGGGCCTTAAGACCCATGAAGAATCTCATTGGTTACATATGGGTAAATCTTGTTTTGGATGTTACCATCTGGAAAACAAGTCCCAGCCTGGTGCCTGAGAAGGCACTTTCCTCAGAGCCAGGATTCAGCTAGGTGACCTCAATGGTGCGTAGCCTGGCTTGTGAGGAGTAAATGCCTTGGACAATGTGAGGAGGAGGACTGTCATGTTCTGTGTTGGTGAAGGTGGTGAGCATGACTAGGGACAAGTTGCAGGGCGGGCCTGGATCTGGTTGTCTGTGGTAGGATGGGTGCTTTCAGCCCATCATGGAGATTGCAGGCACAGTGGGGCCATTCCTCCCAACAGGACGCTGGATTCCAAGGGGTTATGCTCCCTGCATGACGTGGGAGGCCGGGTGGAGACCAAGACATCTGGTGAGAATTCCTCACAGATGAGCTGTGTGTTGGGCTGGGATGCCGATCAATTTAGCTGATTCCTTTTTTGAGGCTGTTGGAAGGAGGAGGGGGGCTGGATGCTGCTGTCTTCCAGTAATTGTCTCTACTTCAGAATACCACTTATGCTTTCTTTGAAGACAAATGAAAAATAATATTAAAAAAAAAAAAACAAACACCAAAATTTCCCACCCCCCCAAAAAGCCCCAAAAAGCAACACCGGGAACTATACCAGTGCCTTTGCCTTAACAATGAATGTACATCTGCAATGTTTATTACTATGGGAAAATGAGTTGTAGTTTTGATGTTGGCAGTTGCATGTACAGAGGTATCACAGGCTTTGAAAATTATTAGATATATGAATGCCCATAGTAGCACCGAGGTTCAAAGGGAGGAGGCTTGTTTTTCCTGCCTATTTATTTATTAATAACACCAGCTCTAATTTCTTCCTCCCACTAGCAAGCAGAGAGCCCTACGCTAGAAGCCAAATATAGCAACAAAGATTTCTATATCTGGCCAAAACAAAAAATTCTGTTCCCTTTTAAGAATAATGCCATTCTTTTCTGATTGAGATGGATAAACAGAAAACTCAAGTAAGCCAGCTTCTCAGTGGGAAACTCCTTAGTGTCTCTCAAATGCCCATTGTAAAAGGTATGAACTTTTTTTTTTTTTAACATCTGTTTAGAAGTCAATGGTCAGAATTCTGCAGAGCCGCATTAATAAAGCACTTTTTTGGGGTGGCAGTCGGGATAAATCTTCCCCACTCAGTGGTGTTCTTTTTCTGCGCTGATTTGACTGTGTTCTGAGTAACAGAGACAATGCTGAATGAAACTTCATGAGTTGCACAACTGTCTCTACTTCTTCATCACCTTTTTCTTTCTGGTTTGTTTTTGTGGAGTGTTCCTTGGCTCTGAGGGACAGACCCCTGCTCTGTTCAGCAAGTAAGCTTGATGAGGCAGCATGGAACAGCGGCGTCGCCCCATGCTTGCTTCCTCCTTGGTTTTCTCATCAGGGGAGTATGTGGGAAGCCAGATGTATAGATTTTCCCATGGCTAGACTATTAAGTTATGGAGTATCCACAGAGAGTGACCAGGGATGATGGCGCTGCCCAGTTCCCAGCCTGGCTGATTGTGCTGGAAGAGAAGAAATGTCTTAGACAAAAGTGCCAATAACCAAATGCTTCCTTAGGTGATCATCTGACCTTTTATAAATAGAAGCCAATGCTACTTGAAGATGAATACATACATGGGTGTCACTCTACCTGGTTTTGAGCTAGAATATGCTTTTAGGAGGTAATACCCCTAACCCTACCACCTCTTTCTGATCTTGAGCAGTTTCTTTGACTTCTCCACACCATTTGAGGAAAGGTATTCAGCCTTTTCTTCGAAAGACATATTCCCATTCCAACCCACATCCACCACCCAACTGTAAGCAACTGGTATCTGTGGCATGTGAGTGAAAAAAAGTCCTTCCCTAGAGTACTGCCAATCCTTGTTTCAGAAGTACTACCTCTTTAATTTTTAAACGTTTGGATGAAGGCATTTGCGGTAAGGTGATTACTTCAGATTATGGAGTTAGATCTTCCTCCCTTGGAAGCCTGGGATTTTAATTTTTTTTCCAGATTTTTGTTCATGTGTTTGGTTGGTTGGTTTTGTTGACTTCAGTAGAGGCAGCCTTGGATCCCTGATGTATTTTTAAACCAGCACAGGGAAGTTTCATCCAGTGAATGTATTTGCACTGGATCTGCCCTGCCAGACATGTTACTGATGGTGTTTTAAATAAACACAGGGATGTTTGAAAATATTTAGCGTATGTAAATATGTCAAATATGCAAAACAAAGCTAACAGCTGTGGGGTGTACTCTTTACTCACGTGAGGAGGCTTTGTGTAATGTTTTTTCCATCATCCTGTCTTTTTGTTTTAAGCATCTTTGTTCCAAGATAATTGCTTCTCTGTGATTCCCACTAGACAAAGAGGGAGGAGGTTGGATGGGCCTCTGTGATGCCCTAAAGTCAGCCTGAACTTCTGTGAAGAGCCCTACTGTGTGTTGAAACCAAATTTCCACAGAGCACAGGAGAACAGGCCCTGAGGACACCACACACCAATCACTTTTCATTAGGGGTGGGATGGCATCGGGGTCCTATCCAACTTGGGCTTTCAAGAAGGGGAACGAAAGATACAGCACATCGCACACAGCATTTGGAGCCCTCCTCATGTGCTTTCTTAACTAGCCTGACAAAAGCATTAGTCACTGGTGTATGACTAGTAATTTCCTGAATTGAATCTGTTACTTCGGAAAGGATGACAGTTTTGCAGCCTCAACTCCATTATCTAACCAGGGAAAGCTGAAGCCTACCTATACATGTATGTAACCCTATAGAAGACATAGGGACAACTGCAATAAGAAGAAAAGAGTCTCCCAAAACAAGCTCAGTCCAAATCACCCTTTAATTTTTTTTTTAAATTATTATTAAACATTCTGCTTTTTTAGATACTCTTTCAGAGAGGGCAATTCATCGTCTATGCACAGTAAGTTTGCGCTGCTTCTAAATTCTACAGGATATTTTATGTTGCTTAGCCACCTGTTGTTTTTAATATTTTTTTTCTCACCCTTATCCCTGCTCTTGTTTCCCAGTTGCATTGCTTTAAGGGCAGTCTTCCAAACTCCTGGCTGTCTGGCAATGTGAATGTCCAGGGCCATGGCACAGCTACTCTGTGTTGCATTAGTTAGTGTCTGTCCATAAATTGCATACAATTTTGACTTGTTCATAAGCTACGATGCTCAGACTTGTGGATGTGAGAAGGTGCAATACAAACAAGCTCTGTTTGTTTATTTGGTTTCAATGACAGCAGATGAAAGTGCTTGGCAGGAGTAACAGCCCTGGGTAAAGGGCAAAGGGGAAGTGGAGCGTTGTTCATCAGGATCTTAGGGGATGTTCTCGCTCCCTCAGAAAAATCTGATTATTCTAGCAAGGGAAATAGCTAAAGCGCATACTACAGAGACGTGCTACTGCTTATTCTCCTTGCTCCCTTGCTCCTCAGCCTTTTCACTCTGCTCTCAATGACATTTCTGCTTGAATATGCTTGAGGGGATCTCCGTAAGATCCAATACTGTTAGGAACCTCATTTCCACCATTCCCATATTGCAGTGCAAAAAAGCAGTACTATAGTAACAGCACAGTCTAATTTTACAATGCCTTAGTGATGCATTCTTATCATTTAGAAAGTGACAGGCTCCTTGTTTCCTCAGCTCTTGTACTACATGACATTTTCCAGTGGTGATGCATATTCTACCATGAGTTTCTCCTTGCAGTGACTGGAAATTGCTACCAGCATGCATAATGCAGTGAAATCTTTCAAACTACTGTTAAGGCCCATGAGTTGAAAATAATTTACTATTTCATGGCTCATATGTGGCCTGGTTAATTTTTCTATTGTTTTCTGTGATAGAGGAATAGTTAGACCAGAACACACTACTCATGCAGAGAGCTCCAGACATGGATGAGCCAAATAGAGACTCAGAGGCAGAAATAACTCAAGCACAGGGCACCAAACTCTCTACTTTCCACCTCATTGCAATGTCTGCATGCAATCCTGAAGATAGTAGCACAACAAAAGATGCCATTCCATTCTTCATCCCAATATCCCTAGGCAGAAAGTAACTTAGTTTTGTTGCTTGGTATTTGTGATGCTTTGTACCATGTGCTGGTCTCATCAAATGTGGAGAGCAAGTGCTGAAACCAGTAGGTTAGTGATAGACCCGCAGTAGTTGATGCTCTCCATATAAGCAAACTCACCATTCACAATGTGAACTTGCAAAGCGTCATTAAAAGAACACTGAAATTAATTAGGATCTTCACGCTTCATATCTACCTCTTTCAAAATTATTCTTATTATTCAAAATTGTTATTATTACTGTATTTCAGTAATTCTCAACAAAGGTTCTCCTTAGTAAATGAGAAAAAGTAGCTCTCATACATGGCAGACGTTGCTGATTATTTTTCATGAGGCTGTTTGCTGATTCAAAGAGGTCTAAGAGGAAGGGTAGAGAACACAGATCAAATGGTAAGCCCTTCAGGTCTCTCTTGCACAGTTTAATTCATTAGTACAAGGACTCTTCTACAAATATCAGACCTGATATTTTCTTTGTATAAAATTGGAGATGATTATAATTTAATCTCAGCTAGAATATTGTTTTTCCCTTTTTTTTTTCCCTTCTCCTTTTGATGGGTCAGATTTAAACCATCTGCAAGCAAATGGAAAGGAAAAGTGGAATCATTGTTTTCACCAAAAAATTTTGCAGCTGTCAGGGTGTGTTTGACACAAGCCTGATGGCTGAAAACAAAGACAGGACACATTGTCCCAGCTGGATATCAGAGAGCATAAGAACTCTTCATGGCCAGAAGAGAACTTGGGGCTAAATGAGGTAAACAACATCATTACTTAGACATACTCAGGGGCTTTTCAGAGAGAATTTTTCACTGAATTTTGCACTGGTTTTCCTGAGCCTCAGTGAGACCCTGTTGGTTTCTGCACAATGTGGGTGACTCTCTACGTGATGATCACAATATATCATTCAGATTACTGTTTTGCGACTAACCTGCCACATGGCAGCAATTACAGCAATTGCTTCCAGTGCCTGTCATGACATATTACTTTTATAATTTAGTTTAATTTTTGGCCCCATTATTCATAAGTGCAACCCATGAAAAGGGCCTAAAGCAGAGCTTCTGAGGAGGAGCATCAGGAGCCCTGACAAAGCTATTGTGGACTAGGAGATTACTTCACTGCTTTTTGTTCAGTCATCGAAGTTAAACCAAACACTTTTTTTCTAAGCAGGCCTTTCCAAGGGAGCTTAGTCTGTGTGAAAGTCAGATCAACCACTGAGAGTCAATGCATCTTCGTGATGCATTCCTTATGTGTTCTTGTTGTTAGGGTTTTCAAAAGCAACTATTCTGTCAGCTCACAGCAAGGTAGGTGTCTTCAAGAAACTTAATTATATTTCCAAAATGGAATCAAACCCTGATTTTTTTAAGCTCTTGTAGTGGCTTCACACATAGAAGTGTGATTTGATATTGTCAGTATGGAATTTAAGAAATACATGGCCTTCTTTTATTTTCTTTTTTCTTTTTTTTTTCCCATTTAATGGCAGTCTTGCTGTGTTTTTGCATGTTTTGAGTTGCTAGGTTGTTGTTTTTTTAACTACTTCAATATTAGCTTGAGAAATGTAGACTAAGAGAGGTAATATATTTTTTGTCATTTTCTTCATGAGTTTTGATAGTCATAATCCTATGAAGTCACAGGGACATATTTTCTTTCTCTGAAGTGACAACAATCATTTCTATCTCCTAGGGCTGACACTGTCATGCTGGTATTTATTCATGCTGTATTTTTTTCCCCAATTAATTTGTCTGCATACATCTAAAGACAGAATATACTTGAGCTAAGCTAAAACTAAGAGAATAAGCCATTCAGCATCTGTGAGGTGTTATCATGTCATTTGAACTCTTGCAGTGCACTAGTTCTGAGTTGCACTCATGGTTATTGAGTGTTCTGTACAGTATCTTTAACTGAAAGCAATTTTGGAACTATTTCACTGGATAGGCAGTCTTCTAAAATATCTCAGACCCAGCTTCACTCCAATCTCAGATCAAGGTAAAACAGGACAAGTCTGCTGCAGTTGTTACAGTTTGGCTAGAGGAAGAGAAAGGCCTGAAAATTAGTCCTTTCTTTTGTATCACCAAGAAAACTAAGAAATCAAAGGTCTAATGGTAGATCACGTAGACTAGAGGTCAAATGTCAGTCGTTAATCCAGCAAGTATATACTTATTGGAAAGTGTAATGAGATTTAGCATTAAGTGCATTAAAACTGATTTTCACAATGGGAATATTTTCTCCTACCTCTGTCTTTTATGGACAGTGCTTGAACCTGTGATATTTACAGCTGTAGGGGAAGGATGTAAGGGAGCCATGTTCCTGACTATGTACTTTGCATAGTTATTTACACCTGCACGAAGTGGCTGTGAAATGTTCCTCTTCAGTGCTGGTTACACTCATTTGTACCCACTTAACACTGAGTCAAGGAGCAGAGAAGTGGCCGAACAGTGGGAAAACCATCCCCAGCATCCTGCTGTCCCAAGCTCAACCAGACTCCTCCAAACATAGATGCCATTGCCATTGGATCTCCACTACCTCCCACAGTGAGCAGTGTGAGAGTGAGGTGAAGTAGTCACATCCAGCCAACCCAGCTCTACTCCCCTAGCAGCTGAGCTGCAGGATACCTGTTTGCTATGTCATTTTCTTTGAAAGTTTGGAAAAATAACCCAATACTCCCTTATACATTTATTGCTTTGCTGCCCAATGCTATCTTTGTAAATGGAAAACAGAGAAGATACAAAATTCTTCCAAGGAGCTGAGGTTGTCCTGGTCTCTCAGAGCCATTCATTTTCATGGTGTTTGCTGTCTGTAGGTTTAAGAAACTAATTCCCATGTGATAGATCCAGTTACAAGTCCCTCACTGTGATCTCTGAGCAGGTGCATCTGTAGCAACCCCTGTCCTTCCATGAAAAAAGAACAGGATCAAGTAACAAGAGAACCTGAAATAAGGAAGAAAGAAAGTGGCTTAAGAGGTGCCAACTTACTGAGCTCTGAACTGTCTCCTTCTGTGGGACATTTTAAGGAGAAAAAAAAATTTAAAATGAGACCATCATAAGGGAGTTAGTAGAGAAAGTATTGTGGAATACAAATTCAACTTGCAGCTGCCAGAGAGAGCATCCATCCTCTGCCTTTCAGAAAAAAAAAAAAAAAAATAGGTAGATAGATAGATAGATAGATAGATAGATAGATAGATAGATAGATAGATAGATAGATTTACATAAACCCTACAAATAGCCGGATGTAGAGATGCACAATTCACTTAGTGGTGCAGCTCTTCACAATTAGATTGCGAAGGTAACTCCATACTTCTATCCTGGCCATGGTCTCTGAAAGTTCAAATGAGAACAGGAAAAGAATTTTCAGATTATTTTTTTCCTCTCTGCCTACAAACTTATTTACTGAGGTGAAGCAGTACGTGAGCATTTCCCAAAACTTCACCAAAAGAATTATAGAATTATAGAATAGTCTTGGTTGGAAGGGACCTCAAAGATTGTCTAGTTCCAAGTCCCCACCATAGGCAGGGACACCTCCCACTAGAACAGGTCACTCAAGGCTTCATCCAACCTGGCCTTGAACACCTCCAGGGAGGGAGCATCTACAACCTCCCTGGACAACCTGTTCCAATATTTCACCACCCTCACTGTAAAGAACTGCCTCCTTTTTGTTCTTCCTGTTCTATTATGGAAGGCTTAATACCAAGACATTATCCAAAAGCAGTGCTGCTGTTGATTCTGACTGATTTGTGCACGGAGTTCTACAACAGGTGTTGCCTTTTTCACTACACACCTGAAGATGGTCTGATTTCTTAGCAGCAGTGATATAACTTCTGGAGGTGAGAAATGCTGATTAGAAAACATGGTATGATGGATGCAACAGTGTTTTTTATAGGTTTAAAGAACAGGTGTCATTAAGGGAAACTTTATCTCCATGATGGTAATGAACATTATATTTTGTGATCAGTATGTTCCAATATAAAGCAAGGTAGATAGATTGATTAAGTAATTAAAGGTCAGAGTAACACTATAGATATTTTCAGCTGAGGACACCACTGACCAAGCTGAAGGAAAAGATATGAGGTTTTGTTGTATTGCATCAGACCATTACTGACAGAGATGAAAAAGTGGGCTATAATCTATTTTTCACCAGTAAAATTACCTGCTCTGTTTTTTTGTAGGGACTGCTTGGGAAAACTGAAATCAGGTAAGCAAACGATGCCAATCTGAGTACATCTTAAATTTTCTGTGACTCTGAAGTCAAGGAAGTTAGCTGGTTTTTCAATCACTATCCTACAATTGTTCACGCAGTAAAACTTCCAAAAGCTAGCTGAGGTTCTTAAGCAGGAAGAAGCTTAGAAGCATAGCATGATACTATAGTGTTTAGAGGTATGGCTGTTATGTGTGTATTTTATTTCTTCATTAAAAGAATCATCCAGTCTTCTAGATTTGAGGTTCTCCCCCTTCTCTTTTTAATATTTTTTTTCTTATTTCTGAACAAAGGGGGTACATTCTTTTATTGTGCTGAGTGCACAATAACAGGTGTGCTTCTGGAAATGGATGTGACAGCACAAAATCACATGCTGTCAGTGTCTTTGAGTAAACTTGTAAATTGTAGCCCAGCTAAAGATGTTGGGATTTTTTTGGGGGGGTTTTTTGTTAGCTTCATCTGCTTTCCCAAATTGCTCATATCTAATGTGAGAAACATGGACATTCTGACCGCCCCTTCAGGAAACAGCACACATAACTTCAGACTTTAAGGCTGTAGGCTGTTATAAGGATAAATATCTAATTTTTTTTTAAGGCAGCATGTATCAGTTGCTTGGTTGAATATTTATATTATTGATATATAGGTTGTTCAGGCAAAAGGAGGTTTAGATGTGTCAGCAGACAATAGTTTAGTAAACCGCACACACAACTTCAGACTTTAAGGCTGTACGCTGTCATGAGGATAAATATCTATTTTTCTGAAGGCAGCATATATCAGTTGCTTGGTTAAATATTTAGATTATTGATATATAGGTTGTGCAGGCAAAAGGAGATTTAGATGGACAATAGTATTAATATTTGTTCTCCCATTGTAGTTTTACATTAAGGGCTCTAGTGTGACCAAAGGCTCATTCTGTGTTAACTGCAGCACGTCAACACAGTTCTTTCTGTTGAAAAAAATTGCCTTCTGCCTCTAAATGCAGCTGAAAGGAGCTCGGAGAACAGGAAGGTCCCCCTGCTGTCAGGAGGCAGGTGAATGCAGACAGGGAGGGTGTTGTGGAGTAGCGAGGTTATAAGACCCTGTGAAAGAAACGTCGACTGATAACTACGGGCAATATGAATTACAAAGGCAGGGGATTTAAACAAAGCAAGCAGGTAGAAATCTTGAGAAAGGATTATTCTCACTTCATCTCTGAAGAGTTTAGTGGGGATGGTTATGATTGTAACCAGTAGGCTTGGCCCGTGGAACAGCTGGGCTGTATCCATTTGCAAGCACTTATTAATAACGTTGCTTAATTTCAAGCTAATTTCCTCTGACGCGTCTTATGCTTGAAGCTTCTGTGATTTAAATACAGAATGACCCCATTACTCCTTTCTTTAATTGACACTAATTGAGACTAATTAGCATACAAAAGTTAAATCAGCTTTAATTAGAAAATAATTATTGGCACCTCTCTAATTAGTCATTGGAGGCAGCAGCATTTTCAGTGGCACTGAACTGTTAACATTTAAAGTAGCTGTATGAACCACATTGAAAGCAAATGGCTTGCAACTGAATATACCTATAGAGGTTTTGGGTTGTTCTTAAAGAGAAATTTAAACTGTAAATCTACTCTTAAAGACTAGGCAAATGCTCTCATGTTTATAAACTACTTTGAAGACACCTGTATATGTATTTAGCTTTCACAATGCACTATTAAACAACCTGCTTTTCTGTCTTTGATGGAAAGGTTAATCTTGAGCTAATTTTCCCCAGTTATACAAACACAGCCACTCACAGCATGGGTAAATTTCTCCAGCTGTTTATGGACTGGATATGAACAGCTGATCTTACCTAAAGAAGTCAAGCTGGGAAAGAAGGCTGTGAGGAAAGTTTTTGAGCAGACAGTAGTGATGTAACTTATGATGTAATGATGGTAATGCAGTAACTGGTCATTCAAGAAAACTATGTGCTTTACTTGTGCCTGTTTTTACAGTAGTGTTTGGTTTTGTTGTTTTTTACACTACCCTTTTACCACTGTAGAATAAATCTTTGCTGTTATAGCCATCTTGATATACCAGGAGGCACACACCATGGTTTCAGATGTGTCCTTAAAAAGGAAAGCTTTTACATTGGTTAAAATTTGAATGGATGTGCAAGAAGGGAAAGACAACAGGAAATAGAATGGAAGTTGCACAGTTTTTGAAGCCAAAAAAGATCTTGCTATGCGGGAGATCTTCCCTAAGCAAGGTCTGTAACACCAGGAAGGGCTATATTTTTAAGCAACCTTTCCACAGCTGTCCACTGAGAATCTCCCATCTCTGCTGTTTTGTGGAAGTATCCCAGCTGAGGCAGGGCTGAAGACAAAGGCTAGAGCATAGCTTTATGTTGTCATTGGTACCACAGTTTTGGGGCTGTGGATCACAGGCACCATCACCTCTCACTAGCATTCACTGAAATGTCAACATGTTTCACTGAATGCATTCAAACACTCTCTAAAATGTCATTTTTGCAAGCAGCATTCTTCATTGTTGGATCTTTCTGTGTAATTTTTTTTTTTTTGGTGTGCTAGAAAGACCCTGTTTGAACTTTTTTTGAATAGCTTCAGCAGTACTGGAGAAAGCAAGCTTGCATACCTTTAAAAGGATGCTACTATCGATTTTCATTACAGAGCATTCCAAGATGTGTGGTTGTTATCATATCTAGAGAAAATGGAGAAGGAAATTCTGATAAAAATGAGAGCACTGAAGAATAAGTTAGCAGAAAACATTAACAGGAAAATCTTGAAAGATCAGTTTGACTTTTTTTTTTTTTTAAGTATTTGAGTATAACTTAAAACCATATACTTATTTATCAACTTCATATCTTCTCATCCCATCATCCAAACTTGGTTGAAGTACAGAGCTAACATGTAATTGTATTTAGGCAAAAATTCTTGGGCTGAGTCAGGATCTTTGTCATTAACTAAGGTAGAGTTATGCTACTGAACAAGCAACCACACACCCAACTAATAAATAAAAGCACCTGTTCCGTCAACAGTCACAGTTGAAAGCACTAAATTAAAAAGAGTCCTTTGGATATGGAATCCAAATTACTTGTATGACATGTGAGAACATAAATAAATAGTTCTTACTTGAACCATTTAATTTAGAATTTACAGACTTACAATACCAATTACACTCCTCCCTCCAGCTGAGGTTCCATTTGTGCAGCTACCACTGAGCAGAGCTTCTCGGTATAAATAACTTCAATGCAGGGATTTAAAAATTAAAAATGCCTTGGTAAACCTGGAGTTCTTTGACTTTGAACTGTGTTATCTCAGCAACTCTTGTCTACAGTAAAACATTCTGTGCAATTTTAAGACAGAAGATGAATAGACTATTGTTGAATAGACTCAGACAAGCTCCAAAACTGACATAAGAAAATGTTTGAAAAGCTTTACTTACCTTCACCTGATGTCATCTACCTGGACCTGAGTAAGGCCTTTGACTCTGTCCCACATGACATCCTGGTCACCAAACTGGAAAAACATAGACTTGATGGGTGGACAACTCGCTGGATAAGGAATTGGCTGGATGGTCACACACAGAGAGTGGTGATCAAGGGCACAATGTCCACCTGGAGACCAGTGACAAGTGGTGTCCTTCAGGGGTCAGTGCTGGGACCAGTGCTGTTTAACATCTTTGTCAGTGACATGGACAGAGGAATCGAGTGCACCCTCAGCAAGTTTGCAGATGACACCAAGCTGTGTGGCACAGTTGACTTGTTAGAGGGCAGGGATGCCATCCAGAGGGACCTGGACAGGCTGGAGAGGTGGGCCCAGGCCAACCTCATGAAATTCAACAAGGCCAAGTGTAAGGTCCTGCACCTGGGTCAGTGCAATCCCAAGCACAGATACAGGCTGGGTGGCGAATGGCTGGAGAGCAGCTCTGAGGAAAAGGACCTGGGGGTCTGGGTTGATGAAAAGCTCAATATGAGCCTGCAGTGTGCACATGCAGCCTAGACTGAAACTGTGTCCTGGGCTGTATCAAGAGAAGCATTGCCAGCAGGGCAAGGAGATTTTCCCCCTTTACTCTGCTCTTGTCAGACCCCACGTGGAGTACTGTGTGCAGTTCTGGAGACCCCACCACAAGAAGGACATGGACCTGTTTGAGCAAGTCCAGAGGAGGGCCATGAAGATGCTCAGAGGGTTGGAGCACCTCTGCTATAAGGACAGGCTATGAGAGTTATGGCTTTTCAGCCTGGAGAAGAGGCTTCGAGGGGACCTTATAGTAACCTTCCAGTATCTGAAGGCAGCCTGCAAGAAGGCTGAGGAGGGACTATTCACAAGGTCCTGTAAGACAGGATGAGGAGTAATGGGTTTAAACAGGAAGAGGGGAGATTTAAATGGGTTATTAGGAGAAACTTCATTATAGTGAGGGTGGTGAGACACTGAAACAGGTTGCCCAGGGAGGTTGTGGCTGCTCCCTCCCTGTATGTGTTCAAGGCCAGGATGGATGAGGTCTTGAGCGACCTGATCTAGTGGGAGGTGTCCCTGCCTATGGTGGGGGGTTGAAACTATACAATCTTTGAGGTCCCTTCCAACCTAAACCACTCTATGATCCTAGATGAGATTTGAATTCACATTCTACTATGGTTATACAGTGGACATGTAGTTCTTTTTGAAATGTGAGCAAGAGAATGATGGAAAGATGTAACGAGATATAGAGGCTACTGTGCAGTGGTAAAAGAAATGTAGCTGAAGGAAAAAACTTATTTCTTTTCATTACAGAGAAAATAATTCATACCAAGTCAAATCGCACTGAAGTGAGGGAAAAGATCCCCCTTAACTTCTGTGCATCTTGATGAAGCTTTCCACCGGTATAACTGACTTGCTTAGTGGATCATATTCTATGTCTTAACCTGTATATTGTTAAGTTTTTTCAGCTGCATGTTGCTTTAAATAATATTGACAGTGCTCAATGTTTTTTATATTTTTCCCCTTAAGAATTAAGGATGTCACTGACTCTGAGAGAGAAGAAATCCATCACCAGTGGATAGTGTTTGGATCAGTGTATTGAAAACCTATTTTCTGAAATCTGTCAGAATTAGATCCTTTTATCTAAATGTACATAGAGCCACTGACTTAAAAACTTTCTGTCTGATTATGAACTTCTGGAGATCAGAATATCTTTATTCATCATCAGGAATTCACGTAAAGATTTGTGACAGGTTTTTTATGTTTATAAAAATGAAGGGATATAACTGAAAAAACAGAAAAGTGCTGACTGATGGAAAAAATATCTTTAATTCATTTATATATCATAGTGTGACATAAAGAAAGTAATTTTAGCTAAAGGAGGCTAGATTTCTTGGAGAAAAAGAAGTGCTTTTACGACAAAGGTAGGTCTATATCCCATTGCTGAGTAGTCATTCATTTTTATAAGTTCCTTCCTTCTTTCAGGTTGTAATTGGTGGCCCAATGGGAGCCCTGAGAGTAGAGCTGTCAAAGAAAGCCTCTTTTTACTTTTTTTTTTTTTTGTCACATTCCAATATAATTAGGACCAATGATTACAGTAACAAACACAGTACCAGCTGTTTGAAGCCTAATACTATTTAAGTATTACCATGCCTTTATTTTTAAAATACCAAAACATATGGGAATCATAAGCCATTTCTCTCTCCCTTCTCCACTAAGGTAGACTTTTGTATTCAGATGCTAAGCCTGTGTTTGAAGAGAGGGAAAATAAATAATATTTCTGAAATATCTTATGATTAACTCCAACTTATCTGTCTTATACACGCAACTTCTTTTCCCCTTTCTACTCCATGTCTTTACTGAAATTACATCTCTGGTCACTGAAGAGTGCCAATAGTATGGAAACAGATTGTTGCAGCTTTTGCAGCCTGAGACACAATTAATGGCAATAAAAAGAGTAATAAAAGTAATAAAGTTTTTTTTTGTTTGTTTTTTTTTCCCCCTGAATGCTCTTTTTCTTGAAAAACTCCTTGAGGCAGCAGATGTAGCCTTTCTATATGAGGCTACATCAGTGCTTGGGCAGCCACTGGAACTAATTTCTCTCTCATGATTGAAATTTTCTACAGTGGAATTTTCCGTCTGTTTTCAGATAGATACTTAGTTTTTTTCTCACTTTCCCCGTATGTTTAAAAGGAAAGCTTATATAAAAGACTGAAAAGACGAGAAAGGAAAATACAGCAGTAAGTAATTTAAAGATATAAAAAAAAAAATCAGCCAAACTCACCCCATGCAATATTACTCAGAAATCTGCAGAGCTATTCCAAGGATTAAGCTAACCACAGAGCTTGCATTCTTGGTTATGCAGAGCTATCTTTCTGCCAAAGTACTTTAAGTCTTTGGCATCTTTTGCTTTCATGTAACTGAGAATCAGGTCCTATAGCTTTATCCTCTCCACTCAATGCTCTGTTCAGTGAAATCCCTGGGCTTTGCTTTCCATGTTTATGGTGGGTGGGAGGAATATGTGGCAGGAGACTTGAAGGAAAAGTGAAGCCAAAGATAATAGCAGACTTGGTATTACAGTATGTAATCGGGTCCATCACTGGGGCATTTTGGTACTGTAACCAAAGGGTGTACTTAGTGCCTGTTGGTTGTGAGTTCTACTGCTCTTATTGTTCATAATAATACATTTACCCCTGCATCTTAGTCATACAATCTCTTTAAATGCTATGTATGTTCATATATCCACATTCATAAGATAGCAAAGTGTCTGTACTGCTGGAACTAAATGTCTGGAGTTGTCAACAGAGGTTTTGTGGTGCAGATTTGGCTGCCCTTGTCCCTGGCTTGGGCAATAACTTGCCAGGGCTGCTGGCACTGAGAACACACAGCAGGTGCAGTCTCTCCATGTCAGCCAAGCATCATGTGGGGGCTCAGAAACAGGTCATGGTTTTGCTTGGACTGGAGACTAAAATCTCATTGAATAAGCTCTATGTTTTGGTTTATTTTGAAGGATTGTGAGGCTATAGCTGCCCTCCTTTTAAATATGTGATGAAAATAATCATAAGGACTTCTGCTACTCTAGCCAACCACAGAAAGTAGTGCCTGCTTGTTCTCAGAGGAACCTGAATTCAAATAATATGAAGGAGATTACTTCCTGTAATTTCAACAAGAATTTGTATCAGCAAATGCTTTATAAATATTAGTTTTAAAAGTGAAAGGAAAGATAAATTTAAGATAGCAGAAAAATATTCTGTTTAGTTTTTTGGAAAAAAAGTTTATCATGTGTGTCAATGTTTTCAACAGAGCACTATGAATGGATACTCTGCTACATAAAAGATTAAGTACTGTTTTATTTTCTCCTTCCTTCCTTCCTTCCTTCCTTCC
>VWZI01007934.1:124134-138047 GCA_013396835.1 Psilopogon haemacephalus | reverse complement strand
CTCCCTGCTTTCCTCCCTCCCTTCTTTCCTCCCTCCCTTCTTTCCTCCCTCCCTTCTTTCCTCCCTCCCTTCTTTCCTTTCCAACAGGCTAATCTCTTTTTTTCTTATGTAGTCAGTGGACAACTGACGTATCTCACACTTACGGAGCCAAATTTTGTCTCCTCTTGTGGTTGTTCAAGCCTAAATTTGGTCCTCAGATGTTTCAATAGACACACAATTGCTACATTCACTATGTGTAGACATATACACTGAAGATCATATAGGTATGCTGGGAAGATAATACTTTCCAGGATGGGAAATTATTTCATTTTCACTGAACAATGTAGGAGAAATAAATGAGCTTTAAAAACCACAACAGAATTAGAGAACAGAAGATAGGTTTAATTGCTCAAGGGAAGGCTGAAGGAGCTTTAATGTTATCCTCTCTCTTTTGCTAGGCCAACCAAACTTCTGGCATAAATCAGAGACATAAATCAGAGGGTCACCACTGTCTCTATAGCCTGACCCTCCCTCACCCGTAGAAATCAATGCTGCAGCAATATTATTATCATTTCAGGATAAAAACTCTGGCTCTTTCTTCACTGAAACAGAGGAGAAGGAAGATGGGAAAGATTTGCTGTGACCAGAACCATGGCAACATACACTCTTCCAATACACTGAATGCTTGAGCCCTGTGAGACTAAGCTAATTCTCTGAAAGTATTTATATATTTTTATACATATACATAAATATATATATATTTGTATATATGCTCTTGGATTTTAGCTGTGAACTGAATGCCTTTAACCTGTAGTTTGGCCTAAAGCAGTTTCTTTAATGATGGTACTGCAATGAGACCTTATAGACAAACACAGCTACCACTTCATGCTTAAGCAGTGGCTCATGCACAGCCCTAAGCAAGCAAAAGAGTTCTCTTGACATGCTGGAAATGATGCTGAAGTCACCCTTGTTCTCTCTGTGCATCAACTCCTACTCCTAAAAGACTGTTCAGAAATGGATGGGTAGGTGGACCTCAGTGTAACACTTTATCTAAATAATGTGCCTGTACCGTCTCAGTGTCTCGTCTTTTTTTTTTTTTTTTTTTTTTTTTTTTTCTTTCTTTTTTCCTCCCCTTCTCCCTCTCTGAAACTTGCTTGCTGGGAACAAGATGGTCTCCTACTGGGATAATTAAAACCTGATTCTGAAGTGAGCATGCTTATATATATTGCAGAAGATGTGAGATGATCTGACAAAGTTTTCTCTCATCTATGTGCTCTACTATTGCACCAATAAAAAAAAAAATCAAGCAAACAAAAAATAACTCCCCCTCCCCTACAATGTTTATCTTGAGAAAGGCATATTGAATATTGAAGCATTTTAATTCTTTTTACATCAATCTTAAAGCTGAGCTGTGGCCATTTTGGTTTGGCTACTTTAAATAGCACTAAAATAAACAATGTGTGTGGATTTTTCTTATTAAGGATCAAAAATCTTAAGCAAAGCATGTGGAAAGTGTGAGAGGACTTTTTTTTCTCTCCAAGTGTAATGGAGGGATAACAGTATCAGACAAGACTTCATTTTATTGAAAAGAAAACATCCTTGTTCCGAGCATATTCAAATACAATACAGTACTGCACAAGGACATTAAGGGCAGTACTCGGAGTTTGTAGTATCTACCTATTAAAATTAAGCAGACTGTATCTTCCCCCTAGTACTTCCTTCTACAGCTGTATTCTTGCACCTTTTAGTGTGAAGCAAAGTGAAAATCTAACCAGCTCTTCAGCACTGTGAATACAAGGAGGTGAGATGGCCAGTCAGAAGTATAAGGTTGTATGATTTGTGCAACTACATTAATTAAGCTGTCCAATGATTCTCTGTGAGGAAGCTCACAAAATTGACTTGTACATACAAGAGTGATAAAGCAAGTGACTTGTGGCATACCTGACCCTCAGGGGAAACAAATTGTTTCCAGCATAACATGATACAAAGGTTACCATACTTGCTGGGCACGTAGCTGCATTATGTGGCACAGACTATCTTAGGGAAGATACCTGGAAACTTAATAGCATCCAGACCATTCTCATAACAGAAGCTCCTATTTACCAATAGGAATTGTTCAGCATTTCTTTTACTGGAAGATATCCACTTCTATGTCTGGATGATAAACCCTTGAGTTTCGATCATGAAGGTGCACCTAGGGAAATAAAATGTGCATGTCTGGAGGCTGTTCACAATATAGCCAGGACACTGAAAGACTCAGCACACAGGCTGGCATTACAGAGGCCAGGTGGAAAATACAGCTAGATTTTGGCCTCTGTTGAGCTCTATGCTGTTTAAATATTTGTATCTGGAATAACTGGATTAGGTTCAGTACCAATGCAACCTGCAGCTGCACCTGTTTATTGGTGAGTAACAGCTGATTTGAGAGTTGAACTTTTAATTTTGCTTGGAATGTTCTTTGGTCAGAATTCAGAGATTTTTTTTTTTCTTGTCTTCCTGTCTCTGAATGCTATTGAAATGCTGTATGCTCTTGATGGTAAAATCTACTGTGAAGCCATTGTCAGACTTATGAAGAGAGCAGTGCAACTATTCCATTTCAAAGGTATTTGAAATTTTCTGTGGATTAGCTTTGGTCCCACAACTGTCTATTTAAAAGACCAGTATGGTTTCTTCTCAGTGCTTCGTAGCATGAGACTGGCTTATAACACAATGTATTTTAACCACCAGAGGAAAGTAAAAGACCACTTCTGCTAAGCCACAAGCACTTTATGCAGAGATATGTTTTGATTCAACTTTCTTCATCCATCCCAGACTATAATTTGCTTTGCTGCAAGCTCTGTAGATCTATGCACAACATGTGTGTATTTTTGACTAGTTATTTCAAAGCAATCTTTAAAGCTTATAGAAGGCAACATTGAATTCTAGTGGGGGAGAGAGAAGGAGGCAGTTACCTTACTTGCAAATAATCGCAGTATGTGCCCAGTTAATGTTTCCGTTCTAAACATTAGGGGTGGCTAAATCCATCAGTAGAGACCAATGTAGACTTTGTGTGTGTATGTGTGTGTAACATTGCTACTTCAGTATTCACAGAACAATTGAGGTTGAAAGAGACCATTGGGATCATCTAGAAACACTCCTGCTCAAATAGCATCACCTAAACATGATGACCAAGATTATGCCCAGACAGCTTTTTAATACCTCCAAGCAAGGGACTCCACCACCTCTCTCTCTACTCTGTGAAAGTGCTCAGCTACCCTCACAGTAAAAAAAAGTGTTTCCTGATTTACATCCTTTCCTTAATGATTTTATGAGATGTCAGTAAAACCTTCGATTGATTTTGCTGGCATCTACTAGGTGGACAGTTTGAGAGAAACAGTTAATCCCTTGCAATTCAAGGCTACTGAGGGTGAATGATCAACATCTTGAATTGCTTGCTCTTTTCCTTATACCGCTGAATGGAATGGCAGCCATTAGTGACATTTGTGATGAGCAAGGTTGTCTTGTCAATTTTGTGTCCCTGCTCTTCTCCTACCTGTTTTCTTCTTCTGTCACCAGGAAACAATTCTGACACTTCTGCACGTGGGTGTGATTATCCACCTCGCATAATCATTATGTATATCCAGTGGTTATTATCCTGTTCCAAAACTTCCATTATTTTGACAACAAGCTTGACATAAATCATGTGATGTGAGAGAAATTATGTCTGTGTTTGACCACCTTGGCGGGCAGAGACTGGGGGTAGTGAGTGTGTCTCCTTCTTGTACTCAGTGCATTAATTTCTGTTGGTGCAGAAGTGGGGGGTGGGTGATGGGATGCTATTTATACTCTAGTTTCACAGGCATAAGTAGTTAGATGGAGGGATTGAAATATATTCACTGTTGCAAAACAAGGGGAGCACCTGCAAGAATGCATAGCTTTAGAGTTATACATGCTTTCAGTGTCTGTGCAACTAAAAGCAGCAAAATGCTCTTAGTGTCAGAGTGGGGCTGAAGGTGGTAAGCAGCTGGGAATCAAGCTTTGATCAAAATTCAGCTGGCCAGGGTTTTTTTGTTGGTTGTTTTTTATTTTAAAAGTGTGCCCTGTTATGCACTCAAACACTTCCTTTTAGGGAATGTCCAAGATGCCTCTTGCAAAGCATGCAGTGCACATCCAGAGGCAGCATCAGCAGCTCAAGTCTATGCAAAATACTTTGGGTACTTGCCAGCTTTTTGTTCATGTATTTAATAGCTTTCTTAATGTCCTGGCTTTCTGGATTAGCTGAAAGACCTATCAAACAGAAACCAAAGAGTGATGTGTGCATGCTTATGGGTGACAGGGACAAATTATAAGGGCTGTGGGAAAGGAGCCCCCTGAAGAACAGCTGTTGTGCCATGTCCATGGCCACGTTGGGGAGGGGAAGAGCAGGTGGTTTTCTGATCAATAATGTTATACTGGTAGAAGCCATATTGTGGATGCAGTTATGGATTATGTCCCTTTCACATAATATGAATTTATGCTTCTATCCCCATAGGAGGGTTGGACTACAGTCAATTATACTTGCATAGCTACAGTATGATTCAAATTATGTGAGTAGATGAGACTTATTTCTATTTTTTAATGAAACAATAGGGACAGATCCAAAGATTGTCCAGATTAATGGCAGGATTCCTGTGGGCTGCTTTCCATTTATTCAAGAGCCACCTAAGAGAGCACTTTACTCTCTAGAAAGAATTTTAAATATAATTTTTTATGACCTGTGGGCTTATTTTCCTTCCCAGGCTAGTGGAGAGGACACATATTATTGCATTTGGGAGGTGACTTAGGCACTGGTATTGGATATGAGTTCTTTGAGAATATAATTAGGAAATACATCACTTCAACATTGTTTTTATTGTAAACATACCTCACTGTAGTACACCATTGTTATAAAACAAATATCTGATATTCTGGATCTATGTAGTAATCCCATTTCTTTTAAGAACAGAAGGAAGGCAACTTTTCTTCACAATCACAAAAAAATGCATTTGATGCATGGTTTGTATTAAATTGTGGAGACAGTGGGTCTAGGCTCATGTATGTGTTGGCAAGCGTGCCTAACTGTTGGGTGCGTAGTGTGTAGAGGTGGCAGCAATTACATGAGGCTGGTTCATGAAGATGGGCACAACTTCTGAGCTTCCATGAGACATAAACCCATCCTTGTCCCTGTCAGTCTTGCAGATTTTTGAAAAGGAATATGTGGAGCTTGCCTGTATCACAGTCCAAAGCCATGAGTTTTAACAAGTCCAAGTGCTGGGTTCTGCACTTTGGCCACAACAACCCCATGCCTTGCTACAGGCTGGGGACAGCGTGGCTGGAGAGCAGCTAGACAGAATGACCTCTGAGCACGAGCCTGCAGTGTGCCCAGGTAGCCAAGAAGGCCAATCGAATCTTGGCCTGAATCAGGAATAGTGTGGCCAGCAGGACCAGGGAGATCATTCTGCCCCTGTACTCAACATTTGTTAGGCCACACCTTGAGTACTGTGTCCGGTTCTGAGCCCCTCAATTTAAGAAAGATGTTGATTTGCTTGAACATGTCCAGAGAAGGGCAACAAGGCTGGTGAGGGGGCTGAGGAGTGGCTGAGGCAGCTGGCTTTGCTCAGCCTGGAGAAGAGGAGTCTCAGGGGAGACCTTATTGCTCTCTACAACTACCTGAAAGGAGGTTGTAGCCATATGGTGGTTGGTCTCTTCTTCCAGGCACCCAGTGACAGAACAAGAGGACACAGTCTCAAACTGCACCAGGGCAGACTTAGGCTGGACATTAGGAAGAAATTCTTCATGGAAAGATTCCATGGGAGTGGGCTGCCCAGGGAGGTGGTGGAGTCACCATCCCTGTAGGTGTTTAAGAGGAGGCTGGATGAGGCACTTAGTGCCATGGTTTATTTAATTAGAAGGGTTAGACGATAGGTTGGATTCAATGATCCCAGAGGTCGCTTCCAAGCTGGATAATTCTGTGATTCACAGAATATGTACAGTTGGAAGAGACCTCAAAGATCACCCAGTCCTACCTTTGACCCAGCACTGAAGGGTCAACATTAAACCAAGTCTCCACTCTGCTTAAACACCTCCAGGGACAGTGTCTCCACCAATATTTCCTGTCATCCAAGCCTAAACCTCCTCTGGCACAGCTCAAACCCATTTCTTCTGGTCCTATCACTTAACACCAAGGAGAAGAGACTGGCCCCCTCCTCACTCCAACCTCTCTTCACATAATCATAGAATGTGACAAGCTCTCCCCTCAGCCTCCTCTTCTGCACGCTGAACAACTTCAGCTTCCTCATCCACTCCTGGTAACTCATGTGCTCCAGGCCCTTCATGAGCTTCAATGCCCCTTTCTGGACATGGTACAACACATCAGTGTCTTCCTTGTAGTGAGGGGCCCAGAACTGAACACAGGAGTTGAGGTGTGGCCTCACCTGTGCTGAGTACAGAGGGATGATCACCTCCCTGTTCCTGCTGGCCACAGTGTTTCTAATACAAGCTAGGGTGCACCGTTTCATGTTGCTTGGAGCCTTTACAAATACCCTTCCTTGTTGAGTCCTAGTGTAAGTGATTGTCTGATACTGTTGCTAATACACCATTTTCCTTTCAGAAACTTTTTCTGTTTCAAACCCTTCTGATGCAAAAGCAATCATTGCCTCAATCACAAATGGTACTTTGCATAGATATAAATGCTTGCTTTCATAAATCTCTCTGGGCTTTAGTGAGTTGGAAGCTTAAACTATAACTTGCCTGATCTAAGGCATAGACTGCTAGACCTGTGTGTTTGTAGCCATTCTACCCGACTTAGCATTTCTTCAGTTGTTTGCCACCCTTTGATTTCCTGCTTTCTGCTTTCAGTGCTAGCTACTGATGTAGCTATTATTTTTGAGAAGTGAGTCCCATGAACATGGCTCTGCCTTATGCTGGGCACAGCTGGTAGCTGATCTTTCCCTTAAATTGAGGGCAGATGTAATATTTTCAGAATGTCCTCTTATGAGAAATCAGACATCTTACATTTTAAACTTACACAAATGAACAGTGCCAGGATGGTTGAATTTACACATGTGACAACCTCTAGATTATTTTCTCTCAAAGTCATGTGTCTTGCACTATGGTGATTTAACTAAGGGAACAGTCTAGCTGAAACTGTGCAAAGCCCAACCTTTGAAGTAAGTAGTACTGTTCACATGCAAGTGCTGCCACGACAGTAGCTGGCAACTGCAGCTTTGACAAGGAACACTCAGAAGATGCTCTCCTGTCTAGCCTGGAGCACAGGAGAAGTTAAAGGCCATGGTCCTGAAAAGGTGATGTTTCAAGTCATCCTGCAACAACTGCTATATCATTTCCTAATCTGCATCCTGTTTGTTGGGAAGTGCATTTTCAGTGGAGTGCAAGACATGGCTATAAATACCCTGTAGTAAAACTATGACCAGGACACATTTTCCTGCTAAGCGGATTATGGAAATTGAAAACAATCAACCAAACAACAACAACAAAACTCTCCTGTCCTGGGCTGTACCTCAACTGATTGTGGCCCTGTCTGCTGCATGATGTCCTAGTACCAGCAATTCTGGTTTGACCCTGGTTTTACCTTCATTACTTACTCTGTGTTTTACCTTGCATGGCTCTATTTAAGGAGTAAGATGAGGATTAAAAGTGATTAAAGAAGGCAAATTTATTGCTTTAAGGTGTCTGGCCATAGGTCAGTGGGGAAGGGCTTACACAGTGGCCGTAGCCTTTGGCCAAGAAAGATTCAAATGTAACCACATCCTTTCCCATGCACTTTAAAATCACGCTAGAAGTGAGGATTATCACTAACAATGTAAACAACTTGTGGACCCTGATGCTACCCTGTGAATTTGAAACAAGCTCTGCAGCCCGCGTCTTCCTCCTGTCCTTGCTGTGCAAACACAGGAGGATTGTAGAGAACAGAAGTGAGAACTAAATGTCTGAAATGCTTCTTCCTCTGAAGGGGTCATGTACTGAAGAAAGGCACCACGCTGAGAGGTTTTTTTTTGGAGCAGGAGGAGTTCATCTACACCTCACCAAGAAGCCACTGTACTACTAGCACTGTAGCATGTTTCATGTTTGCCAAGAAAATTCACAAAAATAAAGACCTTTCATCTGTCTCACTGCTGTCAGAGATTAATGGGGAAAAGAAAAAAAAAAAACAAAAACAAATACCAAAACGCTGTCCCTGAAGTGAAAGCTCAGAAATAAACCATGATATAGTATAGCTATATGGGTGCCTCAAAATGGCATTTGATTATAAAAGGAGTGGTCTATCTTTTAGATAAGTCAATCCCTCTCTTAGACTGCCTGTATGCCTTTTCATTAGCTCAGCTTTTATAGGAAAAATTAGTGGATATTTCTTTGTTTCTAGTTTTTTTAAACATAATTTTCCTACTGAGTTTACCAATTTATTTAAGTTTCTTGATGTGTATACTTGGAGCTTGTTGCTTTTTCTTATTTTCTTAGCAATTGTATTTATTAAAGCAACTCCCCATGGAATACAATCTTCTTTCACATTTACAAGTGAAATCTAAGAACAACTACTTGGTTTTTAGAAAATCCCTTGTAAGTCAACCTGATAGCCAAACGCTTGAAGTTGTTAAAAGCTCTGTTCTGTGCAGTATTTTGTTTTTATCATGGTAGCATCTGAGTGCTCTCCACAGCTACAAGATGAGCCAAAAAGAACCCCACTTCTAGCAGTCAGTATAAGCTAAATATGATTGGAAAAGTTATGTTACTTTTCAATGAAATTTTACTGAGATAGTTATTTACCTAATTTTTTGGGTTTTGAGATCTGAATGAGTATCTGCAGAGAACACCAAAATTTTGGGTATCTTGGGATAGTTATCAGACTAGGTTCAGCTAATACGGAATTGCATGAGTTTGGGTCTGAACTTGAGAATAATGAAGTAACTGTATTATAGAGGTCAGTGCTGAATAGAGTTATGATAACAAATGAGAACATGGTGTAAAATTTAAATGCATAGGTAAGCGTAAGTCTAACATTGAAGACTGTTACTGAGGAGCACACTTAAACCTCAGGATTTCTGGAGAAGCAACTTGAGAGTCTCAAGTTTTGCATTTTTGTTGATGCTGCCTATTTCTAATTCAGATTATTTCTAGATCTGTAATCTTGTATGGAAAGGACAAGAACCGGTGTCAGATCATTGGCAGCGAGGACTCTAAGGAGTCTATTACAGGCAGTGCTGCTTGCAAGTCAGTGAGGAATGAAGGTCTTGAACTTGTGGCCTCTCCTTAGTGCACTCCCTTAACCACTGGAGTGAGCTCTGCAGCAACTGCCTCCCAGAAATTGCATTCTCTTTCGCTTGCAAACATAATTCTTCTTGCATGGGTTTAATTCTAGCTAACGATTTCTATGCCATATGATGAGGTCAACCTGGCACCCACGGGTAATGGTGATTAAACTCTGACCCAAGTTACTGAAGAATTCCAGTAATATCCTTGAATCATCTTTCCATCTTTTCTCCCCCTTACCCTGAAAGAGCAGGAAAGTAGTTGAGAAAGAAAGGCTTGAGGTTTTGTTCCATCAGCCTTTTGTGAAGCTGAACCAGAGTAAGATGCAATATAACTACCTCCTCTTCTTGCTGAGGGAGCAACATTTTCTGTGCATTACTCATCGATCCCCAGTAGCACAGGTGTGTTGCAGGTTCAGGATACCAGAGTAGATGAAAATTGCCACCGGAATTAAACATTTTGCTGACATTCACTATCATCACCCTTGGCAATTTATGCCAGTGATTAATTACTCTGCCCAAATTCTAGTACAAATTTAGATGGCAACCCTGCTGCTGTAGGGAGCCAGTCTATATCATGTTTGCTAAAATTGACTCTGTCATGGTTCAGCAGTTACCTGCCCCCACACACACACTTTGAAATAACCCAGGCTAGGACTCAGTCGGCTGGAAGTTAATAAAAGAAGCTCATATTTTGTAATATGTAGCAGCTACTCTGGGTAAGGAAATTCATAAAAAATCAGATATTGCTCTATATTCACAGTAATTTAGGCTGCAGATTTGGCCTCTGGCCTGGTCTATATGCTAGAAAAGTTAAGAAAATACTTTCTTTCATTAAAACAAAAAGGAACTACAGGTCAGTCAGTCACACCTCTGTGTCTGGTAAGATCATGGAGCAGATCCTCCTGGAGGCACTACTGAGACAGGAGAATAATGAAGAGGTCTTTGGATACAATCAATATGGCTTCACCAAGGGCAGATCCTGCCTGACAAATCTGGTGGCCTCCTATGAACAGGTCACAACATGAATAGATGAGGGGCGAGCAACTGATGTCATTTACCTGGACCTGAGCAAAGCCTTTGACACTGTCCCACACCACATCCTGCTCTCCAAGCTGGTGAAACATGGGTTTGATGAATAAAGAACTGGCTTGATGGCCACACCCAAAGAGTGGCTGTCAATGGGTCCATGTCCAAGTGGAGACCAGTGGACAAAGGCATTGAGTGCACCCTCAGCAAGTTTGCTGACAACACCAAGCTGTGTGGTACAGCAGACACACTGGAGGGCAGGGATGTCATCCAGAGAGACCTGGACAGGCTGGAGAGCTGGGCACAAGCCAACCTCATGAGGTTCCACAAGGCCAAGTGCAAGGTCCTGCATTTGGGTCGAGGCAATCCCAAGCACAAAATCCAGGCTGGGCAATGGCTGGCTGAGGAGTAGCCCTGAGGAGAGGGACTTGGGGATGCTGGTGGAGAAGAAGCGCAACATGAGCCAGCAGTGTGCACTTGCAACCCAGAAAGCCAATCAGATCCTGGGCTGCTTCAGTAGAAATGTGGGCAGCAGGTCAAGGGAGGTGATTCTCCCCCTCTACTCTGCTCCGGTGAGACCCCACCTGGAGTACTGAGTCCAGTTTTGGAACCCTATTACAAGAGGGATGTGGACATGCTGGAGTGCATCCAGAGAAGGGCCACAAAGATGATCAGAAGGCTGCAGCACCTCTGCTATGAGGACAGACTGAAAGAGTTGGGGCTGTTCAGTTTGGAGAAGAGGAGGCTCTGAGGTGACCTTATTGTGGCCTTCAAGTATCTGAAGGGGGCTTACAAGAAAGCTGTGGAGGGACATTTTAGGCTATCAGGTAGTGACAGGACTAGGGGCAATAGGCAAAACTGGAGGTGGGGAGATTCAGATTGGATGTGAGGAGGAAGTTCTTCAGCATGAGAGTGGTAAGACAGGTTGCCCAGGGATGGTTGGGGCCACTTCCCTGGAGATGTTTAAGGCCAGGCTGGATAAAGCTCTGTCCATCCTAATCTAGGGTAGGGTGTCCCTGCCCATGGCAGGAGGGTTGGAACTAGATGATCCTTGTGGTCCCTCACTGATTCTATGATTTAATGATTCTATGTTTATCAGTTTGTGCTTGTTTGAACTAATTGGAGGGTTTGAATGAGAAATTAGACTGTAGGCTGAGAAAGGAAAACATTCCAATGTCTCCTTCACTTATTTACTGAAATGGTATAAAGTTAGAATCCAGACAAAGATAAGACAGACTGCCTTGCATGGTGCTGGCTACTGCATCTCTCTCCCTGCCTTCTTAGCTGGATCTGAATAACTTCTAACTACTTTCCTGCTGCTAATCCCCCTGGCTGATCTACCTTTGCTTATCTGGCATGTAAGACAGACAGTGAGATAAGACTGGGAAGTGGGGCGAGGTGGTAGGGTGGTTGAAAACGCCCTCTTAGGGATTTTTGATTTCTGGGATTGGTGTGGTGTTTCTGTATTACCTTTTCACTGTATATATTTGTAAATATCAATTATATATTGTAAATATCTGGTTGTATATTGTGCAAGGCTGTAAATATAAAGCTTCATTTCCTTAACTTCCAGCTGTCTGAGTCTACCCTGGGCAATTTCAAAGTGTGGGGAGGTGGGTAACTGCCAAACCACCACACAATTACTGCAGTCTGAAATGAGTCATCGACCTTCCCTGGAATCACAGAGGACTAACAGCTTCCCTGGGCTGGTTTGATGGGAATTATGAAAATTGCGTCCAATGAGCAGTAAGCAAAAGGTGGGAGGTGGTTCTGCCTTTACCTCCAGGTTAGCTCCTGAATGCTGATTTTTATACTGATATTCTTGTATGACATTACTTCTTATTCAGGGACATAGAAAATACTCATAAGATACAGTGAAATGTTCATATGTCAATGATAATGAATCTGCTGTGATTTTTTAGATTTCCAGGCTGAAACACCTGGTACAACTCACAAATTCTGCCTAAACAACTTGTTTTGCTAGCAGCTGGTGCTTGGTAGGGTCGTCACAGAACAACTTTTTTTTCCCTTCTCTGATGCACTGTAACCATGCAGGCTGAAAGATAGTTCGAGGTTCTGATATCGAAGCCTTGAATAAATTACCAATCTTTCTCTACTCCATAAGCGAAGATCACAGTGATATCAGTGATACACCACACCGACCAAAAACTGCTCTCATTAGATATGGTGTTTCATACATTTTGCCAAAGTATGTCTGAATAAACTGCAGAACTTATCTGGATATTGACTCCACTGGATAAGTGAAAAAGACCTTTGCAATGACTTTTCCTTTTTTTTTTTTGGTGAATTAAGGTAAATACTCTCTGGGAAATATTCATATTCAAAGAGTGTCTTAGAGTCTTCAGGATATAGCATACACTTACAGTTTGATAACTGAGGTTTTTCCTCAGCTGCATAGGTTTACCTGGCAACCATTTGTATTATTCCAGACCAAAAAGTCTAACAAATAAATATAGGGTTTATGAGATAATTTGAAAATTTGGGATTTTCAGAAATAAGGCTTTTTTTCCTTTGGAGTTAAAAGTAATTAATTCTTCAATATTCTGTGAAAGGAACATCAAGTTACAGCAGACTAAAAGTTAAATATTGCTTTTGTTTATAAATAGGCTGCAGATATATATGAGGAATTAATAGCTCTGTAATGCCACAAATTGACATACACAGGAGGCTTAGGCTTAGGCTTAGGCTTACAACAGTAGTATAATATGTAGTCTTACTGTATACAAGGACCTTCTTACAAGAATGTAACTCACCATAAATTGATATGTTGTTTCTGACAACTAGAAACTCTAGTTTGTATTCACCCAAACTTCATACACATTACTTTCACCAAATTCACCCTTTAAATGTTTTAAAATAAACATAAACATTTGTGTATCTACAGCTGTCTACAACTACCTTAAAGGGAGGTTGTAGACAGGTGGGGGTTGGTCTCTTCACCCAGGCAACCAGCAACAGAAGGAGGGGACACAGTCTCAAGTTGTGGATATGAGGAGGAAGTTCTTCACAGAGGGAGTGATTTGACATTGGAATGGGCTGCCCAGGGAGGTGGTGGAGTCACCGTCCCTGGAGGTGTTCAGTAAAGGACTGGATGGAGCACTTAGCCTCACCTCTGTGTCTGGCAAGATCATGGAGCAGATCCTCCTGAAGGCTCTCCTGCGGCAGATGGAAAACAAAGCAGAGGTGTCTGATGGCAACCAGCATGGCTTCACTAAGGGCAAATCATGCCTGACTAATTTGGTGGATTTCTATGATGAAGTCACAGCAGCAGTGGACAAGGGAAGGGCAACTGATGTCATCTACCTGGACCTGAGTAAGGCCTTTGACTCTGTCCCACATGACATCCTGGTCACCAAACTGGAAAAACACAGACTTGATGGGTGGACAACTCGCTGGATAAGGAATTGGCTGGATGGTCACACACAGAGAGTGGTGATCAAGGGCACAATGTCCACCTGGAGACCAGTGACAAGTGGTGTCCCTCAGGGGTCAGTGCTGGGACCAGTGCTGTTTAACATCTTTGTCAGTGACATGGACAGAGGAATCGAGTGCACCCTCAGCAAGTTTGCAGATGACACCAAGCTGTGTGGCACAGTTGACTTGTTAGAGGGCAGGGATGCT
>VWZI01007934.1:110458-123376 GCA_013396835.1 Psilopogon haemacephalus | reverse complement strand
TATTCTATTCTATTCTATTCTATTCTATTCTATTCTATTCTATTCTATTCTATTCTATTCTATTCTATTCTATTCTATTCTATTCTATTCTTCTATTCCTCTGAGATCAGAACTATTGAAATACCATATATATATGCACTTGACTGAAGCATTTAAGAAATTCATGTTAATTACATTCATTAGCACTCAAGAGATTTTGTCTTCAACCACTAGGCCCACATCATGCAGTGATATTGCTTTGTAAAATTTCCTCAATACTTACAAGAGTTGAGCTGAGTACAGGAGTTCCTTTCTAGTGGCTCTTTTCTGAACAGCAGCAGTCACACTCCCCAGCAGTCTAGTGCAGCAAGTGGGTGCTGTGGACTACACTGGCTCTTGAGATAAAAATAATTGATTTAGGGTTGATTTTGCCCATATAATGGAAGTATCTTGCATACTCCAGTCATTGTTGCTCCATTCATAATCTACATGGATTTATTTTTAATTTCTCCTTTATACTTCTAGCCTCTTTGAGCACCCAGGTATGGCATATTCAGTAACACTCTTCATTAAAATGTTTCTATCCAAAAGAAAAATAGAAAGTGGAGTGGCTTCTTTTGAGCTTATGGGGATATGGGGCTTGTACACATGCACAACTTGGAATCACACAACCAAAAACTATCTGGGGATGGAAGGGACCTTGAAAGATCATCTAGTACAACTCACCTGCTAGAGCAGGATCACCTACACCAGATCACATAGGAACACATCCAGGAGGATTTTTAATATCTCCAGTGAGGGAGACTCCACAACCCACCCTAGGCAGTCTGTTCCACTGTTCTGTCATGCTCACAGGAAAAAAATTCCTCCTCATGTTTACATGAAACTTTCTATGCCTCAACTTCCACCCATTCACCTTTGTCCTATCATCGGGCATCACCAAGCAGAGCCTGGCTCCATCCTCCTGGCACTCACCCTTTACATATTTATAAACACTGATGAGGTCACCTCTCAGTCTCCTCTTCTCCAAGCAGCAAAGCCCCAGCTCCCTCAATCTCTCCTCATAAGAGAGATGTTCCATCCCCTTAATCATCTTTGTGGCTCTGTGCTGGACGCTTGCAAGCAGTTAGCAGAATAGGTCACTTCATGTTACCAGATGTGTTAAAATAACAATCTCAAAGATATTTATTTAAGAATCAGAGTTAGTTCATTACTTTGGGTTTACTTTAGTAAGTAGGCCTTTACGACAGCCAGTCAGCTTATGTTGACTTAAGTATCAAACTTTCCCCTCTCCTTGTGAGAGAACAGAGGGTAATCGCACCACAGCAATAGCGAGCAAGGTCACTAATACACTTTCAGAAGGACTTTGCTATTTAGAGAATTTTGGAATACGGATTGAGCCAATGTTTATTTTCTACTTTAAAAGTGTCTGTCCTCAAAACCCAGATACTTAGATGATTATAAATACAGAAAAAATACAAACAATGACAAAGCCTTTCAGATTAAGCCAGATTCTGGAACATAAGTAGCCAGAAAGAAGACAAACATCATCCAGAAGTTGTGTGATTTGCCATGTTTTTGTAGAGGTCTTTTTTCTCATTACAGAGAATTCCAGCAGGTAAAGTTGCATTACTTGAAAGTTAACAGATTTTGGTGTGGGCCTCAGATAGCTGAAAAAGGGAATAAGTAATGTGTGACCCTGAACTGGAACATCATTCCCAACAGTCCCCCCCTCTGCAACTGGGAACATTATAACATTAGTAGTCCTGTTGGCTTCAACCATAGCAATAATTCAAAGATAATTTCACAGGCTACATAGTTTCAGACCACACAGGTCATGGAAAGCAGAACTTGCAAATCAGATGTTTGAGATATACTTTTGTATCCTAACAATCTCTGCCTGCATCAGTTCTGCCTTGCTGTGAGTTTAGGACAGAAGAGAGTCCTCCAGATGTGACTTGGAACGCATGGGAGGTTAGTTCTTGCTATTGTCATAGGAAAAAGCCAATGCTCAGGTAACAAAGTTAGAAGGTGCAACAACAGCCTTCAGTATGAAGCAGTAACCCCAGTGTGAACTACTTGATGCAAGCCATATGAAATATATCTTTCAGCACTGATTTTTTTCCCCCCAGTTTCCATGGAGATGGATGATCTGGCTTTTCATTATTAACTGCAACTCTTCTGGAGAGGGAGAAAAATAAATGAAAATGCACAATAATTTTGATCAATACCATTTTTACTTAATAAAAGAGATAGGTATGTCCTGTTTTTGAAACAAAGTCAGGAGATTACCTTTATGATAAGCTACTTCTAACAATGTTTGGTTTACATAATTCTGAAGTTGTAACAAGTGGATGACTTTGTGTGTCTTTCTTTTCATGAAATAAAATTCTATGATCTGTTTGGCTCTGCCTAAGTCAATGGCATTGCCTGCAATGGAACAGTCAAATTCCACTGGCACCAGAGTCTGAGAGGATCTCTTACAATGGATCAGATGATGAAAATAAACATTGTCTTAGTGCATCTTAGACCTCCAGCAAACAATAATCAGGGCTATTTGAATTAATCTAGCTAAGCTTTGACTGGACTGCAAAAACTCTCTCAAACTTTAGAAGCACTGAAATATTCTCTTGCTCAATTCCTCGGCAGTTGACTTGCTATATATTAGTGCACATATTGTTGCTATTTGGTAATAAGGCATAGCAAAACTATTCTTTATGATTGTCAGCTTAAAAATAAATGAAGTTATGTATTACAGTTACTCTTCTGATTCTGAGTTTCTTGCTCCTTCTTTGTTAATGTCGCCTACCTTTACAAAGCAGAGAGGTCATTAAGAGTTTTTATCACCGCATTTGTACTGGACATAATTTTGGACAGTGATGAGTGCGTAATATGTCATCTCATACCATTTCTGGTAAGACAGTCTTACTCTTATGTGTCACTTTATGACAATCAAAATGAGTTTATTAATTTCAGAGTTTTAGGATTATTTTATTTTAAAAATTTGTTTCTCTACTCCTCTAAAACCTAGTACTTAGGTACCATAAGCCTGGAGTTTGCAGAAGTGGACGTATTCATGCTTCTGCCTTTCTGCATTAAAACTGACAATGTTAGGAAGCTTTGTTTAAAATTATAGTTTTCTCATACATGTTCCTGGTCTTGAAACACGAGAAACAGAGATGCAGGATATGGATTAACAGGCTGAATAATGTAAAAAACTACTGCAAATTGAAACTAAAGTACAACTAAACAAAACCTGAGTCAAAATGTGCATTTAGTTTTTTACAAAGTTTCTCCAAATAACAAATTAGCATGTTTGACTTGTGAAGTCTGGAGGAAAACAAAGGCTCTGCAATCTTACTGCTATATACTACTACAATTTTTTAATCCTACTGTCACCTACAAGAATATGGCATGTTCATGACTGAAAAGTTAGTAGGGTATGCTGTCTTTTTTCATAGTTATGTAATGTTAACCTAGGCATAAGTGTGTTCACCTATAGTTAGTTGTTGTTGATGGTGATTTTTGTTATTGTTGTTTTCTTGTTTCATTCTGTGCATGAATGTGAAACAGTTTCTTGAGGTAGAGGAAGAAGATCAAAACGGAGAATGACCTGACTGTTGAATGAGGTAAAGGCTGTGCATATTTTCTACCCAGACTTTCAAAAATACTTCAGCACTGCTCCTCACAGAATTCTCAGGGCCAAACTGACTGCTCATGGCTTGGATGAGCACAGCTCTGCTGGATAAAGCACTGTCTGGACAAAAGGGCCAAAGAGTGGTGGTCAGTGGAGTTAAACACAGCTGGCAGCTGGTCACAAGTGGTGTTCCTCCAGGCTCAGTGTTGGGACCACTTCTGTTTAACACCTTTATTGATGATCTTGTTGAAGACATAGAGTGTGTCATCAGTATGTTCAGAGATGACAGCAAGTTAGGTGGCACTCTCGATCTTCAAGAGGGTAGGTAGGTCCTACAGAGGGACTCGGATAGTTTAGATTGATGGGCCAATGTTAATGGAATAAGCTTCAACACGGCCAAATACCAAGTCCTGCACTTGGGCTACAACAATCCCAAGCAACACTACAGGCCTGGGGAAGTGTGGCTGGAGAGCTGTCTAGCTGAAAGGGAGCTGGGGGTTGTAATTGACAAGCAACTGAATATGAGCAAGCCGTGCCCAGGTGGCCAAGAAAGCCAATGACATACTGAATGCTGTGTCAAGCAGGAGTATGAAGGTGATTGTCCCCTTGTGCTCAGCTCTGGTGAGGCCACACCTCAAGTATTGCATTCAGTTTTGGGAGCCTCACTACAAGTGGGATGTGGAGGCACTGGAGTGAGTGCAGAGGAGGGCAATGAAACAGTGAAGTGCCTGAAGAATAAATCTTATGAAGAGCAACTGAAGGATCTGGGGCTGTTTAATTTGAAGAAGAGGAAGCTAAGGGGAGACCTTATTGCTATCTACAGCTACCTGAAAAGACATTGTGGAGAGGTTGGTGCTGGTGTCTTCTCACAGGTAAATACCTGCCTGGATGTGTTCCTATGTGATCTGGTATAAGTGATCCTTCTCTGGCAGGGGGTGGGACTAGATGACCTTTTGAGGTCCCTTCCAGCCCCTGACATTCTATGATTCTGTGAAATAGTGATAGAACAAGAGGGAATGGCCTCAATCTGTGACTGGGTAGGTTTAGACTAGATATTAGGATTTTTTTTTTTTTCATGGAAAGAGTGGTCAAGCCCTGGAATGGGCTGCCCAACCCTGGATGTGTTTAAATGTTGTTTGGATGTGATGCTTAGGGGTATGGTTTAGGGTAAACCTTATAGAATAGGCATAGACTTGGTGATCCTAGGGTCTTTTCCAACGACTGTTTCTGTGATTCTGTGAAAGGCAAAGGTGTTTTTAACTATATCAGGAAGATGAGGTGGAGAAAGGGGGAAACACCTCACTCTCCTGGGGCAGAGATAGAAAGATTTTCTTTGTCAGCCTGTGAGATAATTTGTGGCATTGTGAGCCTGTGTCTGCTTGGAGACATGAACCTGCATGCTCTGTTTTCATAAGGTCCATGGAAAAAAAGTCCCAACTAATTGCATACTTTGTTTTCACTATTCCTGACATACCTATTCCAGAGTTTTGTGAAATTATTTTCCACTGACACAAAGCATGAATTCATAATTCTATCAAATCTGAAGACTTAAAAAAGGAGGGTAAGAAGGAGAAGTGTGTCATGCCAGTTCAATAAAGAATTTGACTGTATTTAACAGCTGGACAACCTATTATTTTTCACATGTGGACAGCCTCAAAAGTGTTCAGAAATACTAATGCAGCATTCAATGAGTATGAGATTTTTTTTTTTTTTACCCAAAACAGTAAAGAGGGAGGGGGAACTGCAAGCCTTTTTAAATAAGGTTTCACATAATATCACAAACAGCTACAGTGTCACAGCAGTGATAGGCTAATGTCAAGGGACAGCAATTATGAATATCACAGTAGCCTCCAACAGGTGTCAAAAGAAATCTCTAAATCACTGTCTGCCATCAGTGGCTGCATACAGTCAAAAGGAATATTCCCTCTTCAGCTCTTATCTCCTGCTGCATCCTCTTTTGCCTGCCAACAGCTGTGAAGATTGGTGCACTCCTTAGATGGCTCTGTACAGTCTAAATTAAAGGGGCATGTAATTTGGGAATGCTTCTTGAAACCTCTGATATGTGGTGGATATGCCGCCTCATTCATGCTCTTTTTGTGAAGAGATTCTCTTTCCAGCATACACAACATGAGACACGTCTGATGGACCAGTGTGGATTTTTCTGTTTGCCAGGTTAACTCTATTCTCTGATCACATTGTGGCAATGTGGCCAGCATCTGAATCATACCCATGCATTGATTTTATTTTATGTATTTTTCTGAACATGATTCTATTGACAGTATTGATGTGAAGGCATTTTACAAAGGTAGGAATAGCTGTTGTCATTTTGTAGAATATGTCTGGAGCCAGAGGAATTGCAGCCAGAATGGGAATGACAGTCCCCCGTGGGCAACATGTCTTCTGGGCACAATTTAGAGCAGCTTTGACACTGTTCTAACCTGTAGTTTGGAAAGGTAAAATGTCTTCCAGCTGCCTGCTGGATCTGGAAGCAAGATACATCAGCAGCCTTCCCCTGTGAGGCCCTGCAGAAACTATGTGTGGTAGCAGAGAATGCTGCTTAACTTTAAAGGAAGAAAATCTGGGAATTTTTAGGAAAGTTTAGTAAATGAATTGCTTTGGTTTTTGAGGTTCAGAAGAAAGTAAGAGATGGGAGCTCTTAAAAAAAAAGGGAAAAGGATCGTGCAAGCCTTAGTTCAGCTTTCTAAAATTTCACTCTGCCAGGGAGGTCTATGCAGGATTCCAGACCCAAGGGAGCAACAAACCTACTTGGCTTAAATTGGCTTTCCTGCCAGCTCACTAAGACAAGTGGGAAGTCTAAGGTTTGTAATCTCCTTTTAAGTTTTCTCTGGACTTAAGTTGCTTAGAGTTTGTTTGCTTGTTCCCTTCCCCCCACCTCCCTGATATTTTAATAGGAAAACCGAGGACAAAATGCTATGTCTCTCCTCTCTTATTAAAATACCCCAAAACAAGTACAGAACAGAGTGGAGTGAAATAACTCTAGTGACCACTAGCCAAAACTCACAAGTAGTGTGTGCATATCTGAAATAGTTGCTGTGCTCACATAGGAAATCGCTGGATATTTTACACCTCTTCCAGCGGTTAAGTAACTGGCTGTGGAAGCTCATTCCCCACTTGAGAAAGTCATGAATTATACAGTTTTTACATCTGTTGAGCATGTTGTGCTTCTCAATCATCCAACTATACTGAGCCCTAAGTTTTCAGCCTTCACAATGAGATCACTGTTTTCAAGCACGTTCTGGTGGCATTTTGTCAAGCTATGTGTGTTTTCAGGATGGGGGCAGGGAGACAGAAACAAAAGTATGCTGCCGTTTCATAGGATTACAATCTACTTTTCAGCCTACGTAAAACTGTGACTGACCCATCAAGAAGAAATATTCTTTGTTTACTACTTCTTCTCCGCCTTGAAATGTCCTGACCATTGCTTGCAAAAAGAGTTTGAAATAGAAGAATAGATGTTTTTCACTTTGGATATCAATACTTGATAGTCTTAAAAAAAAAAAAAAAAGTAAAAATCCAGCCATCTAAAAATCCCCAAAAATAACAAAAGAAAAAAATCTCAGTCCTCATGTTAGTTTATTTCTCTCACTCTGTGAAAACTCATTGGTGCTTTGGCTGCATGTTTTGAGTGAAACTGCTATTGAACAAGGGCTGACCATGTGAGCTCTATCACAGAGCCTAAGAGAGATACAGTATTTTAATTTTGTTTAGGCAGATGCATAAGGAAATTGCATATACTAATTAACAGTTTTAAATCAAAGTACTCCAGGCTCACAGTAGCAGGAGGTAGATTCTCTAGAACTAGGAACAAACAACTTGGGAAAGGGCCAGGAGGGAAAACTTTTGTAGAAATTATTCATGGATAGTCTATTTCAGTGCAGACAAACAGAGAAATCAATACATTTATCTTGAGTCACCCAGGACTCATTGAAATGCCTCACAGGCAAATAATAATTCCTTGCACTGAATGGGTTTCATCATTGCCTCAGAAAAATTTCTTCCTTTTTTTTTTTTCATAGTCAGACTTCCACTGTCCAAAATTAAGATGCAGAGACCACAAAAGTGACATAGATAATGAACACTGACTACTCGGCATATAGGGGCAGCTTAAGGTTTATGCATATTTTGTACTCACTTTTTTGGTTTTGGACTAAAATTCACTTGTTTGTATAGTTTACATAATTTGTAAACAAGGAATGGGCATTCCTATCTAAATAGATAACAAGCATGGCACTGAGGGGAAGACACTAAAGACTATAACCTCCCGTAAAATAGATAGGATGACCAGTTGGATCAAAAATGTTTCTGTATTCTTGGTGAGAAATAAAACATGGAGAGAAAACTCCTGTAAAGGCAAAACTCTTCTAAAGCACTTAGAGTATCAGTGCTTAATTCAGGTAGTCTAAGTGACTGTACTTCATGTTTTCCCATTGCTATGAATGTGTAGAGCCAGCTGGGCCCAGCTGGACTGTGGGTGTGTGAGGATTGAAAAGTTTGTGTTCTGAGAGAGATGTCAGACCTTGCTGCAGAGTATGTTTTCTCCACTGCCCATAGTTGTGCAGAGAAATAGGCATGGAAGAAAAACAGGTCAAGCAAGAGCCATGGATGGTACTGTACAGCTTCCAGTTACCCACTGAGCTACAGTGCCCAACACCTCTTGCTGGTCCCTGAGCATGCCCTAAACTCCCTCCTTTGTTGTTGTGTTGACATGTTGACATGCACAAAGAAGTGTCTCAATTTAAGGACTAATCTTGACAAGGCAGGTCAAGGTTAAATTTGAATGGAGTTCACACCCACCAGATAAACTTCAGCTGTTTCAGCAGTTTTCTCTGTCCAGTTCAGGATAATCCATGCTATGTGTGAAGTGGATAAACTGAACTGCCATCTATTAACCCATGTCTGTAATACACTCCTTTTCTCTCTTTAATTTTTTCTACTTCCACACCCCCCCCCCCCTTTTTTTTTTCCACACCCCCTCCCCCCCCCTTTTTTTTTTCTTTCTCATTTTGTTATTATAGCACTTCTAATGGTAATCAATGCTGTATAGCTGGCAACCCCCTTCAGCAGGTTGGATCCCAGGTTGCAGCACTAGTACTCAAAGCCTATAGTAGGGGATCTGGGCTGCATGGCTCTGACAAACCCCCACAGAGCAGGACACTGACAGACATTGAGTGCTAGCAATCATGTTGATGATCCATGTCTGCAACTATCTTTCTCTGCCTACAGAGCAAGACATACCACACCAGTGGTTTCCACTGATGCACTGTTAAAGTGATGACTTCTTATGACCCAGTAATGTCACAGTAATAGCAAGACCTTGGCCAAGGTGTAGGACAAACCCCTCTTTGTGATTAAATTTCATAAAAATGCCTGCCTACCTGCAGCTAAACACAAGGTGTATGTTGTTTATATCTGAATTAGAGCAAATCCCTTTCTGTATAGAACAGGTCACGTCTGAGGTCTCTGCTGGTTCCAACTTTACAGCTAAGTGTCTTTGTACTGCATTTAAGTTTTGGCTGCATAAGCTCACTTTAACATCTGTTGTACCTTTGCCCTTTTTTGTTTAGATTATAACATTCAATGTTTCCATTATAGATATGGACAGTATTCTGACCCATGTATGATTTCTTCATCCAGTAACAAATCATCTGCTCCTCCTGAGCAAATGTACCCATTTTTGCCAGTATGGGGAAATATTATTAAACACAGGGGGAAGTAGTCTATGACTGGTGTTTTACTTGGCATGTAACAACTGAATGCAAACTGCTGAGTAAAAATCAAAGCTGGTTGGAAAAAAGCAGTCTGAAAGAGGATGAAACTCATCAAAGAAATCGTTCACTGTAAATAACTAAGCTAGATTTTTATTTTATAATATTTACATTGAACTCAGTCATGACAGGACATAAGAAAAGAAGACTTTGGGGGTGGGGGCAGCCTATGGGCTAATATTTGCTGTATTGTTTAGCTTCAGGAAATTCACAAAGGGGATAAAATACTGAAACATCTTGCATGTTAAGTGGGATTCCCTCCTTGAAGATATTTTCTGCATTGTCAGAGGAAGGAAACAGCAGCTGCGAAGTAGGGCTTCTCTCATGCCGACCACAGAGCGCCCCCCCACCCCCTGGAAATCTATGCCAGATGCGCGAAAGAATGAACAAGATTTTCAAAGTGGACACTCAGCATATGGGAGAGAATATTTTAGCAACTAGAAAGCCTTGGATAATCTCAACAGCTCTCGGTACTTGAAGCAGTTCTTCAAGAAAATCTGTTCTGAGACTCTCAATGGTGCAAAAGAAAGACTTGTATGTCTTCTTGTCATCTATGTAGAAACAGAGTTTTCAACTGGCCTGATGAAAGCCTCTTTTTATGTGTTTTATGCATGCTTGATGTGAAGCAGGAACAGTAAATGCTTGGTTTGGAGGAGCAGCAGCTGAGGTAGTGAGACATCTATGAGAAAGCAAAGGTATTTGACCAGATTCTGAGATAACTGGGCATTTTCTAGCTTTTTGCCTCTGGAAGGTACCTTAACTCTTCATATCAAAAGCATAGCTATTAGAATTAGGATTCATTAGAAAATAATAAACATTTTCCATATAACAGAAAAACTCAATGAATGCTGTTTTAAAAAATATTAACAGAAATGTTCATATGAAACATCTGAACACCTGGAAGACCAGTCTTATTTTCCAAATTTTTGAAGCATTTTGATAATATCTTGGCTTTTAGAACCACAAGTAATCTATTTTGAACTTACATATCTATAGACAAAAGAGAAGAACCTGAACAAAACACGTCTCCAAAATTATCCATTTCAAGAGAAGCTTTTTCCTTCTTTTGCTGAAAAATATTTTTGCTGAAAAATATTTTACCATCTACTTGTATTGCACTAAGTATAGAAAATTAATACAGAACACCTCGGCTCCGTCATGAGCACTTACGGTGAATGGGCTCACTCTCTCCCTCACTTGAGAACAAAACCACTAAGAGATGTGCTGCACAGCCAGAAGTTGATTTCAGTTAAGAAAAAGGAATGAAACAGGTATATAAAGAACATAAGAAACAAGAATGAGGGCAGATACTTGCACAAGGTTAGATCTACTGAGAAAGGAAATGGTTCTTCAGCTAGGAAGTAAATTACATGTAGAAAGGAGAGATAAACCAAGGTCACATACTTAAAGGAAAATGTGTACTTGCTGATTCTTCAGCTTCAGTAATAGACTTGTGTTCTCTAGCCCTCCACTACAGCCAGCTTTTTAGTGCCCTAATTTTTCTTGACTCACTAGCTGATAAACAATTTAAATGCCATGGTACTAGGCATGTTATCTGAAGAGCTTTTAATACTTTCTCTCTTCTAGTGTTGTAGCAAATTGCAGTTATTTAGGCACAGCTGCTGCCTGCTCCAAGCATGCTTATAGTGTCAAGGTAGGCTGCATGTTCAAATCCGAAGGTCAGGTCACAGAGCTCCTGCCATTAGTTACACTTGTTTTCCACTTGTACAATGTGCACCTTATTCTTCATGAACAATGGATTGAATATATACACTTATTTCAATTTACGTCAGCATTGAATGCAACTGGAGATCTTATATCTCATTGTTAAGTGCGGATATTTATTCTTATGTTTGTTGTTGTCTGTCATGGATGTACTTAATATCTGAGCTGCACACAATATAGAAAATTATATTAGGAATAACTTCTTTCTTCAGTTTCCCAGCTGGAAGCAATAAATCGTTCTTCTCTAAACCATAAACAGATATTCCTGGATACTCATAGTTGGGAGAGCACTGCAACTCTCTGGTAGCAGAATGGGTCTTGGTTGAAAAGTTCTGCTTTGCCCTTTATATTCAGCAAGGATAAGGACTGCCTTTTTGAAAACTACCCAAGGTAAACTGTGTTAGAAACCCTTGCACAAACAAGTCCCTAGCAGAGTTCAAATACAGTGCCAAACAAACTTTAGTTTTGGTGCTGTAGCCTGTTGACTGAGAATCACACATGCAACAGTAATTTAAGCAGAAGTTTAAATAGAGATGCTCTTTTAGTCCAATACACAGACACTCAGACCAGTATTATAATGATAGAAAATGGTGTGAAGTCTGGGAAAAAATATTGTTGTTCTTGGTTAGAATACATGTTTAAATGCCTTACTGATCATTAACCACGTAAACTGCTAAGTGATATTCTTCCCTCCGTTGCAATAGGTCATTTTTAAGTTGGGTTGTACTCAGTACAAAACATTTCAGGGCCTTCTGAGAGGTCAGTCATTCCTCATCTACATTTGGAAAGGCTTAACTGTATAATGTAAGAACAATAGCATTGCCAGCTGATCTGCAAATGGTAATTACTTAAAGGTTGAACTTGCATCACATACAGGATTCTGCTTTTAGAAATGTCTACTTTGACTTAATAGTATTCTTTTAAACTCTTGTTTCTTTCATATCTTTCTAAATCCTCATTTTGTTTCCATAAGGTCCAGAAGGATTTTCAGCCTGCAAGATCTGGACAGTGAAGACCTAGTATATCTCTTCTAGATAGTGGGAATAGTGCAGTATCATGAGAACACAGTTTGCCGTACCTTAACACTGTAGTTTACTGCTTATGTGACCCTCAGATTTGGAGGACAAGGAATTCAATGGCATTAAAATTTAAGCAAAGTGAAGTCTAGAAATAAAAATTTGACCAATGACATCTAAATATAGTTGATTGCATTAAAAAAGAAAAACAAACTCAGAGAAAAGAGCTGGTTTTATTTACTTTTATTTCGTTGAGTTTTCTATATTGTTTTATATTTTTTTTTGTTTCCCTTAGTGGTTTTAAGTTCAAAAATTTAACACATTTTGTTAAAAAAAAAGCAAAACCTGAAGTATTACAACAGCAAAAACACCATGTCTTTTATAATGGAACACCTATTCAGGATGAGCCTTTCATAAAAGCCTTTAAAAAAAAAAAAAAAAAGAAAACCCACAGCCCAGCTTATCATTTATAGGAACACCTCCTAGATAAATTACAAATAAGGGCAGCTCTGATAACTGCATTCCATTTCAGTCACTTCTTTCAAATATATAGAAAAGCATATTGAGCATAGTTACGATCTGGATTAAATTACGAAGGTCCTATAAAGATGGTTTTAGGTCTAAGGAGAAATAGAATTAGTAAATTTACTTTACTCTGACTTGTGATACAGCAATTGCTTTACAAAGAGTCTCATTTAAAGGACTTTTGAATGTTGGTGCTCAGAAAATAAAGCACTTGGGGGATTCTCCTTCGTGAAAGGACACTTCTTTTCTT
>VWZI01007934.1:80715-101702 GCA_013396835.1 Psilopogon haemacephalus | reverse complement strand
TTTTTTTTTTAGTAAATCTAAAACAACAGAGAAAGCATGAATTATCTTTTGGCTCTGACTACATTTGGGAGAGTTGACAGTACAAATCAAAACAATCCAGACCTTGCCCATTCCTCTGTGGTCACAAACGAAATGGTTCAACAATCAACTCTGAATACATTTCTGAGAGTTTCAACTTGCCTTCTATGTATAAACAGAATAAATTAAAAAAAAAAAAAAAAAAAAAAAAAAAAAAAAAAAAAAAAAGACTTTATCAGAAATACTGCTCACAAAACAGTTTTTCCATATCTAGCTTGGAGACAGGCCTTCAATCAGCTTGACTTCACAGTTCAAAATACTGGTGGTCTCAACCCGACACCTAATTAATGTTTCCCCACCTTGCCATTATACTGTGTTCAGTTTGTCATGATATGCAATTTCTCCTCAGGAGACCCTAAGTTGTGCAACATGCTGACTAATATAGGAGAGGAGCCTCAGCTGGACTCCAAAGGGAAGTTCATAGATATTCCATCCACACTCAGTCACTTCCATCAGTTCTATATCTTCACCACTGAACTGAAAAAATAACTAGTGAAAACGGAGAGACTCAATTCAGTGAAACAAAATGCACTATTGTAAACTTTGTGGTGCTTTACAGAGACTGAACCCTGAATAAAATCTTCCAAGGTATAGCTGTTGCACCAATACACATTTCCTCTGTCACTAGAAGGTTGTCGGACCCATAAGAGATGCTAATATCAGTAATGATAGTGCGATAAGCATAGTATAGAGACAATGAATTTGTAAAGCTCTCCATAAGTGCCAGCAAAGGCACTATGTAGTAAAGTGAAGAACATACCAACTCACAGAATTAAATGTGCAAATTTTATCCATAAAGAGAAAGCAAGTTTTTCTAGACTAAAAACAGTTTCCATAACCCCATGATTTGGGGATTTTTTTTTTGAGGGGGTTAGTTTTATTTTTACAATATGGCTATACTTTAAACTCACCATGGTACAATCAGAGATTTTGCCGAGTAGTAAAAGTTAATTTAAAATGTTTAAAATGTGTATGTGGCCAAAATTTTGACAGTTGTCACTTCATGACATAAATTTCATGCCTTCAATGAAAGTAAGATACTTGAATCCTTTTCAAATAGAGGCATTTCTGTAGTCTAACACTTAGGACATACTTCAGGCACAGGATGAGGTGCTAGTGATTTAAAGTCATTGGGAAATGGGAGAAAGAATTGCCTGAGCCAGTGCAACAAATAAAACAGTCCTCAAAAGGATGGCAGTTCTAACAACTGACTATAGGAAAAGGCACTGTGCCTGATTCATCCAGTCTTACTCCTTGCTTCCTAACCGTAAGACCTAGGAATCACTCCTGTTGGCTGGAGTCAAACAGAAATCAATTTAACTTAGAGAGAGAGAAAAAAAAAAAAAGTCTTCTCTTTTACCCTAAAGGAAACCTCTACTGTCTCTATTCTGTATTCCTTTTGCCTTGAGGAAAGCCATGTTTGGCTCCTCCTTTATCTTCAAGGCCAATCTAGATTCAGTTTTTCCTAACCTTCCTAACCCTTCCCATGAAGATTGTGTTATTACATTGCTCATATTGTCCCTCTGCTCTTTTGCCAGAGAATCATAGAATCATTTAGATTGGATAAGATCTTTAAGATCATCAAATCCAACCACTAATCTAGAATTCCCAAGCCACTGCTAAACCATAATCCCCAAGCACAATTTTTGCTAGTCTTTTAAATACCTTTTGGGGCAATGATTACCCCACTTCCCCAAGCAGCCTGTTCCAGAGCTTGATGATCCTTTCAGTGAAGAAATTGTTCTTAATTCCCAGTCTAAATCTGTCCTGGTCCAATTTCAGGCCACTTTCACTTATCACTTGTTACTTGAAGATGTTCAGCAACACTCCCTTTGCTACAACATCCTTTCATGTAGTTATAAAGAGTGACAAGGTCCCCCTTCAGTCTGTTCTTCAGAATAAACCCCAACTGCCTCAGCTGCTGTCATGAGACTTGTTTTCTACATCCTTTATCAGATGCTTTGCCATGCTCCAGCACCTGAACATCTTTCTTGTAGTGAGTGACCCAAAAAACTGAACACAGTATTAGAGGTGCAGCCTCACCAATGATGACTACAGAAGAACAATGATTTCGTTATTCTTGCTTGCCACACTATTTCAGATACAAATCAGGTTACTATTGGCCTTCTTGGCCACAAGGGCACACTGGCTCATATTCAATCAGCTGTCAACTACCAATCCCAAGTCCTTTTCCATGGGGAAAATACTACTTCAGTATGAGAGGAAAAGGCTAGAATCAGAAAGTACTATCCTCACATCAGCACATGGCTTGGGCACGGGGATCAGCTCTTTCTGAGAGTCTTCTCAAACTCATCAATGTAACATTTCAAATAACTCGGCTTAGAGTATTTAAGCATTTGCAATCACAGGATCCTATTGGCAGGTAGTAACCACCAAGTGCAGGACTCATAGTCCCATCAAAATCACTGCTCGCCCTGTCACTGGGACTCATACTGGAATGTATTGGGTTATTTCTCACTGGTTCATAATTGTTGTGGAGGAATCATCTTTTTCCCCTCTGCAACTCATTCCTCTGGTACTAGAGGACAATGAAGGCACTTCCAGCTCCACTGCAGTAGTAGATTTCAATTAAATGAAGAAGGTTGGGCCTTAGTACAGCCCTTGGCATGGACATGCAGCAGAATGCTGGGCCTCTTCCCAAGGGCCCTACTGCACCAGGAGCAGCTGGTGAGCAGATCACAGATGAGAGCAATCAGCACAACATGTGAGGTTACAGGGCAGGAGAGTGTCTGCTTTGCTGCACTGTAAATGCCAAATGCCAGGATGACTTTTGTAGGAGGAGGGAGGATATCCTTAAGGTGGTGCTAGCTGAGGAAGTCTCCAGCACAGTGCATATGATTTGACACAGGATTTCCATGAACAAAATTCTTTAGTCAGAGGTGCTCATCATCCCTGAAAATTAAACTGAGCAGCACTACATATGTAAGCTTCTCACTTAGAGTGCTAACTTATGGGTCTTCTGTTTAGCCCAAGGGGCAGCTGTCCATTCCATCCCTAATCATTCTACGATTCCTGGTAAAGCTACATGGAGGCAGAACATCATCTATGTCACGATAATATATTTTACGAAAGGGGTGAGTTTCCATTTTAAGACACTTAGGTACAAGCTGTCCTATAGAATAAGATGTACTGCCTCTGCAGCAAAGGGATTTGCCCACCGCTTACATACCGTGCTTATACATGTAATGAGTGCGTTGCAGTCATTGGTGTACTTAATCTCAGAATATCCCTATGAAGCAATGGATGCTGTCATAGTTATGTTGACTGGGGATCATATGAGGTTTAGATAGTCAAAATAATGTACTGTAGCTGGTCATCTGGTAGCTTGCTGCTGCCAGAAAATTATCTTTCCCACTTCTCCTGGGCTAGAACTAGCAGTCATCTTGCAGTCTGATGGGTGCAGGTGGTTCTGCTCTCTAAATTGATAGAAACTTATTCCTGCTTGCTGATTAATTTTCTGCCAGTGTAGAGGGTTCAAAAAATAGCTGAGATAAGGCCAAGAGAGGTGGTGGCATCTTGAAGCAAAAAACTATATACAAAGTGGGTCTATTTCTGTTACAAATGAATGTTCTTAATATGATATAATTATTTTCTGAAGCTGATCTTTTCTTGGTAATAATGCTGCTTGTTGAAAAGCAAAACCAGAACATCCATGTTATAACACTTCACCTTAAGTGCCTTAACTTCGGTTACAGCAGGGCACCAGTGGCTGAATAGACTAAATTTAAGTCTGAATTCAAGTCCTCAAAGGATGCACATGGCACTGTTCCTATGGGATCATCCTTCCTCCCTCTTCTAAGTTATTGTTTTCTTTTGGTGTCCTGAATTCCATAAAAGGATAATACAGGAAGGGAGTGTTTTCTCAACTTGATTATGCACTATTAAGCACACATGCTGACAAACAAGCTCCATTTCTTCTACAGTAATGACTCACCAAGCATTACAGTAGAAAATAGTTATGTATCACATAGAGCTGCTATGGAAAGTAGGAAAGGACGTGATTGTGCAGTTAAAATCTGTGTACTTGAGCACTTGAGATTGAAAGCTAAGCTAAAATTACGTATTAAACATTAATTTACCAGTTTCCTGACTGTAATTCCTTGATCATCCAAGCAGATGGTTGCATGTAAAATAGCAAGTTGTTTCTGATAACTTCATTATTACTCTACCCTTAACCAGATATTGATTTTATTCATTAACTTCAGTCTTGGCTTTCTCTAGGGTATGATTATTACTAAGTAGATTACATTTCGATCTGATTGAACTGTACATTTAAAAAGTTCCTTATAAGTACTAGAAATTATGTGTTTGAGTCAAGGTAAAAGCTACTTAATATAATGTTTTACATTTGAATGAGAGATCCGTACTTTGGGAAGGAAGGAATCTGGTTTGAAACTGCATGTTTGGAAACATGCATGCTCAGATGTTGTGTAACTAATACTCAGGTATTTTTGCTATAAGAGAGGCTTCTTTCTTACAAACAGAAAAGTGTTGCCTGAAGTAGATTTTTTTTTTCTTAGCAATGTTGCCATTTGTTAAAATGTAGAAGAAAAATATTTAAGTGGCTTTAAATTAATCTCACATTTCCCTAAAGAAAACCTTCAGCTCAACCATCTGCAGGAAAAGGCCATTATAATTCAAGTTTCTATAAACATGCTGTGATGACAGGATTTTTAATGCTGCACCTGAAGGAAAAAGATAGTGTACAAATGCAATGCACCTGCTGGCTTGGGTGTTTATAAGATCAGCTAAGCAGGAGCTCTTAATACTTCCCAGCAGATCTCTGCCAGTGGGCCTGCTATAAATCCCTCCACAGCCAGACAAGTTGGCCTTTATTTTTTCATATTGCTCTGGGCATCTCACATGACATTCCCAAATAAGGAATTGTACTACAAGCCTGCTCTGATTGCTAGTAATGACTTAACTGCATAGGAATTATAACAGCATGAATAACAGTGGTTTGCACTGCAAATGCCTAAGCTGCTCCAAAAATGCCAGAGCAACCAATATAATGTGTTTCACACTCATAACTTTGAAATGGAAGAGAAAGTCAGGGCACTTTACAACTACTGCTAATCTGTAAACACTGATTGTTCATTCAACAGCAGGAAGCAAACCCAGAGGGAAATTGAATAATATTACTAGCTGTTACTCAAGTATTATGGGAGCAAAATTATGCAAACCATTACATTAAAGATATAAGAAAGGACACCTTTAAAAGTCCTTGCTTTAAACAGCAGGTAATTTGAGTCAAGGTTTTGTCAGCAGAAGTTTTCTCTGTGTTCTGGTGCCTTACTAAACAGCGTTGGATGCCTGACTCTTTGCTGGAAACATTGTTTATAGATGAATTAGACTGCAGACTCCCTGGGGACAGAATCTTCCTTATTGTTTTGCCTTGCAGCTTGTTTAAACTGGCCTGTACGTTTGGGCTGTACATGTAAACTGTTAGTAGAGAGAGTAGATACAGAACATCTCTCTAGTACTTATCTAATAAAACATGCCAATGGGAAGGCTGCAGGTTCGAAATATTTCAAAAGGCAGCAATCAGATTAAAAAATAATAATTCAACATCTTCAGCAAGTCTATGGGATTAACATGCTGAGCAGGGAAGTGCTTACAAATGAGCAATGACTCTCAGTGCTTGTTGATGCAAAAAGCTTGAAATTGCAGATGTATATACAAGGGGTTGTGTGAGAGGGGGAAACTAAGACCAGAAAACAAGTTGCAGATCAAGAGCAGGGAAGTAAGAGAAGCCTGGATTTAAGCTCAGCAATTCTCAAGCAGTTTCAGCCACCCTCCAGGCACGGTTTAAGTAAATTCCTTGAAAGGTTTTCACCTCGCAGTTGCTACTGTGCTGCTAATGAGGAAAGCAGTTTTCCTAGGTGTGTCGGGTGCTGCCTGGCAGCATTCGGGGAATGAAAGGCTGATGCCTAGAAAGGATGTTTCGTAATATGGACTGAGGGGAGAGAATGTTGTTTGGGTTTTTTTGGTTGGATTTGGGTTGGGTTTTTTGTTTGTTTGTTTGGTGGGTTTGTTTGTTTAGAGAGAATCTGTAGGTGTCTAAGAGAGTTCAGAGCTTGGTGCAGCGGTGCTTTCTCTGAGCCCCCTGCTGGGTGGGAGTTACAATGGGTTTTGCTAGGCTCTGCCTCAAAAAAAGACTTCCTGAAGGATCTACTTGACCTTTTTTGGTAGGGACCCTGTTCAGGCATCTGCAGGGTAGAGTGCAGGAGCGCATCACCTGACTGAGCAAGTCAGTGTATATGGGTGGGCAGCACCAGGCCTGAGAAGCACCAGCTGCAAAGTGCATTCACAGGAAAGCTTCAGTGCTGCTTCTTCTGTGTGTAGCTTGCGATGTTGTGGCACCTTGAATAATCCTGAGGGTGCCTACTGTGCCACCATGGAGCACCCTCTGGGGCAGGCTCTTGCCACAGATAGCTTTGGTATTTGCAGCTACAGTAAGAGACCGAAAGAATTCCTCTTTCAGCTATAAAAACCTGCATTCTTTCCTTTGAGCAAAGCAGGCTGGATTTCTCCTTGTCTGAATTCTCTGACTTAGTTGTGCAATTTGCCAAAAAGTCTGCCTCCCTGGAAAAGAGCAGTTACCACTAATTGTTTTGCCTGAGAATCACTCTTCGAGTTGACAACCAAAGCTGCCTTCTGGCAGTTACCCAGGTTGCCATAGCTCTAGACAAAATGAAAATGTTATTCAGCGAGGCATCAAAGGGAGAAGTGATGGAAACATCGGTCAGCAAAACTTGTGGTGTTCTGCCTAGGAGGAGCTGTGTCTCAGTACTTCGCACCATTGCAAGAATGGTGCTTGCAAAGAGGACGAAATTATGAGAGCTGGCCAGGGATTCCATATAAGGAAGAATTCCACTTTTCAGTTTTAGTTTGCCTCAAGATACAGTGTGTCTTGGGCTCAAATCACTGTTTTCTCATCCACTTGGCTACATAAGCAGAAACAGAAGAAAGATCAATGCTTTATAATTTCTGCCATAACCGTTGAAAAAAAAATATTTGGTTTTGGATCTTACCAAATCCACTAAACCAAAGTTTACTGTTATGAGGAAAGAAAAAAAGAGTTTGCAAATCCGGGACACTGCCTTATCTGGAGTGATAGTGTGCCTCAGCGCTCTGTACTTTCTTGGACTATAACAGTAGGAAAATGCCCTTAGAGACAGATGTGCTAGATTATCCTCTGATATTGAGTGTGAAAGGATTCCTCTATCCTTGAGGATGGTTTGTCTGAGTTAACAGAAATGTGCACTCCTGTTCTCTCTCTTTGGTTTGATAACAGACAACCTTTTTCTGCTATCCTTGTGTTTTTGGAGGAATGGTGAGGCACTATCAGAAAACACTTCACACCATCACGGAATAATAGGATGTTAGAGGTTGAAAATGACCTCCAGAGACTGAATCAAACCCTCTTGCCAAAAGCAGGATCCCCTAGGGTAGTCCCAGGGCATCCAGGAGGGTTTTGAAAGTTTCCAGAGAAGAAGACTCCACAATTTCTCTGGGCAGCTGCTCCAGTGCTCTGTCACCCTCACTGTAAAGAAGTTTCTCCTCATGTTGAGGTGAAACCTTCTGTGCTCAAGTTTGTATCCATTGCTCCTTGTCTTATTACTGTACACCACCAAAAAGAGATTGGCCCCATCCACTTGACACCCACGCCTCAGGTATTTACAAACATCAATCAGATGCCCTCTCATTCTTCTTTTCTCCAGACTAAACATCCCCAGATCTCTCAGTCTCTCTTCATAGGGGAGATTCTTGAGTCCCCTAATCATCCTTGTGGCTCTCCACTGGACTCTTTCCAGAAGATGACTGTCTCTCTTGAACTGGGGACCCCAAAACTGGACACAGTATTGCAGGCGCAGTCGCACCAGGACAGAGTAGAGGGGAAAAGAATCTCCCTAGATCTGCTGAACACACTTTTCTTGATGCACTCCAGGTTCTCTTGGCCACAAAGGCACATTGCTGGCCCATGCAGAACTTGCTGTCCACCAAGATGCCAAGGTCTTTCTCCTTGGAGCTGTTTTCAAGCAGTGCATTCCCTAGCCTGGACTGGTACCTGCTGTTACTCCTTCCCAGATATAGAAGGAAGGATCCTTGTTGAATTTCATGAGATTTGCTTTCACCCAGCTCTCCAGCCTGTCCAGATCTCCTTGGATGGCAGCGCAGCCTAACAGGGTGTCAGCCACACCTCACCCTCCCCACTTCCCAGTTTTGTATCATCAGCAAACTTTCTGAGGGTACACTATATCACTTCATCCAAGTCATTAATAAAGAAAAAAAATAGGCCCAGTACTGATTCCTGGGGAATCAGGAAAAACAGAGTTTAGAAAATTGAACAACAGCAAAAAATATGGTGTCTGTGGTTCTTTGTGGTGATAAAACTCCATTGACATTACCTATGAGGACTCAAGCAGCCTGTGGCAAGTGCAGATGATATTGCAAATCTTTCTATGTGACCTCCAGACCTGCATTATGAGAAAAATCTCACTCACTGGTGACAGACTGATGTCTCACAAGTACAAAGAGATGTCCTGCTTTATGCACATCTGACTTCTTTAGTGTATGTATTTACATATATCTCTCTATATAAGTACATCTTGATTTCACTGTACGACCACTCTAAATTGACTTTCGCTCACTTATGGTATACCAGGCCCTATTTAACTGAAAATCGATGATCTCTTTGGGTTTCTTCCAACCCCTAACATCCTATGATACCTATCTTCAAGGACTGTATGGAAGTATCTGTTTCTCTGTGACACATCATTAAACCAGTAACCTTTGCATTAGAATTTAGTAGTAGTTCTCTAATGTATAGAAGCTCCAAATATATCAACTTGGGCCATGACTTCAGAAACACTTCTATCTGGGATGTAAGTTTAAAAAAAAAATTCCAGTTAATTGTTAAGATTTTTAAAAAGTATTTTCAATATATGGTAGGATATTTATTAATTTGATAACTTTTCCTATAAGTAAAGAAAATTACTGGGGGAAAAAGGGCTAAACCCATGGAAATATTTTCAATCTTAAAAAGTCATTTAGAAAAGAGAAACAGAGGTTGAATTTAAATTTTAAAATGTGGTTTTATAACCACAGAGGAAGATCAGCTGATGTTCTTATTTTCCTCTGTGTTGATCCAGTTTCTAATGGCACACATGCAAAGCATTTTTCCAAGTATTTTTGGTCTTAGAATAATGTTAAATGATACAGCATAGGTTGAATCTCAATACAAGTGGTTCTAACCAGAAGAGAGAAGGATGAGCTGACCTTGCCTCTGACTCTTATCCAGGATTCCCCTACAGCATATGCATGGCCACATTTCTGATTTTTTTTTTGCAAGGCAAACATGGTAGTTTTAGTCAACTGCTAAGCACCTTGGATTAGGGGATTTTAGGCACCTGTGCTAGTCACAAAGAAAGTGTAATTTGCAAGGGCATGGAAAAGAGACCTGAGAGCTCTTGATTAAATCAAAGAAAGGAAATCCATCTTTACAATTATTGAGAGAGCAGGGTACATCCCTGGTGTGCCCTATGTTAAGGATGTCCCTCAAATGTCAGTTCAGAATGACCCTAGCAAAACCCTGAACACAGCTCCAGACTTCCTGCTGAATTGGTTGGATCTAACTTCAAGGTGATCCCAGGTCAGTCAGGCTTTTGATCTATGCTGGAAATATTCCCATATCTCTGGGCAACCTGTTCATTCATTTGATCAACCTTGATGATTTCAATCAGTGTATAGATCTGTATGTGCATAACACAAAGAAAACATAAAAGTGGAGGTGTGAGGGCCTGGGTGTTGCTCACATATTTGCTTTTTTAAAAAATCAGTATTTATTATGTTTATGACTTCTTGATTCTTACATATTAGTTATGTCATCTTGCAAATGTGAAATTATTACAATTGATCTTGCTCCTTGCAAATTCATTTTACTGCAGCTTCAGTCCTGGACTGTAATGCCTATTCTGATGGGACCTGTCATTTGAAGCATGCAGAGATACATGAGAATTTTTGACAAGGGCAGACCATACAGTGAATATGATTACATGTAGTTGAATATTTAGGTAAGCCTTCTGACATACAGTTCCTAGGGACCAAATCAGCTCCATTGTGACTTTGCAGGCTATGAAGGTAAAGAGATATAAATATTTGCTATCATATCCAGTTAGGTCATATCTGGGATCTAGCGATCAAAGTTTATGAGGAACAGCTGAAGGAACTGGGATTGTTTAGTCTGGATAAGAGGAAGCTGAGGGGAGACCTCATTGATCTCTACAACTACCAGAAAGGAGATTGTAGTGAGGTGGGAATAAATCTCTTCTTTCTAATGTCAAGTAATAGGATGAGAGGGAATGCCCTGAAATTGTCCTGGGGAAGTTTAGATTCCAGATTAGGAAAAAATTATTTTTGGAAAGAGTGGTCAGGTACTGTAATATGCTACGAAGGGAGGTGCTGGAGTCACCATCCCTGGAAGTATGGCACTTTGGGTTGTGGTTTAATAGCTGTGGTGGTGTTAGGTCAATGGTTGGAGTCAATCTTAGAGAACTTTTCTAACCACAACAATTATATCGTTCTATATGAAAAAGAGAATTTAATAATAATGGAACAGGCTGCCCAGGGAAGTTGTGGAGTCGCCCAGTTTGCATATATTCAAGACCTGCCTGGATGCACTCCTGTGTGATCTGCTCTAGGTCATACTTCTCTTGTAGAGGTTTGGATTGGGTAATCTTTTGAGGTCCCTTCCAACCCCTGACATTCTGTGAAGATTCTGTGATAAGCTGTACTATTCTGTCAGTTTCTTTTTGCACATCATTCTCTTGAATGTGGTAAACATTTCTGTCTATCTCTGGAATTTTACTGATTGTTTTAACAATAGAAATTGTGTGGAGTGCAGTCACAGATCATTTGCATTTGAATTTTTCAATGTGCATTCTTCAGAGTCCCTAGATAATAGTGGGATGCAAATTCTTGTTAGACTATTGGCTTTATTATCCAGCCCGTGATTCACAGGAAAATATTGTAATGACCTCTTGCACCACAAACTAATTCTTTCAAAAGATGAATGTTATTTCTTCTCCTGGCACAGATATCAGAATCTGCCTTCAAAGAATGATATGGCATTAATAGTACAAGCTGCCCAACACTTCTGAAGAAATAAGAACAGCAAGAGTGGGGTTTTTTTGAGTGTATATACAAGCCAGCTGTATTTTTTTTTTATCCTGTGCTTCAGAGGCAGAACCATTTCCTCCTGCTACTCAGACACAGCACATGTTAGCAATAAGTGAATCACATTTAAGATGGAGAAGAAAAACAACCCCAGCCAGAAGATTTACCTAACTCTCAAATCAAAAGTAACCTATAAAACTTGGATTCATTCAGACAACCATTCATGGCTATTGCTTTTAGTACACAAGTGCGTAGATTCTTATTCCTATCTGGACTGTGTACCATTAATGATCATCTATACAGAGATCCAATTTTTGCTGCTATCCGTATTCATGTAATTTACCTTTTTTTCTGGATGACATTACTGTGATTTCTTGTCCTGGATGCTTTTGATAAATAGTTACTCAAGAATATATTTTTCTTCATGTTTTGACCTATTTCAAATTTTTGGTCAAAATTAATTTATGATCTCCTAAAACTCATTGGGTGATGTTGTCCCTTATATTAAATAACTCTTCTACTTCCTTGCTGGTTTTGCTTCAGGAGGATAGACAGCAATAATTTCATCATAGTAGGCCTGGTGAATCGCTTTCTTCTATGGATTTTCCAGTTGTGATGCTAATGGTCTAAATGGTTTACAACTGTGTTTTGTTTTGGATTGGTTTACTTATGGTTGAGGAGTCTTGTATTGTTAGAAAATAGCTCACCAATGCTTTGTTCTTCTGTGTTTTCGTAGAAAATGTAGCTTGATATGTCACATTTGTCTTTTCACAGTGATATGTCGCTGGTGGATTTTTTTTTTTTTGTAATCTCTAATCAAATGCTAAGTGAATGATCACTGATTTCATGTTCTATTTCTGTTCACTTCTGTTCCTAAAGCTCCTCAAATCATTTTGGCATGAAGTTTCAATCCTGTTCAATTTGTCAATGAATATTCATTCCATCCATGACACTTAGTATATGGTGCTACCACTTTTAATTAAATATTTATTACCCATGTTTATGAAGTTTCACTTGTAACTTTCCTCCACATCAGTAATTTCCCTGTCAGCAAATGTGATTCTCATTTTTCCTTCCGGCAGTTCATAACAATTTTCTTCTTATATTAAATAGTGGATAAGGTGCACATATCATAAATTTTGTGGCTCTTAGACTAGAAAAAGTGGGCTAAGAATATCTGGGGATAAAGCAACTCCCTTGCTAATAAAACGGATATCTTAATAAAAAAAGAAGTTGTTTATCTGAGATATCTTCAGTGAACACATGCTGCATTTTCTCTCCTTTTCCTGTTTATGCCTGTTTTTAATTACCTCTGTCAAAACTTGTTCAAAGTTCTTAGATATTATTAAATGCAGATTAATGGGTATCTCTTCCTTTTACATACAGGTATTACAGGTCCTTGTTATTATGTAGGTATCTTAGTTTGACATCTTTAAAGCAAAAAGACAAACGAACAAAAAAAACCCCAACAAAACCCAAAACCCAAAACAAAAGACCAAATCCAAGCCTCAAACCCTTCTTAAAGACCCTTTGATTTCAAGTACAAGATCTGTCAGCAGTTTTGGAAAGAAAAGACCCAAGTCCTCTGATCTTAATGCATTGGGTGCAACTTTTGGCAATGTACCTTTATTTATATTGTATGTAATGACTCCCCATTTCACTAGCTACTTATAGTGGCTAATCAGGGGGGTCCCAGTTGACTGGAAGATAGCAATTGTGACACCCATCTACAAGACAGGCTGGAACTAGGAGTCTGTCAGACTGACCTTGGTGCTGAAGAAAGATATGGAGGTCTCCATAAGTGCCATAAAAAGCAGATCCTGTTTGACTAACCTGATCTTCTGTGACAAGATGACCCACTTACTGTGTGAGAGAAAAACTGTGGATGTTATATACTTTCATAAAGACATTGACACAATTTTTCTGCAGCATTCTCCTGGAGAAACTGCCTGCTTGTGGCTCAGAGAATTGTATCCTTTGCTGGATAAAAATTGGCTGAAAGACTGGGCCCAAAGTGTTGCAGTGAATGGAGTTAATTTCAGTTGGTGGCCAGTCACCAGCGGTGTTCCCTAGGGCTCAGTACTAGGACCTATTTCTCTTTAATACCTTTACCAATTAAGTGGATGAGGAGATTGAGTGTACCCTCAGTAAATTTGCAGACGACACCAAGCTCAGCATGAGTGTTGGTCTGCTTGTGGGTAGGAATATTCCACAGAGGGATCTGGACAGGCTGGATTAATTGGCTGAGGCCAGTTCTATAACGTTCAACACACCCAAATGTTGTTTCTTACTTGCTCACAAAAACCCCAGTCAACACTACAGGCTGGGGAGAGTGACCCTGGAAAGCTGCCCATCAGAAAAGGACCTGGAAGTGTTGGCCAATAGATGGCTAAGTCTGAGCCAGCAGTATGCTCAGGTGGTGTAGCAGTATGGTCAGGAATTATTAATTCTAAAATAATTTCTTAATTTTGGAATAAATGTAATTTATTATTTTTTATAATCAAGAATCTTGCCACAGACCATAATTTTAATAATACAGTCTTTGCACAGTCATGAAAAGTATTGCACAGAGGGGAAAACAGGGAATCTAGAACACTTCAGAAATAGCTAGCAATAATACAACAAACATTACTATTAGAATTGGAAAGGGAATCTTGAGGCCAATATGCTGCTCACCCTTGAGGGAGACCCAAGAGGCTCCTTTCTGCTAAGGCAGAAGGCACAATAGAATTCAGTTATAGAGAGGCTTATGAATATTTACTCACAAAATATTATCTCTGGATTCCTGGGGCTGACTTACAGTTTCCAGGCAGTACCCAAACACTTGAAGGGAGTTCTGTTGGTGTCTTAATAGCCATTGAGGCTTCCAGATGTTCTCAGGCTCTAACAGTGTACTGGGAAAGAGGCAGATGATCTCTGACATTATCCTGATCCCTTTCGGACTCCAGACTTGGCACAGAGGTTTGTAGAGGTTCAGGCAGGATGTCTTGCAAATGTGCAGAGAGTATGATGTCAGTGGCACTTCTCACCGTGTTGTAAGACACTTAATGCCTTCTCCTGGTAAACTTGAAGCACATTAAGTTTCCAAGTAGTCAAAGCTTGTACATCAAAGCTAAGCTGGTTTGAAACATGAGGCAGAGCATAACACACTGAGGCAAGGCAGAGCACATTGTCAGAGCAGAGCCTGTTGTTAGAGCACAGCACACTGCTTGCAATTTAGCTCCACTTATATTATTTGACTGAGTTTAATGGCTCCTTTGGTCACAAATATTCACCAGTCAGAATGGCACTTTGCCAAACTGAAAATATTAGGTGAAACCAGGGCTTGCTTACCCTTCTTTGGGCAAGACACAAGTGCATAAACACCTGTGGGTACCTGTTTATCACTTTGGGAGGGATATGGTGGCTCAAACCTTTGTTTTCCTCCCACCCTTGCTTTCTCCCATCAGCAGAAGGGTGGGACAAGCCAGGACATGTTTTAGGCCTATTTGCCTTCTGTGACAAGTGGCCAAGAAGGACAATATTATCCTGACATGTATCAGAAATAGTGTGGCCATCAAGATTAAGGAACTGACTTTCTGCCTGTATTCTGCACTGGTGAGGCCCACCTTGAATACTGTGTTCAGTTTTGGGTCTCTCAGTACAAGAAAGGAGTGAGGAGTGGGCCCAGTGCAGTCTGTGGAGCAGCAAATGATAAGTTGCTGCGGGTTGATTAGCTATTAACCAGTGAGCAGACTCCAGCCCACAGGCTGGGCAGGAACTGCCAGATCTCACAACCACGTGAGACTCACATGGCCCCAGTGTGCTGAAAAGGAGTCTGGGGGAGCAGGACCCAGAGCAGACTATTTAAACACCCCTAGGAAGCACCTGCTACTCAGAATGTCAGTGAACAGAGTGGGCAAGAAGGGCATGGTGTGTCAGGAAGGACATCATGCAGTTGTTGGAGCAGCAGTTCCTGTTGGCAGGGTATGTGTCAAAGGCAAAGTCTCTCTTGTCATGGAGACCAGCTCTGGTGCATGTCAGTGTGTACTAGGGAAGAGGATTGTGGCAAAATAGTCTGACAAGGAGCAATTTTTGGGGCTTTTGGGTCTGGAGCAGTTTGCAGGGAAGGGCACACTGTAAAGAGGCTGGAGGCTCTGCTTACTCTACCTGCTCTATCCAGGGGCAATGGTATCCACTCAGCAGAAGGCAAAGGCCTCTTCATGTGCTGCACCCATCATCACTGCTGCAGCTACCTAGACAGAGATTCAGGGTAGACATGCAACCACCCAGGCATCAGGCTGCAGAGTGTGCCCAACTATGACACCAGTGAAGGAAGGCAACAGAGAGATCACATGTGGGAGATGTGCCCTAGTAGAGGAGCTCCAAACCTCTAAGAGGAGATGAGCAGGCTAAGATGCATCAGAGAATGTGAGTCAGAAATAGACTGTTGGAGCCACACCCTGTTTTCTCTAAAGCAGGCTCAAAGGTTAGTTGGAGCTCACAGTGAGGGGGAATGGAAACAGGTTGCTGCTCAGCACAACAGGTGACTGCCCTTATGGCCTCCCACACATTCCCAGTTGCAGCTACACATCAGGTGCGTAACAGCATGGGGCTTTGGAGTCTGAGGGACAGACAAATGAGGACAAAGGTGATCATGTGCCCAAGGAGCTACCAAAGGTAAGGCAGCCAGCACCAAGTGCCTCTATCAAGAAAAATATAAGAGATATTGCTGTAGGTGACTCCCTCCTGAGAGGGTCAGAGGGTCTGATGTGCTGACCTGACCACAGGGATGTCTGTTGCCTCCCTGGAGCCCAGGTTAGGAATGTCATTTGGAAACTCACAGGACTGGTAAAATCCTCTGATTATTAACCACTTCTCGTCACGCAGACTGGCAAAAATTAGGTCAGAGAAGACCAGAAAAGATCAAGAGAGACGTCAGGGAACATGGGTAGATGCTCGAAGGATCAGGTGCACAGGTGGCATTTGCCTGAATCCCTTCAGTAGCAAGGAAATATGCAGAGAGGTTAAGAAAAACACACCTGATAAGTACTTGGCTAGTGCCAATGGTCAAATGTTGGGTTTTTTGACGATGGGGAGTCTACACTGCACTTGGCCTGCTGACATCAGATGAGGTTCAGATGACTGCAAGGAGCAAGAGGATTCTGGCTCAAGACCTGGTATGGTTCATTGAGAGGGCTTTAAACTAAATATGAAGGAAGAAGGGAATAAAACCAGATCAACCAAAGATGATCTTGAGAATGGCATAATAACATGGGGGCCAAAACTGTTATCCCAATTGAAGTGAAGTTGTACTTCATTGGAGTGTTCAAGTGCTTCATCAGGGACCCAACCCAAATGCCTATGTGAACACAGGCAGCATGGGCAACAAACAAGAGAAGCTAGAGCTTCCAGCATGCCTCCAGTGCTGTGATATAATTCGTGTCATGGAGACATGGTGGAATGATTTTTATGACTAGTGTGTTGAATTAGAAGGGTATAGGTCCTTTAGGAAGGTCAGGCACAGGAGAGGAGGAAGAGGTGTTGCCCTCTGTGTCAGTGACCAGCTAGATTGCATGGAGCTTCACCTGGCAAGTGATGATTAGAAGACCAAGTGCCTATGGGTCAGGGTGAAAGGAAAAGTAGGAGACATTACAGTGAGGGTCTGCTACAGATTACCTCACCAGGAAGACCAGTGACGGAGGCCCTCTGTAGACAGATAGGAGTTGTTGCTCATTCACAAGCCCTGGTCCTCATGAGGGACTCCAACATCAGTTGGAGGATAAGCAAGGCAGGAGATTCCTGGAATGCATTGATGGTAATTTCCTCCTCCAGGCAATAGAAGCAACAAGGGGAGGTACCATGCAAGACTTTGTTCTGACTAACAGGGAAGAGCTGATGGGAAATGTGAAGATTATGTGTAGTCTGAAGTGACCATGCAATGGTGGAGTTTAAGATCTTCAAGGCAGTGAAGATGACTTTAGCCTCCTCAGGAACATTCTTAGTACAGTACCATGGGACAAAGTCCTGGGTGGACTGGGAGCTGAGGAAAGCTGGCGGACTTTCAAGAAGCATATCTCCAAGCTGTAAGACAATGAATCCCTAAAAACAGGAAATAATGTGAAAATGCCAGGAGGCCTATATGGATGAACAAGGAAGTCCTGGTCAAAATCAAACACAAGAGGGGAATCCACAAAGGGTGGAAACAAAGACATGTAACCTGGGATGAATAAAAGTAAATTCTTTCTGGAATCAAAATCTAGGTTTGGAAAGCTAAAGCCCTGACAGGAATTAAATCAGGGACATTAGAGATAAAAGAAAAGGATTTTGAAGGAATCTCAGAGATCAAGGAAAGAGAGAAGGTGGGACCCCTCCAGAAGGACACAAGTGACCTGGTTACTGAGGATACATAAAAGGCTGAAGTACTCCATAACTTTTTTGCCTCAGAGGAGACATAACCCTCATTTTTAAAAAGCAGAGCAAAAACAAAAACAAAAACAAAACAGGTTACTACAGACTCACCTCCGTGCCACGTAAGATCATGAAGCACATCCTCCCGGTAACTATGCTAAGGCACAGGGAAGACGAGGTGATTGGTGACAGTCAACAAGGCTTAGCAATAGGCAAATCGTGTCTTTACAAATCTGGTGGCCTTCTGTGACAGTTACACCTCTGGTAGATATGGGAAGAGCAACTGATATCATCTACCTGGACTGGTGCAAGGCATTTGACACTGTCCCTCATAACATTCTTGTCTCTAAGATGGGGAGAAATGGACTTGATAGATGGACCACTCAGTGGATTAGGAACTGGCTACACAGTCACATTCAAAGAGTTGTGATCAAGGGCTTGATGGAGATAAGTCACAAGTGAAGTTCCTCAGGGGTCTATCCTGGGTACAGTGCTCTTTAACAACTATCAGCAACATGGGCAGTGGAATGGAGTTCGCTCTTAGCAGGCTTGCGGATGAGACCAAGCTGTGTGGTACGGGGATTCACTTGAGGGAAGGAATGCCATACAGAGGGATCTTGACAGGCTTGAGAAGTGGGCCACTGCAGACTGCATGAGGTTCAACAAGTCAAAGTGCAAGGCTATTTTATTTTATTAGGTAATCTTCACTAATCCCACATAATTTTCAGTAAATTTGCTTCGTGACCAATTTCTCATCCTATTTTGTGTACTTACTTATCTTTGCCCAGACACAACACCCTGTGTTTATCATTTAAAGGATTTTTTTTTTTTCCAATGCATCTTGAAGGTTTTGGGTTGGTTTTGCTTTCCAGACTGTTTCATAGTGCTTACCTGTATCTTTTTACATTTGAAATCCTTTCCAGTTTGGTTGTCTTTCCAAACTGATTAAGGACACTGTTTTACCTCATTCAGATCTGTATGGAAAACATATAACCACATAAAATCCAAAACAATTTCTGCACTGTCTTTCCCCTGCTTGCAGGTCAGGGGTTTTTTTAGTGTTTGTTCTTTTTTCCCTGTGTTGTTTGGGGGTTTTTTTGCTTGTTTGTTTATTTGCTTTCTTGGTTGTTTGTTGTTGTCATCGTCATTCAGGGGTTTTATTGTTTCATTTTGCTTCTTCTGTTTGTTTTTAAATACAGCTCCAAACCTGCCACATAGCTCTCCTTCCTAATAGTGATGTATCTCAGGATAACACCATGTCTTGCTTAAAGCAAGATACAAGGTTTACTTTTTAGTCCCAAGGCTTGTTACTGTGTCTGAGAGGGGAACCAGACCGGGTTGATAATGGTTTGCTCAGCACTGATCTAAGGAGCACCTGCAAAGAAGTCATAAATAGACACAGTATCTAGCAGAACTTCTATGACACCATCACTCCTCTGCTGAGCACAGGTTGATTTTTAGCCTCTTTGCTGTGGTGGAGTGCTTTAATTGCATGCTTTTAAGATAATGGCAGAGCAAAATGGTTTACTCTTTAGTATTATATTCTGATGCAAATGAAGAAACGACTATTTCTATTATGGTTTTGAAAAATAAGTAAATAACCATTTCTTTCTCCTTGTAATAGGATTTATCTTACCAGTGTCCTTAAGAGACCAAAATAGTACAGTATGAAGCTGAGTTCTTCCTTTCTTAAGGATCATGATTGAATCCGTGAATGGGAAGAACTCAAGATCCTTACATCTGCAGAAGTGATGTAAGCAGTCAGTAAATGGCAAACATATCTTTGTGCACTGCTCTAGAACTGTGAATCTTGCAGTTCCAATGTTTCATAGCAGCACTCATTGAAGTAGTGCTAATGAGAGAATCAAATCCATGTGATTAGAAGCAAAGTACAGATGATATAATGAAATGTGGGTAAGCATTTAATGATCCAAAGATGAGAGAGGACTAGGGAAGAAAACAGTCACATTTTATTCTCTCAGTGGAAGACTTGCTACCATCTTTGTCTTCCCAACTTGTTATTATTTTACTCTCTCATATGCTTAGCAATGAGTTTTCTCTCTAGATGTGAAAGATTCAGAGTTGAGGAACAGAGATGTTTGGGTTCTCTGCTTTGACTTGAATTATGCATCCTGCAGCCATGCCCTCACTGCTCCTGCCCATATATAATTATCATGATCTAGTATATCCTTTCTTCTGGTCTCAGCATGAATTGTTACTATTGAATGAGACAAAGTATGATTTCTAGACTGTCGTGCTCACTGCTGCTCTGATGTGGTTAAAGTTGAAATTTGCATACCGTCTTTCTATTGCTTTATGGAGAAAACTGACTTTCCGCTACCACTTGTTTTGGTATGGTCTCTAACATTTTGTGCCATCTTGTAGCCATTCTGCAATGGCAGATATGACTGTTCCTTTAACAGGCTAGTGGAGAAGTTACCATGTTTAGGAAACTACACTAGAGAGAACACAGATCAGCCATAAAAGTCCTGAGGTCTTTCCCACAAAACGTTGTGTTTCTGAAGAAAATGCCATTTGTTTGTTTATTTGTTTTCCCCCTAAACTGAAAATATAGTGCAGACTGATTCTCCGCTTCAGTTACAACTGCCATTTAACTTGGGTTAAAGCTCATAATTACTGAGACATCAACATCTAGGAAGCTTCCTGCTAGCAAAGCATACATGAATCTGCTGCAGAGCTCTTTCACAGGCTGTGACATGGTTTTATCTGCTGTTGTAGTAGCTTGATATTTGCTAAGGATTTTGGCTTCCTAAACTCCTCACTGCACACTAGGTGTTGCAATTTTCTGTACAGCATATAATAAAAGAGAACTTGTTTACTTCATGACTATTCTCCAGATGGAATTTGCACACTGTGTTAGTTGTGCATCTTAAAAAAAACCCTAAACACTTAAACATCTGGATAAGCAATGGTATTAGGCATTCTCACTCCAGACTGTTCATTTACACGAATTACCAACTCGTGAAAAACACTTTTGTAGGTGTTTTTCTCTCAAGACTGGTATTTTGGCTAAATTTGAGTGATTTATCTAAATTTATTTTGTGTTCTAGTGGAGCAAAATTGAGTGAGCACAATTCAATACTTGCTACAAATCCAGAAAATGTAATACATTTAAATTAATGGATGGTACTTAACCAGTATGTAGTTATTAACAGACTTTTTCCTGTGCACAGTGGTTGTGAAAGAAAAGGAAAATGCACTGAGTGACCAATAGTTTTAAATAATTAGAAGAGGTTGAACGAAGCATCAGTTCTAGGAATTATGGACAGAGGCTGATTTATTCATTACTCATTGTTTTT
>VWZI01007934.1:10690-80684 GCA_013396835.1 Psilopogon haemacephalus | reverse complement strand
TTTTTTTTTTTTTTTTTCTGTGAAAGAAATGTGGTATTGTGGTCTGGGCTCTCTTGGTGTTGCAATATGGATAAATATGAGACTAGTAATGAGATTTCTCAGTAAAAGTACTTGGTATGCTAATATTGCAGCTACAAACTGTGAACATCAGTGTTGGATGGGGTGTGTGTGTGTGTCTCGTCGCTGTCGTCGTCCCCCCCCCCCAGCCCCGCCATATACCTTTAGATGTATAGATGTATGCTTTTCAGATAACTTGAGTATTGCAAAACTACTTTCTAGAAAATGAAAGTGGAGGGAAAGTGGAATAAAAATGAAATTTGACTCTAGATATTAATTACAGTGCTGGAATGCTGTCGTGGCTCAGATTTCCTTAAAAAACGCATGTGTTTACAACTGTATGTACCGCACATGCACAGGCATTAAATCCAAAACCTAACTCTTTAGTAAGGGGCTTTACTGTTTTCCAGTAAGCGATGCGTGATCCAGGCTTTGTCACCTTTATTTATGGTAATTCTTGTGTTTCCCAGATCACAATGAGTGTATTAATTAGTGGAAGGCTTTCCCTCGCCCACACTCCCGCATTACAACTTGCCAGGTAAGGAGCAATGAAGCTTTCTTTACCTTCTCCTGCCACCTCGTGGACAAAGTGGTCAATAGCTTTTCCCATTCGGCGGTCAAAGCTTGGTGCATCAAGTACGGCGGTCACACGTTATCGGTTGTGAAATTATCTTAGCCTCCCTGCTAGCCAATTTTTAATATATACAAATAGATGCCATGCCGTAAATTAATTTTCCCCCAGGAAAATTCTCTCAAATCCCAGGCTTAAATATCAAAAGCAAATTTTTTTTTTTTTAATTTTTTTTTAAGTCCTGTGAAAGTAAAAATCTTTGGTACAAAGGTTTGAGTACTAAGTGGCAAATTATCTGAGATAGCACTGCCATTCACTGAAAATAGAGTGAGAGAATAGTAACATAGATCTTGAATGGCCTTTGTAATAAAAAATCTTAAATGTGTGGATGCTTAGATCTTGAAACACATTATAAGACATCCTTGTCCTAATGTTAGGCATAGCTATTTTTAATGGCTAGATTTCATGGTACATTGCCCTAAACTCAACTATAAATGCTGCAGAGGGCTAAATAGTGGTGTAGACTTAATGACATTCATTACAGACCTAGCTTTGCAGTTTGTGGCACTCACATGCACTTAGACACAGAGATGCTTTCTGTTCTAAGTCTGACCACAATATTTGCATACTAGTTCCTGAAGTGGCATTCAAGAAGAAAGTTTGCAGTCCTCTGACTGTGATGAAAAGCAATCTAATTTCCCTGCTAAGCATCCTGAGTGTCTGCAAACACTTCTGTTTATGCTATTTGCAAATGACATTATCAGAGATGCTTGATATTCTGAAGTTACAACACTAAATAAGTGCTATATTGAATGCCTCCTGAACACATTTTACTGTTGTTTTGAATCTACTTTAGTGAATGTTTCTCCCTAGATCCCGATATATAATTTATTTTCAAATTTAAAATTTCTTAGCATGGTAGTTTTGTTCTACTGAGTTCTTTTGGTGTGTGTGTCTAGTGCTATTATATTCCAGAAAAACAATTTATTGTTTCATACTTACCAAAGGTTGCAATGTAGCTTAAAAATACTTCCTACTACTTGCTTTCCACTAGCTTATAATCTTCTAGAATATTCCCCTAGGATGTATTTTTGTAATTTGCATTGATGATGACATTACCTTTTGTGAAAGACTCAATTAACAGAAACCCTGAGATGGAAATATTCAAAGCAAGCAATATACTTGTTCTTTATCTCTTGTAGAACTCAGGTCTTAGCATTGTATCATGCAATTTCTTCATCAAGCATCTAAATCATGTTTGAACTGTACTCTATCTCAGAGAGAAGTAGCTACACATGAGTGTGTAGTTTTCCTTGTTCCTATGTCCCAGTGATTTCTTAGCTTTGTTTCAGTCACTGATAGAATGGTTACCTTTATCACCAATTGTCTGCTGTTGTTATGCAAATGAAATGGTAGAAGCTGAGATACAAAGAAGTGGTAGATTTACGCTGTAAAATTTCTGCTCTTGGTAGAATTAAATACTATGTCAACTCAGATTAAACTTGGTAAACAGTTCAATGCTAAAGAAAAGTTCAAAATTAACTCTATGTTATTGTTGAAACAAAATGTTACAATTTTTCTGAAAGTTTTTTTTTTAAAGAGCTAGAACAAGATTATGTCTGATTTTGAATTAATCTAAAATTTTAATTTCTCTTTTAGTTAGCAGAGAAGGGAAATTATCTGTTTTTCATCTTTTTCACTTTAGAGGTATGACTTCACATTTTTTCCAGTTTATGTAGCAGGTGATAGCTGTACACATGGAACAACAGTCGCCTGTATGATCAGCCAACTGGGAGTTTCAGAAACATTAGATAACGTTCCATGTCTTTTGCCCCAGTAGATTGATTAATAAGCTTTAATGTCAAGGACTTTCTTAAAAGAGAGTTTGACCCATAATTTTATAGCTCACATAATGAAAATACACTTGAGGAAACATCCCGTGAAGAGATGTGCCGAGCAGAAAACACACTATAAAACACTTCTAAAAGAAAACCAATTTGGGAGTACAAAATTGAAGTATTAAGTCTCATTTTTTTCATAAGGAGTCAGAGATGGGTAGTGTAGCAGAAAAAAAAAAAAAAGCATAAAAAAACCAGAAGCTGTCACAAAATCAGGAAATATTCTAACTGAGCTAAAATCAATCTCAGGTCTTGATTCCTGGCCTCATGGTTCAGTGTCAGAATCTTCCTATCTATCATGAGAAAGCTCAAATACAGTATTATAGCACATACCTTGACACAACATTCTTCAGTGACCTTTCCTTTTTCCTATGGTATATGAACCAAGCCTTGACACAGAAAAGAGAGGGTCCTTTTAAAGGGCATTTAGCTTGCAAGTACACTGCTGAGAAATCTTAATTTTTGCAACTCAAAAGTTCAAAATTCTCTTGATGGACACACTGAGATTAAGAGCTGTAATATTGTTGCAATATTTTCACACCAAATGAATGCTAGGTCCTAAGACTACGTTGGAATTTGGTGGGTATTTTTCCTCTCTGTAAGATATAATAATTGTATTTCTGAAAGAAACTGGTATTATGTGGTGCAGAAGAGTTAATCTTGTTTTATGTTCTGTGTTTGTGTTAAATCTTTCCTAGCAGTTATACGGAAATAAATAGACTAGATACTTGAAATGTTTTAGGTTACTGGACAATTTCATGTGACAAAAACTTGAGGGAAGAAGGAAATAAATGGGAGTGTTCTCATCATTACTGTGCCTCTCTTGTCCTCTGAGTCTGCAGCTTGGTGTTTTAAAACTTAAGATACCTGGTTCCAGTTTCTACTGAGGACAGCATCCTTACTCTCTTCTATCTTCCAGAATCTGAGTTTTCTCACCTCAGATGAAATGTATTGTTATGAAGGTTTACATCCCAAAAGCCTACAGGTTCAGTGCTCAAGCACCATGAAAAAGCATGTCAACTTTTCTAGCATGTGGCATAATGCCATAGTGTTTGTGGCATTATTCTGTAACTACATGAAAACATGTATTGAGGGAAATAGAAAAAATATTAAGTGTAGTTGAATATTTGAAATATTTTATTGGACAGGTTTAAAAGCTTGCCTCCTAGCAAGAGCCACTTGAAATTATTGTTATGAGGAACAAGATTTGCAGCTCTTTATTTATGTCGAAAGCATAGAAACCAAGATGTATTTCTTTAAATACACTCATGTCAATTGGAAAAGGCACTCAATATTCAAATGGGACAGTATTCCAGATTATGGTTTACCTTGTGAGTACTACGGTGCTTTCTAATTTGCTTAAAGCAATTACAAAAGCCAAAAAAACTAACCGTAGATAATAACAGATATGTGGCATTATCTACATCTGCTTCCTTCTTGTGTTTTGCAAATATATTTGTAATGTCCTTTGTGTGTGAACTGTGTAGTGGTTTAGTGCAAAGGCCAAACTCCCCTCTCCCCCTACACAAAAGTGAGGGGAAAAAGTAACCACAAAATTCAGGGTTGAGATAGATGTAAGAGTTTAATATAACACGAGGTACCATAATCACAATTACCTTAGATAATAACTAATTGATCTAATAATACAATGCATGACTGCCTTAGCTTAGCCTATTTGCAGAAGGAGCACAGTGAAATACATGGAAAAACCCCAGCATAAAACAGACAACCTAAACCAGAACCTACCTGGCTGCCACACGCCTCACTACCATGCCTGCAGAAAAGAGCCAACACCCAAGAACATGGAACTTTGAAGCATTAACTGGAACAGGAAGCCTCTAATGTTGCAGTCTGAACTTCAAGCCTCGTAGTACTTTGCTCCAGTTAGCACTTTCATTTTTGAAGCCGGCATGACTGCAGCATGGTATGAATAACAGCAGCAGGTTCAACTCAATCCGTGACACACTGGAAAGAAAATATATGGAAATATTTCCATGGTTAAGCAACAGAGTATTTTCACATTTCCTACACTAATATGATATATTATATTGGTTATCAAGGCACATAGCTTTGTTTAAAAGAGTTTCAAAGGAGTTCATGTAAGGATTAGTGTCACCAGTCAGTTGCAGGTTGGTTTTCTGCTAATACAACTAAACCACTACAATGTCAAAGGGGTATTTAATTTACACCACTCTATAAATGCTTTCTATCATTATTGGTACTGCTTTCCAGTAGAGGACAAAGATGTATTGATAGAAAGATAAGTTCATATGTGGATTACATCATTCTAGAGTCTGTATTTCTTTAGTGCACTTAAAACTGTATACATTTTGTGTAAGAATAGGTTCTGTAATATTGCACTGTATTCAGGTGAAATGCTCAAATTTCTTGCATTCCTTACTATACAGAATCACAGGATGATGGGGATCATCTAGTACAATCCCACTGCTAAAGCAGATTTACCTAGGCCAGGCTGCACCGAAATGCATCCAGGCAAGTTCTGAAATTCTCTAGAGAAGGAGACTGCACAACCTCTCTGTGCAGCCTGTTCCCATGCTCTGTCACCGTCGAAGTAAAAAAGTTTTTCCTTATGTTTAGATGGAATTTCCTGTGTTCTAGCTTGTGCCCATTATCCCTTTTCCTACCTATTTGTAGTGGGCTGGGATCTTTCCCCACACACCAACTGAAATTTACCAGACTTCCTCCCTGGACACAAAAAAAAAAGAAAAAAGAAAAAAGAAAAAAAAAAACCACACCACCAAACCACAACAGGTCAGAAAGGGCCAACACCACTCTCTCTCTCCCAGACAGAAAACAACCAGCAGGGTTTACATGTTATTTGTTAGCCAAGGTTATCAGAAGATACTAGAGCAGAGTGAAGGAGAACTGAAAGGCGCAAACACTCAGAAGCAAGTAGGGACAAATTGTTTATACTTTGTCTTTTATCCCTTTTTAGCAAACCAATAAATGATATGGACTTTATCATCATTATTATTATTATTTTATAACCAATGAACTAGTTTATCTTATTAGAATATTCCAATGAAACTTAAACCACTACACTATCACTAGGCACCACTAGAAAATAAGCTGACTGCATTCTCTTAACACCTGCCCTTTATATATTTATAAGCATTGATGAGATCTCCTCTCAGTTTTCACTTCTCTGGGCTAAAAAGCCCCAGGTCTCTCAGAGTTTCCTCATAAGAGACATCCTATAGTCCTCTAACCATCTTTGTAGCCAGTTCTCTTCCTTTCTTGATTTGGGGAGCCCAGCACTCCGCATAAGGTGTCATGAGGGCAGAATTGAGGGGACGGAAAACCTCCCTTGACTACACATTCTTCTTAATGCATCCCAAGATGCTATCTGGCCACAAAATAACACTGCTGTCTCTGTTAGCTTGTTGTCCACCAGCATTTCCAGGTTCTTCTCCACAGAGCTGGTTCCAGCAAGTCAACCGCTAATCTGTACTGAATAGGGTGATTCCTCCCCAGGTACAGGACTCTGAACCTTATTGAATCTCAGGTTTCTCTGTGCCCATCTCTCCAGCCTGTCCAAAACTCACTGAATGGCAGCACAGCTTTCTGGTGTGTCAGCCACTCTTCTCAGTTTTCTATCATCAGCAAACTCTATCCTTTGATCTAGGTCATTGATTATGTTGACCAAGACTGGACCCAGTACAGACCTCTAGGGAACACTGCTAGCTACAGGCCTCCAAATAGAGTCTGCACTGTTGATCCCCAACTCTCTGAGCTCTATCATTCAGCCTCTTCTCAAATTCACCTCATTGTCCATGCATCTAACCCACATTTCCTCAGGCTACTTATGAAGGTATTATGTGAGACATTGTTGAAAGCCTTGATGAAGTCATAGTAGACAACATCCACCACTCTTTCTGCATTTAACCAGCTTGCCAGACCATCACAAGAGGCTTTCAGACTGGTCAAGCATGTGAATCCATACTCACTGCTCCTGATAATCTTCCTTTCATCCACATACTTAGAAGTGACCTCCAGAATGAGTTGTACCTTTGCCTAAAGAACATTAGAAAAGTAGCTACAATGAAGCTGAAGGTTTTCTTCACAAAGAGGAAAGAGAAAAGGTATGTCAGCTGAAAAAAAAAAAAAGAACAATAGAAGCTCAAACCATGCTATAATTTTCCTCCCTCTGTATTAGTAAGCATGCAAACTCCTGTCCAGGAGATGGCTTGAAAAGAGGCCCTAAAGCTTTAGGAAGCTTTTAAGAAGCACACTTTTTGGTGCATGAAAGCTAACTGTTCAGAAGAGTCCTCTGGTATTTATAGAAGGAAGAGAAGCCAAAAATAGTAAGTTTATTTCTATTTAATTAGCATCATAGCTATATTTTACTGTTTTGTTCTGGAAGTCATCCAGACAAGATGTTACCAAATATAATCTGTCTGGGCATCACAAAAACAGTCAGGTACCTGCTGTAGCCCCAGGACTGGGTTAGCTGTAGCCTGTGTCTAGGGGTGTGGGGCAAGGTTTATTCCCTTCCTGTGCTAGTTTGAACTAATCAGAGGATTTGAATGAGAAATTAGACTATAGGCTGAGAAAGGAAAACATTTCAGTGTCTCCTTCACTCATTAGATCACTGAAATGGTATAAAGTTAGAATCCAGACAAAGATAAGACAGATCACTTTGCTCTGCGGCTGCTGCTGCATCTCTCTCCCTGCCTTCTTAGCTGGATCTGAGTAATCTGAATAACTTCTAACTACTTTCCTGCTGCTAATCCCACTGGCTGATCTACTTTCACTTATCTAGCACGTAAGATAGATAATGAGATAAGATTGGGGAGTGGGGGGAAGGTGGTAGTGTGGTTGAAAGCCCCTCTTAGGGAAGCTGATCTCTGGGAGAGGTGTGGTGTTTCTGTATTACCCTTTTACTGTATATATCTGTAAATACCTGTTATATATTGTAAATATCTGCTTGTATATGGTGCAAAGCTGTAAATATAAAGCTTCATTCCTTAACTTCCAGCCCTCTGAGTCTAGCCTGGGCAATTTCGAAGTGTGGTTGGGCAGCTAATTGCTGAACCACCACACCTCCCTTGCCATTGACTTGTCTACCTGCCATCGCCAGCTGTGTCAAAAAAACCTGACTTTGGCCTGGCAGAAGACTGGCAAAGGTAGTTCCAGAGCCTAGCTACAAATGTATGCTATGGGGGATGTTTCTGGGGGAAACAAAAGGAGCAGCAGTAAGGCTTGTCATTGACATGGTGAAAAGCTGCAATCCAGGTGACTGTCTTTCAGCCGCTGGGCTCACGGCTGCTCTCCCCTAGGTGGGCTGGCCAACCCTCAAGGACTGAAGCTGTTAGGGCTGCCACACTGTCATGTCCTACAGACACAGCAGTGTGGGTGGAAAAGAAAAAAACTGTTTTGCGTTCTTCCAGACAGGAGTCTTGAAAGCCAACTTATGTTCATAACACTGAGAGGAAATTGCAAGAAGGGAGCAACTGCTTTTAAGATGGACACCTGGGCCCTGTCCTAGCCCAGAGGCTGCTTTCCCACCTGGCCCTAGGGCCCACAGTAGCACCTGGGAATGACTGAGTTGTGGCTGACCCTGGTGACTGGCTCACAACTGCAGCCCCTGAGTGTGCTCTGATGGCCATTTGGTCAATTATTTTTGTATAATTTTTAAAAATCTTATAATAAAAGTGTATTTTTGCTAGAATCTGTAAGCTTAAAGAAGAGTGGGGCTGTATTTGTCATGGATAGTGGGAAAAAAAACCTGCTTTTGTTTTTTTTCATAATTTGCTTAAATTTCTTTTTTTCTTAGTCTACTTCTCTCAAATGTACAGTGTAATATGCCTCCAATTTCTTTGTGTCCCCCCCTTTTTCATTACAGACAAAAATAGTTTTTCTTTATTGTAGCTAACAATGTGATCTATAATAGAAATTATCAGGTTCTTGAGAAGATGGCTCTCAGCTTCATTTATTCTTCCGTCCCCACCTGAGCCTGAGCAATACAAATATCCTGCCTTTTCAGCACAGTGTAATGAAAAAAATCTCAGTGTATTATGGACAGAGCCAAAAATGAGAATTTACAGGAGCTGAAGAGGGAAGGAATGATAGGTAAACACAGGAAAGCAGAAAAAGGGAAAAAGGAGCCAGAGAGTAAGAGCCACCTACATCCAATTGCCCTTTTGCTCTCTGATGGCCAGATTAAACAAGACAGTGGGTAGAACTGGAGGGGTAGCAGCACCATGCCCCCTTAGCAGTTACACCTTGATTAGCTAAATGCTTTTGCACAGACCCTGTGCTTCATTTTATTGGCTATGGGGTGATCCACCTGCTACTTTCTTCTCTGTTACTGACTGCAATGGTAGCAGAGAAGCTTTCCTCTGCTCTGCATTTCCAGACGATGACCCCACCATTTTCTTCAAAGCTTTTCACTTGCAGCACAGTTGTTATCCTCACTGTTGCCTTGTGCAGTAAGTTGACACTATGTGTACATTTCTGAAATGCCTTGAAATAGGTGCTTCTCTTTTGCGGGCATTTTTTGCATAGCGACCAGCAGAGTGAGAGGTTACATTGCTTTGTCCTTTTAAATATGCACTTGGTTAAAGATCTCCCATTTGAGTGGGTTGTAACACAGATGTCTTGATTGCCAGCTAAAATGAAGTTGGAAGCACACTTTCTATTTAGTGAACTTTTAAGTCAAAGTCAGTACATGCAGCATGCAGCTTCGTTTTATTCCTGCTTATGCCTCATCGAATCAAATGAGGAGAGACAGATTTTCTAATTAAAAGAGAGACTGCATATTTAGCTGTTGCCAGAGTGCTAGATAAATGTGTTCTGGATGTAGTTAGTCTCTTATGGGAGCAGAATTTGATGAATCACAGTTTTCATTATTTATCTTGAGTGAGAACGCATTATTGCACATTTTCTGCAAGAAGGTTAATTTTATTGTTGTGTGACATTCCTTACTTAGCATAAAAAGTGAATAACTGAATGACAGTAAAAAAAGCTGAGAACTCTCAGCAGCAGCTGTGGGGGGAGGATTTTTGATCCTAACATGACAAAGATGCCATATATATGAAATCATGTGTAAATTCTCAGATTTCTTTTTTTCCCATAAAGGAAAGTTTCTCCTAACTGCTAGCTTTGAGAGCAGCTATGTTTCGTTAATGGAAAAGAATCCCAAAGATATAATGATTTCAGAGACACACAATACATGACTTATTTTCTAACATAATGAGCCATTTACAAAAAGGAAATCATCATCAGTTTGCTGTTTTTCAGCAAAAAGAGGCGTAACGTAACCTTTGTGGTATTGATTTGCTGTTCTGGATCAGCCTAGAAGGGAAAATTATTCCTGTTAAAAGTATCTGTCGCCTCTTGAAGTTGATCTAAGATTATAGATGCCTCAGAATTTTTCTATTTAATTCATAAACATTAAATTTAAAAACTTACTTTGAAATTTAATTATTAGCTATAGAAAATAATCTGTAAATAATTTAATCCACTGGAATAGTTTCAAATCTGACCAAATAATTTAAAATTACTAATGCCTAGCTTTGGCTCTTACTTTTTTGCTTGTGGAATGCTAATGGCTTAGTTTTATTTGCAGCATCTGGTGAAGTTAATTAATTATTTTAACTGCTGTTTGCGGATTTGCTAAAGACAGCTCAGGGAAAGTTTACTCCATGTGTTATTTGTAGATATTTCCTACTTACTGTTGTCCGAAATGGCATGTTGGTGGATGGATATTTGATTTGGCCTGATACAACTTTTATTCCATTCTTCTAAGGCTGTGAACACTGCGCATTATACAGTGGTTAGGTAAACGTGCCAGCATTACTGATTCAACTACTTGTGCTTAAGATTTTACAGTTTTGTGTGCAATAATTCTTCAGAATGAGACACTGAAATTTGCATTTTGTGTATTCTACTAATAAATTTAGATATAGAGAATTTTCTTGTTTTAAATTTCCTTTCTTTTAGTAGTCAGCTTCATAGGTCCAACATGACAGTGACTGATACAATCCCTCAAACACCTGGCAAAGAGCAGAGACTTGCTAGAAGCTGATAAACCTCAGCTTCATGCCTATCTGACATTAACTGGCACTAAGCTCTTCCCCTGGTTTTGTGTGGTTCTGTGGGCTTGGCCCTCCAACTAACTACAAATGACCACAGTAGACATTCAACTTAGGGTACAAATGGAGTCCCTTTGTAGAGACCTTTTGAGTTGGTCTTTGTGCAGCAAGTGGCTTGGCAGTCTCTCCTTAGATACTCTCTCCTTAGAATGGGATGCCATCTAAGGATACCTCCACAGAGTGTCTTCACTCCTTCTTTGGTGAGTGTGTATTTTGGGTATCCTTGAGTGGGAAGTTTCCCCTGTATGAGTGAGTGCATGCACATCTTGGTTCATCTTTCTAAGAAAGAATATTTCTTAAAGCTAAAGTTAAACCTAAGTGCTTGTGTAATAGTATATGACCAACTGACATCCAAATGTGTAATATACTTGTGCTGGAAGCAGTGTTGAGTAACTCTGGCTGGAATAAATTCCACATTTTTGGGTGGTTCTTGCAGTCTATTTTGTGGGTACCTTCTTGGCAACACTCAGAAGAATTGCGCTTCATAAGAAGACTTTCAGTGTAGAGTATGCCCTCCCCTTCTATTTCTTTGGATGGATGTAACAGTTTAAGCTTAAGTTTTAGAATGGTAATCCTTAGGTGAGTTGGATCTATGGATTTTCCAATTCAAAGAAAATCCATTTTCAAATTTGACAGATTTTCTCACTCATTTTTTTTTCATGGAGAGTGTTTGCAAAGCTATTAAATAACATGCCCAATAGCAACTTGTCACCAAGAAGAAAAGATTAATAAGAAATACATTTGTCTTTAAAATATCTTGGTTCTTGGCAAAATAGTATATAGAAATCCCACCTTTTAATGGACAATCTCTTACACTCTTTTTTATTTTACTGATGTTGAAAAAGCTATCTTTGGCAGAAAAAATAAACCCATTCGTGTATATTTCTTTCCAATGAATTTGTTTTAAAGCTGGTTATTTTTGTAGAAAAGAGAGGAGAGAAAAAAAGTTGCTGGTGGCTTTTGAGCCAGGCCTACTCTTCAGATTCTATGTAATTTACAAAGTTTAATTTGAACAGATGTTATCTGGCTAATGGTGTGAAGAAAAGCTGTCATTTTGTCAATTATTACTTTTTCCTGACTTTTTTCCTTCTTGTTGTTATTGGTGGTTTGGTTTTTTTTTTTTTTTTTTGTCAGGCAAGTCCTCTAAGTGCCATACATTAACACATTATCCTAATTACTCTCACAATCTCATTATGAGAGGCATGTGGAATAAGTCACTCTGCCATATGCAACCTTACAGATGAACATGCAATGAAATTCACAGCTGAAGAAGGTTAAAAAATATCAGAGAGAGATGTCCTTGGAGACTATATATTACAAGCAGTGTGTTAAGAATAACTATCCCAAGCTGTACTCCTTTGCTGACATAGGCAATCTCTTATTGACTCAGATTACCAGCAAATTAAAGGCAATGTGGTGGCTATAAATTATAAGAACAACCAAATTATAGTCTGACTTCTTAAAATTAGCTGTTTTGTTTTTTTTCGGAGGGGTGGAGGGGCGGAGAGGGGTGGTGTCCCCCAAGGAAAGGGACTCTCCTTGGTCTGTGACTTGTGTAACTGAGAATGAAAATTAGATAGTGAAAATATGGAAAAGAAATGTCCAAATTCCACTACTGCTTTTGGCTCTAGCTCTGGAACTGTCATGTCAGCCCAGATCCACAGGTTAGTGTGAAAGTAATTATGCTGAGCATTGCTACAATTAAATTTTAGGCAGGTCCTCCCAGGTGTGGAATTCACAAACTTCAGCCATGTGCTTAAACTACCTGGACAGTGCATGGGGGGGGGAGGAATGTGTCCCAAAAGCTAACTGGAGAACACATTTCACATGTCAAATAGGCAGTTCAGGAGTATTCAACTGAGTAGTTTGTAAATGCAGGAAATGTGACCCTTGTGTAATGTCTGCATATGGATTTATTTTCACTAAAGTCTCAGGATGCATTGCCTGAACAGCATCTCAAGCAGATGACTTGTGGGTGCCAGTGCTGGGGAATTTGGTTTGTTTTCTGGTGCCAAGGAGGGTAATATCTTCTGCTGTGTGATGTATATGGAGTTACCTTCATCACTAGTCTGGGCCTGTATGCAGAGAGCTAATTGGCAGATGGAGAACATCAGATGCACTCCTTGTCTACTGGGGCAAATTCACTAGAAAGCCTGTGTGTGCGTGTGCATGTCCTGTCATCAATACACAAAGTACCATAAGTGAGGATAATTTCAAAAGTCATTCCTGGCCTGAACTGAAGCACTGACTTTGACACAGCTAGAAGCAAAGTACATCCCCCAGACAGTATTCCCTAGGAAGGAGAAAAGATAGCTACATGACTCCAACAGTTCAGGAAGGTGCTTATAGTACTTGGTTATTGACCACATCTGGATTTCACTTTGTAATTGTTCAGCATAACTGACATTTTCAGTGCTTCTCTGGGATGTAGTTCTTACCTTCTTCATGCTTTGGTTCATTGCCTATGAAGTGTACACAAAATGGAATTCTTTTGTTCTTTTCAGGATTGCAGGCGATATCAGAATTAAGAGAAACATATTTTTCCTTCCTCCACATCCCACCACCCTCAGAAAAATACTGCGGTTAGAGATGTTATGGTTTTCTTTCTTTAGGTTCAATATAAGAGATGAACATCATTTCAGCAAATTTTATGAACCACTGGTGTAACCAAATGGTTTTCAACTATGCAGTTCCTGTTGTGGCAGTTTGCCAGTAAGTGATGACATTGGGTTGGCATGATACTACTGTCTCTGGCCTTTTCCCAGACCTGAATGCATAGTGGGAATAATTATTTTTTTCTTTCCTGAGAATTCAACAGTTAGGAGGGCATATCCTGATTTGCTTCAACAGCTCAAAAAGGATGAAGGAACGCTGTCAGTATTTCTTCCATCACAGATTTCCTCTTTTGCATTAGCAACCAAAGATTTAGGTCTAATTCCTACGTAACCAAAACAGAAGAAAGTCTTAAACTAGCAGCTCAGGAAAGCAGGAGACCAGATATTCACTTTTCTTGTTACTGCAGAGGTCAGTGAAGGCAGGTGCTCTGTGCTGTACTGTCTATATATGTAGTAGTGGGAATCCCTGTTTCCTCATGCCCAACTCTCCTACAGCACATTCCCTTCCTTATGTGCATGAGATTTAAACTCTGATTTTATCAAGCTAAATTCTTTACCTGCAAGGTCCAAGATTTCCTCTACCCAGATACATACTAAAGCTCCAGCATGATGCCCCGTCTGTCTCCCTCACCTGTAGTAACTGCTGTGTACCCCCTTGCTCCTGATCTGTCTGGATTAGGAAATAGGTGGTCAACAATGGCTATCTTCCTCTAGCTTACTGTTTACTGGAAAAGCTTCCAGGATGAGGAATTCAGCTGTATCCAAACATAGGCTATGTAATATCTTGATTTGCCTGTAGATGCTGATCCTATCGCTTGAGAAGCCTCCATATAGATAGCTACCGAGGAACTATCTGCATGGAAGCATGCATCTGAGCTGTGAAGGTAAGTATTTGAAGAGAAATACCTCCTGTAACAGCAACAGCTGTCATCTAAGTACTTCCAGTCAGGATTAGAACCTGTCAATATTACTTTGTAGCACTCTAAAATGATGTATGCATCAGTTTGTCTATTCTGCATTGAATAAACATAACTATGGTAGAGTTATAGGACACACTTTTAGCACTGAGCTAAAATGAATAGAAGGATTGGTAAAAACACAAAGGAACAATTTCAAAAGTTTGAGCCATCATTTCATTAAACTAAACCTAATGTTTTATAATTTAACAGTTGCTTAATTATTTTACATTGTCCTTCCTTAACTTCCCCTCAGCTGCCCTTATTCAGAATCCAGGAGGTAATTGCATTGCTTGTATGAGGAGGATGCACCCACAGATAGTTTATGCTATGAACACAGGCACAGATACCNAAAGGAAGAAGGGAGGGGGGGGGGGGGGGGGCGGTGTGTGGAAATAGAAGCTATCAGACTGTTCCCAGACAAGAACATCCAGAATGGTAAGGACAAATGTTGCTGCTGTGTTACACAACCATTAGAATTGCTTACCATCAAAGGTCAAAAGCATTAACCACATGTTGGCAACATTTATAAATAGATTCCCTATGGAGGTTTACCTACAGTGAAATGGATAAAACACTTTTTCTCAGGAAGACCAATTAGAACCAATAGGATCTTCTAATGTAATAGCTGCATTAGGTAAGATGCATGAATAGTGGTACTCACAGAGAGAGAACTAGACAGTTTTAGTACTTACAAAGTTAGAATACAATTTCAGCTTGATCCACAGAAGTACATAGTACAGCTGTCCATGTTGTGGCTCAGTAAGAGAAGGAAAGCAGAGAATTTTTTTTTTTTTTCTAGCCCCACTAAATCCATGTGACAATGAACCTCTTGCCACCATTGATTTGTGGAGACTTTCTCCTGATGTCCAACACAGCTAATCTGACCCCGAAAGTGACTGGGAGCTTAAACCCCTTGCATAAATGGCAGCCATCAAATGGAGTCCAGACCACATTCTCCCAGGATGCAGGCTATCATACCATTTGCAATGTTAACCATTGCATAGTGGTTAAAAATATTTGCCAAATATCCAAAACCTGATAAATGATGGAATTAAGTGTGTTTTGATCATTTTAATTTGTTCTGGTTTGTCCCTGCCTAGTGTGCTTTCATTATATGAGTATCTGCACCCTTTTACACCAGCAGATAGGGTGATCTGGGTTTGAACTGGCTTTTGCCCAGTGGAAAAAGGCTGAGAAGAAAAAGGAGGTCATTAGGACTAATTGCTTTCAAATTCATATAGTGCAAATCTCTCCTGACTGTCCAGACATTTGTTGTAAAGGGAACAGAGGTGATAACTCTTTCGGGAAATCAGATGCTGGTATCCTTTTATTCAGAGCAGGGAGGAGGTAAATGTTTCTCTTCTGTGCTAGGAAGACCATTGTGCTGGTTTGAACTAATTAGAGGATTTGAATGAGAAATTAGACTACAGGCCAAGAAAGGAAAGCTTTTCAGTGTCTCCTTCACTCATTTGTTTACTGAAATGGTGTAAAGTTAGAATCCAAAGAAAGATAAGACAGAGCTGTCTGATCTATGCTCACTGTTGCATGTCTCTCTCTCCCTGCTTTCTTAGCCAGATCTGAGTAACTTCACTAACCACTTTCCTTCTGCTAACCCCCTGGCTGATCTACCTTTGCTTATCTGGCATGTAGGACAGATAGGGAGATAAGATTGGGAAGTGGGCGGGGAAGGTGGTAGGGTGGTTGAAAACCCCTCTTAGGGACTCTGATCTCTGGGAGCGGGTGTGGTGTTTCTGTATTTTCACTGTGTGTATATATATATCTGTAAATAGCTGTTATATATTGTAAATATCAGCTTGTATATTGTGCAAAGCTGTAAATATAAATCTTCATTCCTTAACTTCCAGCCCTTTGAGTCTAGCCTGGGTGATTTTGAAGTGTGTGGGGGAGTGAAGAACTCCCAAACCACCACAACCATCCCCTGGCTTAACAGGTTGTCAGATGGAAGGCAAATGCTGGTATTAGAACTTTGGTTGCAATTTCTTCATTGTGGAAAGGAAAAGTCTTATGACTTTATGCTCCTAAATGTTACTGTTCTCAGTTATCCTTAAGATTTTTGCTGAAAAGTCCTGTGACGAAGGTGCATAGTAATTCCTGGTTTTGCATTCTCCCCATCACTGTTAAATGTTGAGATGTTAGGAGGAAGAAACTCAGAGAGATACACTTGGAGACACTGCAGATTTTTGGCAGTTTGGAGAACAGGAAGTATTCCCTAAATACAAACTTAAATTTGTAAAATTCCAGTACTTCACTTCAGATACTTAACTAAAAACCAAAAACAAAACAAGAATTTGTTTCATAAATCATTATTTCTTTACTTTTTCATGTTTGGGGCAAGGCTACAACTTCCTCCTGTCATAATTTTTCTGGGCTGGAGGCATATTCCTGAGCAAGGCATTGGTGAGATCCTGAGTATGGGGAAATAAAAAGTCTCCTAGTACTGGACATTTTGACACTTTCAGACTTCTGTTGTGGTTCCCCTTATTTCAGTAACATGTATCAGATCAGTAAAAACAGTCAGAAATGTGTGATGGTGGAGTGCAGACACTGACTGATGCCAGTAGCTGATTTGATGTATCTTGTTTGAACATTCCTCTTGTAGACAAGCAATTACAAATAGAATTTAAAAATAATCCTAGTCATGCTAGGACCATAGTGATTACCTTTAGATTACCAGAGAGGAAGCACTGTGGATTGTCAGGTCTGTCGTATCTTTTAAACTTATTCAAGAAGCAGGTGTTTTCTAGCCTATTTGTATACATATCAGCATCTTCTCTTATGGACTTTCCACAAAGTGACAATTTGTAGACTACCAGTTGTGTCTCACACGTTCTAAGATATTTGTGAGATTGGAAGCTATGGCAGTGCTGAATTGCAAATTCATTTCAAGCCTATTGTGCTGGTTTGAACTAATTAGAGGATTTGAATGAGAAATTAGACTATAGGCTGAGAAAGGAAAACACTGATGATGCTACTTCACTCATAGGTTTACTGACAAAGAAATGAAAATGTTAAAGAGTTGTAACCCAAACATAGATAAGACAGACTTCTTTGAGCCGTGGCTGCTGCATGTCTCTTTCTCCCTGCTTTTCTTAGCTGGATCTGAATAATTCCACTAACTTCTTTCCTGCTGCTAATCTCCCTGGCTGATCTACCTTCCCTTATCTGCTGCATAAGACAGATGGTGAGATAAGATTGGGAAGAGGGGAAGGTGGCAGAGTGTTTAGAAACCCCTCTTAGTGATTTTTGTTTGCTGGGAGGGGTGTGGTGTTTCTGCATTACTTTTCCACTCTATATATCTGTAAATATTTGTTATATATTGTAAATATCTGCTTGTATATTGTGCAAAGCTGTAAATATAAAGCTTCATTTATTAACTTCCAGCTTTCTGAGTCCTAGCCTGGGTTTTTCGAAGTGTGTGGGGGTGGGTAACTGCCAAACCACCACACCTATCTGTGAAAGTGCACCCTCTAAGTCTGAAGTCTTTTCACTGTGTTCTCCTTATCAATGAAACAAAGGCAAGAGTAAACATTTAGAGAAATATTAGTTACAGGTAAATAAAGACAAACTGTTTCAAGCAACAATATAATCTCATCCCAAGAGAATCTCATATACAGCAAAGTATTTCAGATGTTAAATGGTCATGAGAGCTGTTGATCAGTTTGTTAAAATGTACCTGAAACTTCAAAATCAACTTCAGCTCAGGTTTTCTTTATTGTACTTTTTCTTCATATCATATATCATATTGTATCATATTCCATTTCACTTGTCAACTTGATGGATGATATTTTGGCTATTCAGAATTTTTTCTGGTTCTCAATATTTTCCCTTTCTACTATTTTTCCTTTGTACTTTCATTTAATTTCTCTCAACTCTTTCCTACCCAGATGTTCCAAACTTTCATCTTTTTTCTATTTTTTCTTTTTCCTTTTGCCCTACCAAAAGTACCTTTGATTTATAGTATTTTGTTATTCTCATGTTAATATAAGAGAATAAATTCCTATTCTCTGTTAGTCCCTCTCTCCTTTGAAAGCTGATGAGTGGTGCCATAGTCTTGTAGCCAAATTGCATTCATTTGTTCATCTGTTTTGATGCAATTGCAAAATTAAAAGATAGAGGACACAACCAATGGTCCCTGTCTATTTTTTTAAGCCATAGATTATAGACAGACCTTAGACATATATAACAGTATAGCCTGGAGCCGGAGTTTATAAGACATTTTAAGAAGGATAATTGGTACTGGGAGCCCCTGTGTTAATCACTTCTTAGCCTAGACTTACAAAACTAATTATTTCTGCTCTTGGACTTGAGAGCCTCTATTCTGAAAATGAGGCTTGTCTACATGTTTCTTAAGGCTTGAAGAATTGAACTGGTGTTTGTATCACCAATCCCTTTAAAAAACATAGGCCCCAACACACCATCCTGCAGTTGTACTTCTTCAAACTTCAGGAGAATGAATTAAGGAATGAGATAATCTTCTAAATTGCATCTGTTATGATATAATAATGCAACATGCCTGAAGGAGTATGAAACTCTCATAACAGCTCCTAATTTAGATTTGCTTTGAATTGGCAAAGTGCGTGCAAAAAAACACATATTCAGTGGAGCTCATTTTAAGAATGTCAGCATACAATTAGAATGTGAGGATAAAGTGATGAGATGTTACAGCTCAGATTTCCATGAAATTTTACTAATCTAGGGGCAAGAATTTATAGCCCTTGGTATATAAAATCAGGTAGTAAAATTAAAATATAACTGTATGCATAGTAGCATAATTAAAATGCCAGACTTTAAAATGCTGTTATCAAGTAATAGGAACGCTATGCATCTCTAATGCTAGAATTTCCTTAAAGCACATTAAGGACAAGCAACACTCAGCAGATTCCTAACTACCATTTAATTACCCTTACGACTTATTGCTGCAGAGATGCAGAGTACTGAAAAGATACACATTTGCCTAAGCAAAAGATGAATTAAGAGATTGTCTTTCACAATTCTAGTACAAATATCTTTTTATAATCTACCATATACCTTGCTCAGTGAGCAGCTAACAAAATAACCTGTGTATCTAAAGTTTAAAACTGTCATTTGAATACTTCAGTTAGCACTAAGTGCACTCTATTACATGAATATCTGTTGCACTTGTGCAAGGGTCTGTGGTGTAAGAGTCTCAGAATATACCTTCAAAGCTCCTTTATAGTCACCAACCTGCTGCCTTTTAAAAGAAAGACTTACCTTTAATAAATTTGTCCTTTTGACAGGATTTTCTTTGTAATAAAAATTTTGGTTAAGAGACAGCTCAGGTTTTTATAACACTCTTATTTCTTTTATATAACAATATAGAGCTTCTAGTTTTTGAAACTGATTCTTATCTAACACATTTAAAAACAGTTTCAAGAGTTTTTGGGGTTTTGTTGTTGTTGGTTTGTTTATTTGCTTTCTTTTTATTTTCTTTTCCCTTTTTTTCCCCCTTTCCCTGATTTCACTGGAAACAAATGGAAATTTTATACTTTAAGATCAGCAATAGATGCCTAAGCTAAACCCTGTTTAAGCTGTCTCTCTAGTCTGAGATACTTTCCATTGTCAAATATTACTCCACATAGAGTGGCTGTGTGGTGGCTCTGGAGGTGGATGGTGGGAAACGGTGTCCTGAGCAACCATACCTGCAGTATTTCATACTGTGCCTACCTACTTTGGTCTTCTTGGACAGTTTACAGATTACCTGTGGACAGCTTGCTTGAGTGTGCCTGGTACTGTTACCTCATCGGGAGCATTGGGATGTAGAGGTCTCATATACTGCACAGGGAGCATCTTGATTGAATTGAGGTTTGAGTTTCAGGATTCTTTTGAGATGATAGCCAAGACTTGGATTCAGGAAAATTAATGGAGACATAACTTAGTTGCAGATTCTCTTGTTTTCAAGTTTGATATCTTCATACCTGTGCTGTTTATAAAGGAAAAAAGACCAATGTTGATATGATGAAAGATTAAAGAGAAATTAAAAAGATTAAGGGGAAAAAAAAGAAAAAAGAAAAAAACCACAGACTAACATTTGTAAAAGAGTAACACACCAAGAACGGCAATGGACGAATATTGCCAAAGGGTTTTTGTTTTGTTTTGTTTCTTTAAATACAAGAGTAGTAAATAAAAGCGGCATCTAAGGAATAGGATCTATCACAAAATGTAACTCTGTCTGAACATTTCTTAGACTAGATGTGTGTCTTTTCTCTGTTGTTTCCACTTTGAATAGAAACAGGCAAGAGCTGGAGCCAGAGTTATTTCCCTTGTCTCTATCCCAGAGATTCTGAGTTGTGATGGTCTCAGCCTCAGAAGCATTCTCTGTGCTCTCAGTGAAGGCATGAGGCACCACTTTCAAGAGACAAAGGGACTTACGTATTGATGTTTTGGGGTTTATTTTTTTGTTTGTTTTTTGGGGGGGTGTTGGTTTGGTGTTTTTTGTTTTTGTTTTTTTTTTCCTTTTATCACAAATCCTATGGAGAAGTGTTGAAAAGCTCATGCAGGTCCAAAAAGTAGTGACAGTATTAATGCCTCAGAGGCTGCAACAAGTGTGCCATTTCAGTCCAGGCACCCAGAACTGGCATGATGAATGAGAGTGGAAGAAAAATAATTCTGCAAAGAGCAGTTGGTCAGGAGTTCATTTCATTTCCCTCTATATTCATGGGACTGATAAGCATAATTAACAGCTGCTTCACTGGAAAGTGTTATTTCCTTCATCTCAGACTTGGACTCACTCAACAATTATTTTTCACATGCGGGTTTTCACATCATTGACTCTTCTTCGTAGTCTTGTACAGTAGTGACAAAGGAATTACAGTAAAGTCAAGTCATTGATTTTTACTCTTTCCTTTATGCATGCCTGTTTTCCTTGTAACTGCAGTATTTTCCCCTGATGTTCTGAGATGTGTACTATATCTTTCTTAGGAAAATGTATCCAATCAAATACATCAGTCAGGCAAACCAGACAACACATCTACTGCTGCTGAGAAAATAGATTCTACATTGAATTAACTACTTGAAAAGAAAATCTCCATTATTTCAAACAGTGGTAAGATTGTCCCTCAATACTCATTTCCTATCAGTATGGGATGGGTAAAGCATTGAAGTGGAAGTCAGAAATCTATCAAATGGCTCATTGACCTTGGACAACATGAATTGTTTCTCCTTGTTTTTCTTGACTGTGTGTCTCCTGTACTTTATCAGCTCTGTGGAGGAGGAATCATATCTGTATGTGTCTATTTTGCTTGAAGTCCCCAGGTAATTTAAAATATGTCTTATTTAAAAATAAAGCTGTGAAGCAATACAGCTCCTTTCCTTCCAGATTCCGCTTCAGTAAATAGCTTTGCCTGATAGCAAGTGCATGTCTGCAGTTTGGACTAAAATGATGTGCACTTACAGTACTTTTATCATGTGGCCTCAAGAGTTCCTTGGAACAACTGCTCTAAATCGTCTAAAGACAAAATTCATTAATTTCAGTCTATGAACATAAAGTAAAAAAATGTGAATGTGAATTAGACCAGTTCAAATGGATTAACCAAATCTGGTGATATCAAGGTGGGTGAATAACTGGCACATGGGTAAAATTCAACGGACTGATGCTAATGTGTGTAGACATTCACTTGCACAGTAACCAAAGTAATGAAAGCTTAAACTATTCTGTCCATCATATTTTTTCATATAGTCAGGAAGCAACAGTGCTTCTGGAGAGTGCTAGAGTACGTGAGAAATATGACACCACTGGTAACAACATCCCCTTCTTGAAATCTTATTGCAGTGGGTAGCAGACTATGAGACATGAAGTCTGGTCCTCACTCCCCTCACTTGACATCTCCTCCATCCCCATCCCATCCCTGTCCCCACCCCTCCACATTTCTTGGATTATGGTGTATTTATTCTCTTCCTCTTCTTTTGCTTTGTTCAAAAATTGAGTTTTGGTAGCTGGGATTGTTTTGCAGCTTGTCAGAGAGCCAAGGCTCTCAAAGTCTGATCAAGCACGGTTTTAAATAGCCTGACTTGTAGAGATAAGTCATATTTAAGAACAACAGGTAAGACCTTGTGCTGAGGACTTGCCACTCCCTGACAGCAAGAGAGACAGCCTTAGAAATGAAAGCTGCATTTTAAAAATCTCCATAGTTCTTTATCTTCTGCCCTTTTCAAGTTGTTGGTTTTTTTATTTTTCTTTTTTTTGAGAAAAGAGGATCAAGCTACAACAGAAACAGCAGTAGGAACAGCAGTTCCAGCTCACTTCAAAATCTGTTTCCTTTTGTGCTCAAAAGTCCCATTATTCCCCTTGTTACCACCCTCTGATAGATTTGCCAAACAGCATGCTTTTTGTGTTAAAACTCTAGTGGCAAATGTGAAAGGGAATGATGGAGGCTGAGAAAAAACTTGATTTTTAAATTTAATTCTGTAACTTCCATATCCATATAATTTTTGTGTGTGTGTGTCCTGCACTTGTAATAATCAAAATTATTGCAATTATTATTATGGCCCATTTCTGTAGCTGAATATAGCAAATCAGATGGTAGATTAAGGTCTCATAGAAAAGTTTCTCCACAGAGCACTAGACAAATAGTAGAAAATAAGCTTTAAAATTAAAGCCTCTCTCTATATATAATAGGGCTGTTTTCTTTAACAGAAACATGGCTTACCTCCTTTCAGTATGACTGTCTTTAGAAAAAAAAATCTAAAAATAAAAAATATAGCTCTGCTTCACCTTTGGAAAGGAGTTTGAGAAGGGACAGGCAATTCTGAGGCTAATTTAAATCATGCAGAGCATTTAATAATTTTTAAACTCCACCTAATGGTATGGGTCTAGATCCACCAAGGCTTCTGCATGTATTTGAAAAGGCAAACCTATTCAGATTAAAATGGCCTCTTCTGAGCCTGTGGGAAAGAAATAATAGGGAGACTTTATAAGTGGGCTTTACAACCACTGCAAGTTTTATGATGAACCAAAATTAATTCCATTTTTATGTTTGTGAACAAGCCAGTCTCTTTTACTAAAAGATGAGGTGAAGTATCATTCATTGTATGCCTGAAGAGTCCTGGCATGCTAGAGCCCACCATACTGTGAGCTTCAGGTGTGACCTCTGTCTCTAGCTACAGCAACAGAGTCTTTCCTTGAGGTGCAGTTTCCCAGAGAACAGCTTGTTAGCCTATATCTGTAAGCTGCAGCACAGGAGGTTCCACCTCAACACAAGGGGGATCTTCTTTACTGTAAGGGTCATACAGCACTGGAACAGGCTCCCCAGAGAGGCTGCGAGTCTCCTCTGGAGACATTTGAGACCTGTCTGGATGTGTTCCTCTGTTACCTGAGCTAGATTATGGTCCTGCACTGGCAGGGGGGGATTGGACTCCATAATCTCTTTGGGTCCCTTCCAACCCCTGACATTCTGTGAGCCTGTGATGTGCTTTATCAAATGTAGTAGAGGCCTTCCAAAAGCTGAAAGGGCTTGTTTTTTAATGAACCTTTCAACTCTTTTCAGAGTGACAGCGAACTCATCACAAAAAGTGTTTTATGCAAATTAGATAGCAAAGTTAATTTGCTTGTAAATCATAATTTGCACAGAACAGTAAATAGATACTTTTAGCATTCCTAGTCTTGAGCACTAGGGTCGAATACAAAGCTGAGCAGAATTTGTTGCACATCTTTGCAGTACGTATTCACAAATGTCACTGTTTCTCGTGATTAGGGTAAGAGATGATAAAGGTTTATGGCTTCCTCAGAGATGGAGGGCTCCTTAGGGATCTGGGGGAATAAGTGAATTGTCAATATATACTGAAAGTATGAGCTCATGAGAGACACTAGCTACTTCAAGAAAAATGCAAATCTAATGCAAGGTATCCCTGAAATAATTTAAGAACTAAATATAACCTAGCAATATTATAGTCCTCTTGCTGAATTAAAATTCATCAATAACAAGCAGTGTCTAAAGCTGGTTTCCCCCTCATATACAATGTTTTCAGAGATACAATACTGTAAGTAGTTGTAGCACACATATTTTGAAAAGATGGTTTGAAAGCTGGATGGAATATGGAAAAAAACCAACAATAAAATAATTTGAAGGCTAGAGGAAAATGGCTTTTTTTGAGAAACTAAAAGAAAAAAAAAATAATTGTAACATGATAACAAAAGTCATTTGTAAACCAATGCCTGTAAGTGAGATGTGGAGAACGTCCAGGTAGAAACATAGGATTGCAAGCAGCCAAGCAGACTCCATTCATCCTGCTAAATGAATATTTTGAGGTGTGATCTGGATTCAAAATATTTTTAATGGCAAAAACCCAGAGGACATGACTCTATGACCTAGCAAATGACATCACTGTAGATCAAAATGTTGAACAGTGTCTTCAAGGTCCAGAGACACAATCAATTGCAATAAGTCATCACTCTCCAAATGCTCCCTCTTACTTTTTTATTATGTTTTTATTTTTCTTTCTTTATCTTTCAAAGAACCGTAATTGTTAAAGAAATATTTAAATTCCAGATGGCACCCGGAGAGTCCAAATGGGGTCAGCACGCAAGCTTAAAGTTACACTTTTTTGAAATGATTGTTGATGACAGCATTTCAAACACTGCATCTTAAACAGTGACAATCCAAATTTTTGAAAGAATATAGTTGTTAGACCGAAGTACAAAAAATCCCACATTTTCCCCCCTTTTTCTGCATTTGGATTTGTTTGTTCCTTTGGTTTGTTGTTGGGTTTGTTTATTTGTTTGTTTGGTGTGTGAGCAATGCTGGAAATTATGACGACTACTGAGTGACATCTAGTGGATATGATGCTGAATACCAGCACCTCCGAGAATGGTAGTGCAGCCAGCCTGATAACGTAGCTAAAATGTAAATACATTGTAGAAATGCACAGTTAGAAAGCCAGGGAGAGAGAATCAGCTCTTCAAGAAAACTAAAACTTTTGCAAATCCAAATGTATCAGATTTCTCTTTTTCAGTTCCCGTTAATTCTTATATAAACCGAAACCAAACCAAAGCATGGGCTTCAATATGGCTAAATGCCACGTCCTGCACTTGAGTCACAGCAAACCCAAGCAGCGCTATGGGCTTGGGGAAGTGTGGCTGGAAAGCTGTCTGGCAGAAAGAGACCTGGGGGTTGTAAATGACAAGAAACTCAATATGAGCAAACAGTGTGCCCAGGTGGCAAAGAAAGCCAGTGGCGTCCTGTATTATAATTGCTGTGGCCAGCAAGAGCAGGGAGGTGATTGTCCCATTGTCCTCGGCTCATTACAAGAGGGATGTGGAGGTGCTGGAGTGAGTGCAGAGCAGGGCAACGAAGCTGGTAAAGGGCCTGGAGTATAAATCTTATGAGGAGTGACTGAAGGAGCTGGGGCTGATTATTCTGAGGAAGAGAACGCTGCAAGAAGACCTCGTGGTTTTCTACAGCTACCTGAAAGCACATTGTGGAGAGGCTGCTGCTGGTCTTTTCTCACAGGTAATTCATGATAGAACAAGAGGGAATGGCCTCAAGCTGTGACTAGGTAGGTTTAGACTAGACATTAGGAACAATTTTTTCACAGAGGGAGTGGTCAGGCATTGGAATGGGCTGACCAGAGAGGTGTTTGAGTCACTGACCCTGGATATGTTTAAGAGTTGTTTGGATGTGGTGCTTGGGCATACAGATTAAGGTGAACCTTTATAGAGTTATTGGTTGGAATTAGTGATCCTGAAGGTCTTTTCCAACCTGAATACTTCTGTGATTCTGTGAAAAACAATAAAACCAGCATAATACTTGCTGCATATTTGGGATGACTTATTGTACTTGTATATAATCTACCTTTTATCTGCATACATATGCCCTTTACCAATCCACTCACTGTAAAACACAATTTGTCACATACTGACAGTCATGGTGAAGAGGGTTTTCTGATATTTTTTGTTTTCATTTCCATTTAGTTTTTACAATGAAGTAATCTTTCAGGCTTATTGGTCACATTTCATGTTGCTTTACAATAAGTTGATGGCAGAAAAATTGTATTTTTTCCAAAGAGATTGTTGAAGAATATCTGAATTGTCTGATTTATTTCCTTTTTCTTGGAGAAAATGTGTTGCTGGGAGGATTACACTTCAGAAATTGAGATAGAATGGTTTAGTTTGGAAGGAACATTGGGATCATCTACTTCCAACCCCCCTTCCATGGTCAGGGACATCTTCCACTAGACCAGGCTCCTCAAACCCTCATCCAACTTGGCCTTTAACACTTGAAGGGAGGGATCATCCATGACTTGCCTTGATAACTTGTTCCGGTGTCTCAATTCCCTCACTGTAAAGAATCTCTTCCTAATACCTAATCCAAATTTACACTCTTCAAGCTTAAATCCATTCCCTCTCATCATATCACTACAAGTCCTTGTAAAAAAATCCTTTCTTGGCTTTCTTGTAGACCCATATCAGGTACTGGAAGGCTTCTACTAGGCCCCCCTGGTGTTTCTTTCTCCATGATGAACAGCTTCAGCTCTCACAGCTTGTCCCCACCATGTTGGTTCTCCAGCCTCATGATAATCTTTGTGATCCTCCTCTGGATCATCTCATAATCACAGAACCAATCAGGTTGGAAAACACCTTCAAGACCATCAAGGCCACCTTATCACCCAGCGCCACCTAGTCAGCTAAATAATGGAACCAAGTGCCACGTCCAGTCTTGTCTTTTGAAACAGTTCCAGGGACAGCTACTCCATCACCTCCCTGGGCAGCCCATTTCAAAGGCCAATCAGTCTTTCTGTGAAGAACTTCCTAACATCCAGCCTTAACCTGCCCTGGCACAGCTTGAGATTTTGTCTCCTCATTCTGTCACTGGTTGCCTGGGAGAAGAGACCAACCTCCATGTGGCTACAACCTCCTTTCAGATAGTTGTAGAGAGTAATAAGGTCACCTCTGAGTCTCCTCTTCTCCAGGCTGAACAACCCCAGCCCCTGAACAGCCTTATCTCGTAGGGCTGTGCTCCAGGCCCTTCGCCAGCCTTGTTGCCCTTCTCTAGACACTTTTGAGCATTTCAACATCTTTCTTGAATTGAGTGGCCTGAAACTGGACACAGTACTCAAGATGTGGCCTAACCAGTGCTGAGTTCAGAGGAAGAATGACTTCCCTAGTCCTGCTGGTCACACTATTCCTGATACAGACCAGGATGCCATTGGCCTTCTTAGCTATCTGGGTACACTACTGGCTCATGTTCAGCTGAGTGTTGACCAGTAGCCCTAGGTCTCTTTCTGCCTAGCCACTCTCCAGTCACTCTGTCCCCAGCCTGTAGCACTGTTTGGGGTTGTTGTGGCCAAAGTGCAGAACTTGGCACTTGGACTTGTTAAGTCTCATGCCATTGGACTCTGCCCATCTATCCATCTATCTCCCTTATCTTCCTGGTCACATTTCTTTTGATGCAGTCCCAGATACAGTTTGCCTTCTGTCAACTCATTATCAACTGACACTCCCAAATCCTTCTCCTCAAGACTTCTGTTGAGTCACCCTCTCTCAACCTGTATTTGTGTTTGGGATTGCCCCAACCCAGGTGTAGGACCTTGCACTTGACCTTGTTGAACTTCATCAGGTTTGCTTGTGCCCACCTCTTGATTCTGTCCAAGTTCCTCTGGATGGCATAGCTTCTCTCCTCTGGCAGTGTGTCAGCTGGACTACACAATTTGGTATCATCCACAAACTTGCTGAGGGTAGACAATCCTGCTGCTTGTATTGCTGACAAAGATGTTAGCACAGGTCTCTGTGCCAACCCCTGAGGGACACCACTTCTCACTGGACTCCATGTGGACATTGTGCCATTGATCACAACTCTCTGAGAGTGGTCATCCTGTTAATTCCTTATTCAATGAGTGATCCACCCCTCAAGTCCATACTTTTCCAGCTTGTACATTAGGATATCATGTGAGGTAGTATTAAATGCTTTATACAAGTCCATTTAGATGACATTCCAGGTAGATAACAAACACTCCAACTTTAGAATCTGAAGGACAAAAATATCAACAGAAATCTTTTATGTATTAGGGACATTATTCATCAGGCCTTACCATTTGCTTAATCTTTGCGTGAGATGCCACTCCATGTCCTTCACCCTCCCATTTTTATCAGCAATCTCATGCTTGTTGCAGATGGAAAAGGAAGCTTGAGCTGCAGCAGCTACTGCAACCACGACACTGCTCCTACTCAAAACAGAGCCAGAATGGCTCAGTCTTGTGGCAGGTGGTTTGCAAAGCTGCAGCCATCTGGTAGCAACATTTCAAATAACTGTTCACAAGCCACTGCACATTCCTGCCAATGAGATGCCAGAGTGCAGCAGTGCTTCATCCATAATGGTCTGTTAAGACTAGGAAATCAGTACCAGGTATCCATAAGATGTGGAGGGGTGGATTGCAGGCTTCAGGGAATGATTTAGAGGTTACTCAGATTTTAACTTTCTTCCCCGCCCCCATCTGGAATGTAGTGACAGTTTATATTTTAAAAAGGATTTTATTAAATTTACTCTTGTATTTCCATAAAGCCTGCACTGTATTTGCAAACAGGTACACTTCATAATAATGGCTTGTCTTTCGGTGCAGCTGTGTGCACCCTGGGGCTAAGCTGCTATTTTAGAAGACATGACATTTTTAAGATACAAGACCACTTTCTCTTTCATTGCATATTATGCAATGAAAGTGCATATTATGCACTTTCTCTTTCATTGCATATTATGTTTACATTCACTAAATAAATGAATAAGATAGTTTAATCTCTAAAAGAGTTATGTCCTACTGATAAACTAATTTTTTAATCGGTGCCAAATTTTCTTTTGTAACACAGGATCAAAATTTTAAAATAAAAATAAAACCTGATTCAGTGGATCTTGATGGCAAGTCATAGTTTTCCTTCCATAAACATTTTCAGTGTCAAACTGAACTCGTTCCATGTTGAGAGATATATTATTGACATACCCTATTTATTCCAAATATGAGCAAAATCATATTCGAGTGCTGTAAACTCTACAGGCTTATCCTCTGTCTTGTGACACCTTGTGTTTGCATTCAACCTACTTGTAGAGATAACATTTTCTCATACCTTTTACTAGAGGAAATTTATGACCAGTTTAGAGAATTTTTTTTTTTTAAAGTGACCCTCTTGATAGTCATAAATGGGAAAGCAAGCAAGCAAAACCCAAGCTTCTGCTCCAGCCTGAGGAGAACTGGGTACACAGCATATTTGGCTTACAAGTAAACAGGTGCTTTGCCTGATATGCCTGAAAAATAGCTGAGACCCAGGGTTGCAACAGGAGCCTCAGCAGCCCCAGAAAGGCAGGTTCCTTCCACACTTCATAATATTGCACTGCTAGTGCTGGACAGCAGAGAGCCGATTCAGAAGGAGATCCCACCCAATGCTTACTGAAATAGTTCTGTGGCTCTTTAGTGAAATAAGCTTGGGAGAATCATTAAATAATTTTGACTTGCTATGTCCCTGAAGATTACTGAGTTGTGGTTTAGCAGTTCTCTGCCCCCCCTACCCTTTGAAATAAAAAAGGCTAGGACTCAGTCAGCTGGAAGTTAAGGAATAAAGCTTTATATTTACATTTACAATGTATAACAGATATCTACATATATATACAGTAAAAAGGTAATACAGAAACACCACACCCCTCCCAGAGATCAAAATCCCTAAGAGGGGTAACAAACCACCCCTAACTCCTTCCCCCTTTTCCCCAATCTTATAATCTGTTTCATGCAGCAGATAGGTGGTGGTAGATTGGCCAGGGAGGTTAGCAGCAGGAAAGAAATTAGTGGAATTATTCAGATTCAGCTACAAAAGGCAAGGAGAAGGAACCATGCAAGAGCTACCACAGCCCAAAGCAGTCTGACTTATCTATATTTGAGTTACAACTCTTAAAATATTTTTTTTTTCTTTCTCAGTAAAGCTATGAGGGTAGTAGTATCATCAGTGTTTTCCTCTCTCAGCCTATAGTTTAATTTCTCATTCAAATCTCCCAATTAGTTCAAACCAGCACATGAGTATTATACACATTTTCTTCTATTTCTCTTTTTTATCCTAGCCCTCAACTCTGATTTGCTTGGAAGCTGCTGAGATCTTCAGGACAGGTAGGAAGCAGAGATATTGTACACAAATAGAGCGGCCTCTGTATGAGCAGTAAGACCTTACTGAGGAGAAATGCAAAGTGCTAATAAAAATGCTGTTGCCACAAGCCAGGGCAGCTGGATGCTAACAACTTCCCTTGAGCTTTACAACTGAGGACATGGAACTTGTTATAAAGTACAGCTGATTTAGGGTTCAAGGCTTTAAGCCATGTTTATGTGGCTCATAGAGTAGACATGATTCACACCAGGAGACCTGGAAGTGTGCAGCACTATTCAGACCTGCTATTAGTCTGAAGATATTTCTGGGTCTGGATAAGTGTATGCAACCAAATTAATGATATTCAGTTCCTAGGAACATCCCAGTGAAAAATACAGCACTCTAAACCTAAATGAGGGCTGCTGGAGAATTGGATTTTTTGCTGTTGTTGCTCTTTTAATAGCCAGCCCTGACACTGGCTGTGTTTTTCTTGTAATATCTTTTTTATTACATTAGACTGTCCTAGACTACAAAGTCCAAGAACCATTCCTGAGGTTCTGCACTTTTCTTCCTGCCACATACAAATATAGCCATGCTGTTTTCCTCAGAAAACAAAGGCAAAACAAGTCCCATTTTGTGGCAGTTTTAGAGAAGAGAATTTTAAAATCACTCTTCTAAATGTGTTGTTGTTAACTTTGTGGATACTTGAAGTTTAAAAGGTTCAAGCAGTAGTATTTATTTATTTATTTTATAGATGAATAGCTCATCTACTTCAAATACTGTTATACTCATACTTCCACTCGAAATCTACTTTTTTTCTCTGCACATACATAAAACATTGTCTACTTTTAGCTATTTGGCTATCGATAATTCAGTGTAAAAAATTTTTAAAATTCTTTTTTTCTTTCTTTCTTTCTTTCTTTTTTTTTTTTTTTTTTTTTTTCCTTTTAGTAGTTATATGAAGTCTACTTAGCATTGGGANTATTTTTTTTTTTTTTTTTTTTTTTTTTTTTTACTACTACTAAGCCTGCAATGCCTGTGGTTTTAAGTGTTGTCTCAGACAGCGCACTTGAAACATTAATTGGATACTTATTCACAGAAGCTAAACTTGTCAAGGTAAAGGACTCTCAATGTCATAAGTTCCTGTTTCCAGAATGAGAATAGTTGACATTTTTCTTCTGGGTGCAGTTTGGGGGGGAAAAAAGAAAGAAAGAAAAAAACACCAAGAACAAAAATAGAACTAGCAGGGAAGCTATAAAATAATTTCTTCTAGCTAATTTTTTTTTGGGGGGGGGGGGGGGGGGGTTTTTTTAATTTGTTTTCTNTGGGGGAGGGGGGGAGTGGATTTTTTTAATTTGTTTTCTTCTTTGTTTTGTTTGCTTTATCAGAAAGCTCTTATCCTGTATTTTAACCTTTGTGGGAAAATTCTGCTATCATTAAAGCCAGACAGTCATAAATATGTTGGTCATCCACTATTGATTTCAGCAAACCTACCTTTTGCTGAATATATTTTGCTAAAAGCAGCTTTGCTAAAGCTCAAGAACACGGTGACATTGCTTTGCAATGCATTGCTGTTCTTCGCTTTGCAGGTATCCAGCCAGACACAAGAAGAACTGTATTAGGAAAAAAAATGTTTCACACCAACAATGCAGTGTGTATAGATGATGCAGTGCTGAGATTGTGTTGCAGTGTTGCTTTCTTTATTAGCATGTTCTTGATCCACACCCATGGTTCCAAAAAATTACCTTAACCACCCTTCAGAAGTAGAAAAGCTGGCTATTCCACTGTTTGAGTGAGTCACAGAAGGTCAGACACTTTCACATTTCTGTTCTCCGTGACCAGGGAAAGGCTGCTCTTGTGCAGTTCTTGCAAAGATTTGGTACCAAAAGTCAAGTGAAAGCCATCTAGTTTGTAAAAGGTATCTTATAGAGTGTATATATATATATATGTATGTATGTATGTATGTATACATACTTATATGTTTTATGGTACATTTTGTCTTTCAGTGGTTGCCAGAGTGTAATCTTCCATTTTAAGCTATATTTAACAACAATCACAGAATGTTCTAGTCTGGAAAGGACCTTAAACGTTATCTAGTTCTAACTCCCCTGCCATAGGCAGGGACATCTTCCACTAGATCAAGTTTCTCAAAGCACCTTGTAGTCTGGTGTTCAACACATCTAGGGAAGGGAGCAGCCAAACTTGTCTGCACAACATGTCCTTCACCACATTCATAATGAAGAAATATAATGATCAATTTTATGTACCAAAGGTACGAGTGAAAACAGACATGCTTGTAAGGCCTGAAAATGAGAGAGAGATAAAATTTAGCAATACTTATTTTATTTTGTACAAAAAAATGTAGCAGCAACCTTTTTTCTTTCATTTCTTGTGCTTCATAAGGTCAGCATTTAAATATCCAAAAAATAAAGATAATTTTGTTTTTTGTTCATTTTAAAGAACCCTCGCCATCTCACAGGGTTGTACTACAACTGAAATTGATGCAGGCTTAAGTCCTCATTTTCCACAGTTATTAATATATAGTTTTAATATCTTCAAAATGTAATGCCCTAAAGAAAAGAAGACTAAGACACTTTCCAGCTTAGCTGTATGCAAGTGTCATGATCCTGGGCAGCATAATTTTAGGCACATTATTTTTTCCAGTGACTTCACTGGGATTTATTCATACAGGCAGAGCTGCTCACAATGAAAGAGCTTTTGCACTTCTGGAGCAATAGTTATTTCTTGCCTGTAGAGAGAAATAGAAAAAAAATTTTGTGACCTTAACCGTGGCTATACAATATGCCAAAAGTGAAAACGTGTTATTCACAGACTGATCAATGATAATAAATTGTAACAGGAAAATCAATTGTTTCTTCGAATCAGGATTAGGAATGGCTAGAACTACCTGCAAAAATGCCACAAGCAGGTAAGAAATGCCAACAAGCATAAGCAGATGAACTAATTAACATCAAGTACTATAACATCCTTCCCACCTCCTAGACAGGCAACAAGTCTAAACATAGAAACAAAATAGCAGCTAGTTTTTCCTGTGTTGAGCCTCTCCAATGTATAAATTAGGTTCATAAATTAAATTAGACATATTATTCTATGCTAGTTGCTGTTAAAATCAAATACTGTTTACTGCTCATATCAATAAATTACCCAATTCCATTTGTGGCTTCACCATTGGTCATTAGTTTGCCTTTGCCATGATCTGCGGGGTTCTTTTGCACAAAAGCTGTTTAAAATATGTACCTTTCCCTGTAAAGTCCAACCATGAAACCAGTGATTTGAAAGCATAACCTGACAGAATTGCTTTTGAGAATAGTATCCTGAAATTTTACAAACTGTCAAGGTCAAATTACAAAGTTATAATCCATGAATATGAGACTGGACTAGACACTATTTTGTGGAAGGAGTCTATCAACATACGGTGTTCTGGTATTCACTGCAGCTCTCTGTGTCTGTGCTTTATTTGGATGGCAGTTGGTTCCCACTGTGATCTCCAGAAAACTTGGTAAGAATTTATTGCAACTGTGCAAGATGATCACGTGAAAAATCCCTGGGCAAACCTCTGGCTGCTGTCACAGCTTCCTCTTCCATATGTTGGTAATTTGCAGGATTATTGGAAAAGTTTTATTATTTATTTATAACCAGGTAAAAAAAAAAAAAAAAAAGGTGTTTTGCTTGTTGCTAATGTTTACTTTTCCTTGTTTTCTGTTTCCCCCCCCTTTTTTTTTCTTTTTTTTTTTTTTTTCTCCTTCTCTGTCCCCTTGTTCTCCTTTCCCTTCTCTTTCTCTTTATTGTTTTCCCCTTACCTTTTATTTTTTCTTGGTAGGTTGGTTGGTTGGTTTTTGTAATCATACCCCTTGGGTATTTTGTTTCTAAAACAGTAAAGGACAAATCAGGCTTTGGGTAAAAAGTTGTAGAGTGACTCTTGTGACAATGATCTTCATGAAGGCTCAAGATTATTTACTTCAAGAACTGACATTGTAATTGATGGTGATTGTTGAGTTATTGAGCAAAGACAATTCATTATTCAGTGAAGTTAAACATGTTTTAAGAACATCAAGCAAAAGGCTTTGTCTGAGTTTAGAAAAAGTGGGCGAGGCATATTAAAGGCAAGGGAGTTCATCTTAGCAAACCCACACTTCTCTTAGTTCAGACAAAACATGTAGTTTGAAAAAATCGATTTTCCATTTTATTTCATTTTATTTTGGTTTATATTAGTCTGTCCTGCTTTGTCCACATTCTTGTAACTTTTTTACCAACACTGTTGCTAGAGTGTAATAAGTCACTGCACATCTGCTGCTATGATTTTTTTCTATCATTTTTTTCTATCATTTTTTTCTCCAGGAAAAAAAAAAAAACAAAAAAAAAAACCGAGTATTTTTTCAATTACTTTTTTTTTTATTTTTAAAGGACTTGGTTTCAATACTTATTTTAAAATGTGTGTATAATAGTGTATTTATGTAAGACAAGGCAAGGCCAGAGAAAACTGAGGGTTGTGTAAGTAGCACTAGATGGTGCTGTGAAGAAAAATATCTAAGCTAGCTCTTAAAAGTCTAAATTAGGTGCTGAAATTTTGATAACCACATTCATTAGCTGTATAAAGCAGAAATATCATTCTGTTAAGGATTTCACTAAATTAATTCTTTCAGGATTGGAAAGTGGTGAGAATCATTATATGACCAGTATGCAAGAGAGGTCAGATGCCCCAGTCACATGCCAGGAAAATGTGTATGTTCTGTATGACCTTTACCTCAGTCACAGGTGACTTCTTGGGCATGTGCACAGTCAAGAATTTGAAAATAGGACAGGATTTCTGTGGAAAATCACTGCAGAGAGTGGAACAAAAGTCTTAATGGATCTATTGCCACTAAAGACATGTAGAGCAACATTCTGAACTAATTAAGATGTCAAGGATTTCCTAGTGTGTTGTAAATGGTATGAAAGTGGTCCCTGCAACTTCTGCTAAGATAGAACTTGATATCAGAAGTAAAAGTACTCCTCCAACCTTTTTCTTCACAGATGTGATCATCTGGTAAAATTTGACTAGTAACTTATTTTAGCCTCCAAGTTCTACCTGTTTTGGATATTTCCTTTTTTCCATCTCTCAGGATAGACTACAAGCAGAGGACAAAGGTTAAAAAAGGCTTCTGCAGTTTGCACGACTGTGTAGGCTGATCTGCTTCTACAGGCAGTGGTGCTGAGTGTGTCTTCCAAACTGAAGTAGTGTGCCAAGGTGCAATATCTTGCAGCTTCAAGACATTTATCTTGAAAGTGTCTAGTACTTACAGTGAGATGTTCATACACTCCATTCAACCATTCTCAGCTTTGCAAGCAGCTGAGTCCTGGATTCACACCAATTGAACAATCTTCCCCAAGGACACACTTCACAGGCCATACCTAGCTCCACAATGAATCTGTGCTCAACCTCTCTGTAACTGACATTATTATCTCCCTCATCACTATGGACCGGTTCAGAATAAACTGCTTCTACACCTCTCCCTAACTGCATAGGTCTATCATTGAGTCTGAATCTATGAAAAATTAAGTAATGGAATTTTATTTTACATTGATGTTATTTTTAAACTTCAAGAAGTACAATTTATTTTGCCATCTTTATGGTGTTCCTATTTATTCTTGAAACACTTCTAAACAGAGAAGATATACAGAGAGGCACTTAAATATCTGGTGAGTGGGAAAGGTTTAAGTTAAAATTATAGTATTTTAATACTTCACATGCAATGCTCTCTTTGTAAAGTTTCCATAATGTCAGAGAAGTTTATAGAGTAAATTACTTTGACTTCACTCAGATTGCTAACGTTTATGAATCTACAGCACTGCCCTTCTGAATTTATTTACTGCTGCAGAAAAAAAGAGGGGATCAGAGGGCTCTAACACTTATTTCAGCCATCATTTCTCATCTTTGGAGCAGTTTGAGTTTTGTATACATAGCAGTTTCCTGCTCCAGAGATGTCAGAAATTATCTGGAGCCTGTTTACATTAGAAGAGTATATGGACAAACTTGCAAAAGAGTTGATGCTGCATATATTAAATATTAATGACCCACATTAGTCACGAATCCAGATTCACTTGCAGATTTATTGTATGCTGTATTTTGCAGTGTGGGAGTGGGCGTAAACCTAGAATCTGTCTTTTCTGAGTGTATTTCTTCACCACATATTATTTAACCTTGACAGTAATAAAAGGAGAGAAATAAATAGTGCAATATTGGTGATCAAAATTATCAAAACACAGGAGGAAAATGTCTAATTGTAAAAGATCACCAAAGTAACAGCAACAGTAATTTCTGGTTCTGCATGACTTGATGCCTTGAGATGTTAAATTCCCAGAGCTTGGGAGGCGTTTTAGTTCTTAGTATGTCACACCCATGAAATACCAAACCATCCAACAATGTGCCCTTGTCCCTCTCAATATAATGTATTTTTAATTTAAGAGCAGTACTGCCCACTCCAGGATATTGCTATTTGAAAAGTTCCACCACACTGAAGCATATAACTTCAGGAAAACATTATGATTTTGACATAAAAGTTGATGTGAACACTAGCAGTTCACCACTTTCCCCTCCCCCAAAACAAATAAGCAAACACACACACATACCCTAAAATTAATAAATGAATAAATACTATGATTTCTCAACCATTACTTCTTGGCATGGAGTTCATAATTTTCGAGGTTTTAAAAATAATAATACCACGAAGGCCATATCTTGACCTTATTCTGAGCAATTTCCCATGGGGTTGAACTACCATCACAGAAGTTTGAAGAATCACAGATGGTATATTTCTGAGCGAGGGTGGGGGAAGTTGAGAATTATGTTTTGGGCAATATTAAGTAAATCTGTAGTTAAACAATGAAGGAAAAAAATATTGCTGTGAAATACTCCTTGATTTTAGAGTAGTTTGGGATCTTTTCACCCATCAAAAATGTTTTCTGTGGCACAAAGCAAAAATCACCCCTTTTTTCTCTTCTCAGACTACAGAATTCCTTCCAAAAATATCTGTTCTTGACTTCAGTACTTCAAATGTTTCCAGAAAAAAAGACAGGTCTGTTAGAGCAATTATTACTGATTTTTATTACCACATTTGAAATCTAATGATAGGAGTGAGACCTCCTGGGGTGACTGACCTATGGACTGTTCTCTGGACCTACAGCAAGCTTAGCTACACCTACTTACGTCACTCCAAATATCTCTGTCTAGCCTGTTGTTAAAATACCTCCAGTGTTGAAGGCTCTCTAGGAAGGTAGTGCCTACGACACAGTTGAGGCCTGGAGACCATGTTTTGGCCATTGCTAAGAAACAAGCCTTCCATTTCTTCATTTATTATTTTTTCTTTAAAGAAAAGATAAGACAGTTGCACCTGGTGAACTGTGTGAAGTTTTAGCTTGCTGCATTTTCTGTAGATGTTGTCCATCTACATCTTACAGACTTGCCACTGTTGAAACTTGCAGGCTCTGCCATATTTTCTGATTGGCAGTGATTTGAGAAGAATTTTTTTTAGGAAGCACATTCAGTAACCAGATTTTTTTGGTGAGAATCAGAACTTGTTCATCAACTACCGTGCAGACTTTGCTGTTCCTTCAGAGCCAGAAAAAAAAGGTGTTCTAAAGTGATTTGTCTTTTGTGAGAGTTATGGAATAGAAAACATGTAATCACTTACCCTGCAGCAGCTAAAGCTTTGCTCCTACTCGTAGGTGTTAAATAAACGTTGTATCCTTTCTTCAAACAAAAGTTATGTGCTGCTTCTAATTTTCTCCTACCCTTATAGTTCTAAACTGCCACTTTCATGCCTTGAGTCAAAAGAAGGCACTTAGAAAGTAAATGAATAAACAGTGGATACTTCTTGTGAAAACCAGTCATGTTTCTGAAAGTCACTGCGCATATATTTGGGGAAGTGGGAATTTAATTTTCGAACGCAGCTCCCTAGGCAGCTTCCTGGACAATCTGGCATTGTGAGAGAGCAAAAAGATTTTAGGGACTGTTTCACACAACTGCTACATTTCTTTAGTAAAAGAACTATCCACGAATTAACAAAACCATGGCATTTACAAGTATCTTACCACCTTCTGTGGTGCTGTCAATGTTAACATAGAAAGCAGACGTGTTAAGTTAATGAGTTAATTCTCAGAGAATTGAGAAGGCTTTGTAACAAAAACTTGCAGAAAGTGAGGAAGTAAGCAGATACAATTTTCAAAACTGCAGTACAGTGGGACTTTGTTCCTTCCTCTTTTAAATTAAGCTTTCTATTGTTTGAGTTAAATTTTAAGATGGAATTTAGTAGAGCATTGTGGTTATTTGTTTATTAGTGAATTATGATCCTATCAACAATATTGCATTTGTTATTATTGTTATTATTATTCTTCTTTTCCTTTATCTTCATGACCACCCAATGCAATTTCTGGCAAATAAGTGGATACTGACACTGCACCACGAGTAAATTATGTATATGAAGGTGTGACTACTATTTAAATATATTCACCTCTCTTCTATGTAACACTTTAATATCATTTGCTTTTCTACTTTATGTGGTAATTTTATTTCAATCCACTGATAATTTAGAATTACTTTCTGCTTACATCATTAAACTCATCCTGAATTATGCAACTGGTATCTGAGATAACTTGCATACTCACTTTACAAATTTATTGACTCTTCTTACAACATTAACATATTTCAAATGAAGGAGTGTAAAATATTTATTTGTAAATTCACTTGGCATCTTCTAGAAAAGAAAAAAAAAAGTAAAATAAAAAAAGGGCACACCACATAAGAATGTTACTGAGAATATTGCCTTAGCTGAACAGAAATAGACGACAGACTGAAACCAGTGAAATGTAAGACTTATTACCAGAATTGGAATTTAATTTTGAAAATGTTTTTCAGCCTCCTAGTATCAGAAAATAGTTACCAAGCAACACTGTAGATATTGGTAATACAGGCAGATCTATTAAAATAAAAATATTCGAACCATTGTTATTATCGGGGGAGCTATGTTATTGCTGGATTCATAGCATTTTGTATCTCAGCATTTTCATATTCTACTCCTTGAGCAAAAATCTAATTTTCCTGAAGAAGGTGCCCTTAATGTTGCTTCTTTTAGATTAAGCTTGCAGGAATATGCCACCATCTGCTGCAGTTCCACCTGTATTTTGCTGGGCTGATACAGTAATGGATGCCAGCCACTGAAGGGCAAATAAATGGTGAGTACATACACAGTGTGTGTGAGAAGAAGCAAAGGAATAAAAGTGACTGGCATGGGATTTCAGCAAGACCTTTTGTGTTTAATTGTTGTTGTTTCTCAGGAAAAGAGCAAATAAATGGGTTAGATCTCAGTTACCTCCCTGTTACCTGGAATCAGTTTACATTTTGGAGGAAGCAATAATAGACAAGAAAATTGCTGAGATTGTCTTGCAAGGTGGCTGCAGTATGGAAAAAAGAGTCATATTACACAGCCAGGGATTACTATTCCTTTGCCATGTTTCTTTGGGTAGATGAACCTATGATGTTGTTGGAGACTGGGTCAAACCGTTGGGAAGAATTGTAGTCCTCCAGGTTGGCTGCAAGAAGTTCTAGAGATCCTGAAAGCAGATGGCTGAATACTCGTGTCTAAATCCCAGAAAACAGACCTTCCATTTCACAGTATCTTGAGCTGAAGTTCGTAGGTGACAGAACCATACATTAAAGGCAGACAATGATTGATTATTCCAGCACAACCTAAATATGTAAGGTTAAGTCTAGACCAGGAAAAGGCCCTGAAAAGACCTTTCAGAAAGAAAATTTAGAATAAGTGAATGTTTTTCAGTTACTTGTCAACAGGTAGAAATGGAGAATGCCTGTTCTTGTGAAGGAACACAATTATCTACAAGTTGTTTGGTATCCTCATCAAGTTATCCTCCTGGAACATAAGAAGAACCTGCATCTTTTTCTTGGCCAGTTGGGCCAGGTGGTGAAATGGCTGAGACCTGTGATAGGAGGAAAATAAAGTGTCAAGAATTCAGGGAAACAGTATACTACTACTGCTGCTGCTGCTACTACTACTACTACTGTTTAAAAAGACAAGAGTTTGAAAGGTCTGACTTAGGGCAATAATACCCAATTATATCAAGACTCCCTGAGCTACTCTCAGCACTTCAAAGCAGGATCTCTTGTGCTGGACTTTCTGCTCTGTGAAATATCACAAGGAGAATGTTTATTTGTAAAGTTTGGCACATCCTGTTTCCATCTGGTATCCAACTCTATAAAACAGTCAGTATCTGAAGCAAGTTGAAAAAACCTTGAGCTTGGGCTGAATCAGCAGGTTGTAACTCTCAGTTTCTGTGAACAGTTCTGGGGCCAGCTGTCATGAAAGGCTGGATAACACAGGAGTGGAGTCTGATTTTGTTGTTGGTGGTCTCCAGATTTAAACAATACAACTGAGACAGCCAGGGCTGCTCGACTCACCTCAGTAGTACAGAAAGCAGAAAAAAACAACAGCTGGCAAGGAAGTGACATCTGCCTTCTCTACCTCTACTGTAAGGGCAAAGAAACCTGGGGAAGACAGCAACTCCTCTGTTCCCTTTTAAATTTGGGCTGAAGGAGATGCATCCATTTGTATATGCAGCTCTGAGAACATCTTTTCAGATGATAGTGATATGTTTCTCTCTTAATGCAAATGCTCCTAAGAGCTTTAGATCCTCAAGAGATGCACATTGGGGGCAATTAAAAGATTCTGATAAATATAATGGCAATCTTTTATCACAGCCATCCCTTTTCATAGGGATTGGTACGAATAGCCCTCTTACCGGATGATAAATGCACTAAGCTGATGATTACAATTTTTAAAGGCAAACTGTGTGACAGAAAGCCACACTACTGATCTTATCTTGTAAAGACGTTACATGCTGTAGGTGTCTGAACTTCTGTTTATGCCATTTTGTAGTACATAGAGAAAATTATGTGTTACAGTATTTGTATCCAATTTAATTTGAGAAATTTGTGAGAGAGTGGAAGAGAGGATGGGTGGTAACTGTTCCATTTACAGCTCTTAAAAAGCCTGAAACTTGCACAAAACTGAACAGGGCATCATTCACGTACAATGCTTTTCTAAACAGAGGATATCCACACAACTTCCCAGTTATGTTCAGTTCTCTGCAGCAGGTGACCCCAATTTCTTTGAAAAATCTTCATAACAGTTCTTTCCAGAAAACCTTCATGAGGTGCTAAAAGTGAAAGCCAAGGCCATAGAGCTGCTGGAACTGTTGAAGAGTCCAGAGGAGGGCCACGAAGATGATCAGAGGGCTGGAGCACCTCTGCTATGAGGACAGGCTGAGAGAGTTGAAGCTTTTCAGCCTGGGGAAGAGAAGGCTTCAAGGAAACAACCTTATAGTAGCCTACCAGTATCTGAAGGGTGCCTACAGGAGGGCTGGGAAGGGACTATTCACAAAGTCTTGTAATGACAGGATGAGGGGGAATGGGTTTAAATTGGCAGAGGAGAGATTTAAACAGGATGTTAGGAAGTTCTTCACAGTGAGGGTGGTGAGTCACTGGAATGGGTTGCTCCCTCCCTGGAGGTGTTCAAGGCCAAGATGGATGAGGCCTTGAGCAACCTGTTCTAGTGGGAGTTGTCCCTGACTATAGCAGGGGGTTGGAACTTTGAGGTCTCTTCTAACCTAAACCATTCTATGATTCTACTTATTCTTTCAAATAAACATTTGAGAAAGAGCTGGAGGACAAAGATGTGACATGGGCACATGGGCGTTTAAAGCCAGTGGCAAGATGGGTTGAAGATTATCAAGATGAGATTTGGAGACACCTGATGTATTCATAGCCTGAAGAGTCTATGCCCTGCCTCTATATCTTCCTTTTATTGCTCCCATGTGCCCTGTGGCTGCTGGAGGCTGACTCTGTTCTTCATAGCCTGCTGCTGGGGTCTCAGCAATGGTGATATTGCTCCAATGGCTGTTGCATGTGAGGATATGTTATGGTCTCCAGGCTTGGAGGACTTGGCAGCTTTGGTGCAACAGGGAGGCTCATGTTCACCCCAGCAACACACGGGCAAGTCCTATGACTATTCTCCTGAATGGTTTGACTCCTGTTTGGCAAATCCATACAGATGCATGGTAAGTAGACATCTTGGAGTGTGCCTCCAAAAGAGCTCTATGGTGAGGTCCTTAACATGGATGGAATTGTAAGCTATCTATTGTACCTCTGTGCCTTCATTAGAAGAATGCACTTGGTTTAGTTTCATGAGTGTTTTCAGGGCAAAGCAATAAAAGAATAACACTGATTTTACTTAATCTCTATTTTAGTGGTGTTGACATACAAATGATGCAATGTAGCACAAAGGGAACCAGTGAAATTTTGTGATGACACTATGAGAAGACACCAGCTTAAAGAGCATCAGGATGTCATGAGAGGAGAACTAGATGACCTCAGGGAAAGAATAGAAGTGGAATTAAATTTTCTAGTACAGGGCTTGGGGACTAGTATCACTTAAAAGAAGTATTTATGCTGGGAGGTCATTAGCTAGGGATGACTGATGCTGAGAAGGATCTGGGTGTATTGGCCATGGGACAACTGAGAGCCACCAGTGCTGTGAAAGGCAACACCAATCAAAAAATGCTTCTGACAGGATATTTTCAATAGACACAAGGGAGAGTTAATGACATTTTACAAGGTATTGCTGAGATCTCATCTGCAATGTTGCATCCAGTTTTAATCAGCCATATCTAAGAAAGATGAACTCAAATAAGAACTGTTTGCAATGAAAGTCTAGGAGGTATCTGAAAATGGAGAAAACAACCCATTGAAAATCATGATTCTGGAGGAAAATATCAAGATGACTTCGAATTTGTCTTATTTGTTACTTCAGGGTTTTTTGTTTGTTTGGGGTTTTGTTTTGGTTTTTTGTTTGTTTGTATTGCATTAGGCCTGGGCATTTAAATGACAGATGAAATACAATTTGTTTCACAATGGGGAATGCCTCCTCTGTCAGTTTGCAATTGTAAAGAAGTGCATAGCTTTGTGCTAAAATAGCCAATTTAAATTGGATTCCAAAGTTATAGTTCAGCCATCATCTCAAAGTTAGTTGCAACATGGGCCTGAATATCTAAAATAATTTCCAGTGGTCCATAAATCACTTTACGGGATTTGGAAGCATGTACAGAAATGGCTCCCAAGCCAGCAGAATTTAATGAAAATGAAAAAGAATAAAGCAGAATTTATGCATTTTCATAGCATCTTTAATTCATTGTTATATCTACTAGAACGTATAGTGTTCTCTTGCAAGCATGAATGTACTTCATCATCCTTGTTATGCCATCACACATTTTCTGGCTGATATTATCTGCTTTTCACTGCTTTCCACACAGATGCCATCTGCTAGTGCTCTGTGACCTGAAGCTGAAACAGGACATCTTGGTTATAAACTGATGACCAGCAGGAGCCAAAACATCACAGCTGTCTCTTCTCTTGCCCTTTATCCTAGTTCTCTTTGGAGGCCTGGAGCTGAAGGGTAGCAGGGTATGGGGGCTCAGCAATATTTGAATCTCTCTCCACATGCCCTAAGGTCAGTGTAGAATCCGGGCAGCTCATGATGATGCCATTCATCCTCTGCTCGGTGGTGCTCAGCTTCCACAGAACTAGTCTGGAGACGTGTATTAGTGGGCAACTCACAGCTTTGGTTGTGTTAAATCCAGGATGCTGGAAGGAGTTGGGGTGTTGCTGTTGAGTGCTATTTCCTAAATTTTTCATTGGACCAGGTGAAGAGGGCAAGTCTCTGAGGATGATCTTGCATTTTCTTTTCTGCAAGTTTTTACGGAAAGACTGAATGTTACTTTTTCCACAGAGAACCTATTCCCCATTCTGCGTTCCCTCATTTTTGGGTTTGTGCCATCTTTTCAGATTAAGAAAGGTAATAGATGTTAAAGTCAAGTAAACTGGGGTATTTTCTCCAAATCTGCTTTGTTTCCCCAGCTTTGTGTCTGCCCTCTCTCTTCACAAGCCTTGAAGACAGATGATAATTCTTGTGAGATGCATCACAGTTACTTTTTCTTTTCATTTAATGACAAAATAGTTTGTGTTTAAAGGAATTCCATGGAATTTTGGTGGAAAGCCTAAATAAATGAAAGGTCTGAAGTGCGGTTATATTGAATAAGCAATGGGAGAGTAAACAGTTTCCTAAAGTCATCTTGAGGCAGGGAGCAGCTGCAGACCACATAAGTAACCCTGTGTCCTGCTCTCCTCTGCCCTTTTCCGGAGGAACCCTCATAGCCTATCACTTTTCACACAGCCTGACAAGCTTGCCAGAAATTTGAATATAGCAGTTGTATCACAGATGAGAGTGTGATCATGTTTAAGGTGTGCCTGTCACTTGTCCTTGTCCGGAAGCCTTACTCAAAATTACTGGATGCATTTGGGTGTAGACATTTTGACCAGCTACCGCTGATATCCTATAACAGAGGAATGAAATGGTCAAACAATCATACAGGGTGTGAGCCATATCTCAGTCAAAAGGTTGAACTCCACTGGTCAAATGCAACAGCACTGCTGTTTGTTTAAGACAGAAGAAAGTTTCAAGGCTTTAGCTAGGCAAAGCAGGGAAATCTTTGCACTGAGCATCACTGTACAGTCTAGAAACCACCTGCTGCAACATTTTGTAAAATATGTTTTGAGACTGAAATGCCAAATGGTATACAGATGCTAATCACCTAAAACCATCAATATCTGTTTTCTGAGCATGGATCAGAGAACAGTATCTTGGATACCGCGCAAACCAACAAAGAATATTATTGTCAAGCAGAGAAACTATCGGGTCATACTTTAATTCTCCTCAGCTCTCCAGGGAGTTTATTTAATCTCTATCACAAAGGGAGGATTCACAGACATATCTAGCTGAGGCAGAAGGGATGTTGTAAAGGCATATTTAATGGCATGTTGTTAAGATTTTATCATGCCCACATGTGAGCTTGGAAATGTGGAAGGTGCAACTGTTCTTTTGCTGTAGCAAAGAAGATACTTTTTATAACATAGTTTGTGATCTGCAATACATAATCTTTACTGCAGATAGCATCCTGAAGATTACAGGTTTTATCTATTTCTTGCTCAATTTGAACTCTTATTTTATAGCCTGTGAAAATACCTGTATGTATTTTTGTACATGTCAGCCAAAGGTGTTTATAAAGTGCAGAGTTACTCTGTTTTTTGCCCCATTACTTCAGGAGCACAAGGGACCTTTCTGTATTAGATGAGCCTGAAATAGTTCTAGTATGAAGTACCCTTCCATAAACCAGTCCCAGATCATCTCCTGATACAGAGTTTTACGATTTCCTTCACACTGAAAATAGTGATAATTTGGTAGGAACCAAAGAAGAGTACCAGAGTCTCTGTATTTGAACAAAACTATGCATCAGTCATTCAAGTTGCCAGAAATTTGATTTAGCTATGCAACTATGAGCTGTGTATGACACTTGATGTTCAAATGTGTTACAGATTTACAATGTTTTCCCATCTGATTAAATGCCAGTGACATCCTACAAGAGCTGGGCAAATCCAACGTGTCTTTGTTGTACTGCTTGTTGCTCTTTCTACACGTCATCAAGTGGGTTAAGTCCAGAATGTTCAGTGTTGCATGTTCCTGCTCTACTGATCTACCTATGCCTTGCAAGGAAAACCTCCTCTGATGACAACCAACCAAAATAAAATCCACTGATGACAAAGGTCAGTGCATATAATTTTCCTTTTGAGTAAGATAAACAGTGTAGGTATGTGCTCCTCCCTGAATGAATGTGATGTGTTAGAGCTTGGTCTTTCCAGCATCCCTCTGTATAAGAAAATTCTTGCATTTGTAGGACTGAGGCCTTGAAGTGCATGACTCACTTTCATTAACACTGATGGCAGTTGTTTATCCAAATCATTTGGGCAATTATGGACAAAAGGAAAACAACAGTATATTGGAAAAATGAATATTGAATATGTTTCTGATTGAAGTGACAGCTAGTACAATATAAAACAATAAAGCCCACACAGAACTTCACAGGATCACAGAATGTTAGGCGTTGGAAGGGACCTCAAAAGATGATCTAGTCCAATCCTCATGCCAGAGCAGGACCCTCTAAAGCAGGTAACACAGGAATGCATGTGGGTGGTTTTTGAGTGTCTCTGGTAAAGGAAGCTCCACAGCTTCTCTTGGCAGCCTGTTCTGGTGGTCTCTTACCCTCACAGTGAAAAAGTTTCTCATGATGTTTATGAGGAACCTCCTATGCTCCAGCTTGCACTTGTTGCCCCTTACCCTATCATTGCACATCACTGAGAAGAGTCTGGCTCTGTTCTCCCAACACTTGCCCTTCACAAATGTTAATGAGGTCACCCCTCAGTCTCCGCCAAGCTGAGTGGACCTAGCTCCCTTAGCCTTGCCTCATAAGGGAGATGTTCCACTCCCTGAATTTTATTTGTGGCTCTGCACCGGACTCTTTGTAGCAGTTCTCAGTCCTTCTCAAACTGAGGAGCCCAGAACTGGATACAGTGTTTCAGATGTGGCCTTGCCAGGGCAGAGTAGAGGGAGAGGAGAGCCTCTCTCGACCTACTAACTGCAGCCCTTCTAATATTCCCCAGGATGCCATTGGCCTTCTTGGCCACAAGAGCACATTGCTGGCTCATCGTCATCCTTCTGCCCACTGGGACTGCCAGGTCCTTTTCCCCAGAGCTGCTCTCCAATGGGTCAGTCCCCAACCTATACTGGCACATGGAGTTGTTTTGTCCCAGATGTATGACTCTGCACTTTTCTTTGTTGTAGTTCAATAAATTCTTCAGCCTGTCCAGGTCCCGCTGAATGGCAGCACAGCCTTCAAGTGAGTCAGCCACTCCTCCCAGTTTTGTGTCATCAGCAAACTTGCGGACAGTGCTCTCTGTTTCCTCATCCAGGCTGTTGGTGAATATAATGAACAGTACTGGTCCCAGTACCAACTCCTGAGGGAGTCCACTAGATACAGACCTCCAGCAAGACTCTGTCGCATTGACCACAACTTTCTGACTTCTTTCCTTCAACCAGTTCACATCCACCTCCCTAACCAATCATCCAGACCACACTTCTGGAGTTTAGCTGCAAAGATGATATGAGAAGTGGTGTCAGATGCTTTACTGAGATCAAGATAAACTACGTTTACTGCACTACCATCAAATACCCACCCAGTTATGCTCACATAAAAGGACTTGAAGAGCTACAGATCAACACATTTTACTGTGAAATATCTTTAACATCAATTGACATACACCTCCTCTGAGTTTGTGACCACAACACTTCTTACAGTGAAGAGTATAATTCCGTCTAACTTCAAAGGAGAAATTAGAGGTTTTTCAACAGAATTTGATGCAACAAGAAAGGCAATATTAATATTATCGCTTGGTTATTTATTTAATGCACTGCTAAATGATTACCTTAGAAATCTTTGAGTTCATACACTCACACACAAAAAAAAAGGTACAGAATTTCAAAGCTTAGCCTTTTGGATGTCAGTTTGGTTTGGGCTTCTTACTCTACCACTACCTAAACTATTGCAGGTGTAACAAAACCCACGATTGTAAAGGTGATGAGTTAACATTTTTAATCTCACATAATCACAGAACCTTAAAGGTTGGAGGGCCCTCCAGAGATCATCAAGTCCAACTCCTCTGCCAAGCAGGATCACCTAGGATAGTTCACATAGGAATGTTTCCAGGCAGGTTTTGAAAGTCTCCAGAGGAGACTCCACAGCCTCTCTGGGCAGCCTGTTCCAGTGCTCTGCCACCCTGACGATAAAGAACTTTCTCCTCATGTTTCAAGAATTCCAAACAGCAAATTTTTCTATGTATTCATTGATCTTGTCTAGTTTTCCATGCTTGTTTAAGCCTTTAACATACCATTAAAGGTAAGAAAATCAAGCTGCTGTTGCTGCTTCTCACCAACATCAGTATAATGCCACCACAAGCATTTCTTTAGCATAAAAATATTTCCTTCTAAGTCATTTAGAATCATATAATAGTTTGGGTTGTTTTTAAAAAGATCCTTAGAACTGTTGAGTCCAACCATTGTCTAACTCTACCAAGTCCAAAGGGCATGCTAAACCATGCCCTTAACACCATATTTTTATGTCCTTTAAACACCTCCAGATTTGGGGTTCACCTTCCTGGGCAGCCTATTCCCGAGTTTAATAACCCTTTCAGTGAAGATTTATCTTTTAACATCCAATATAAACCTTCCTTGGCACAACTTCAGGTCATTTCTTCTCATTCTATCACTTTACCAGGCAGAAGAAACCAACACCCACCTCGCTCCAGCCTACTTACGTATGGTTGTAGAGAGCAAGGTCTTCCCTCAGCCTCTAGGTTAAACTTGTTTCTCAAATCTTTGTACTTAGGGGAATAGGAAAGTACTGAGAATATTGTTGACACCTGTTGAATAATTCTGTAAATGCTATCCCCAGCATTTCCATAATCACTTTTGCCTTTAAACACACAATTAGATATAAATTGTCACCCTACCTGTGAGCGCTGCCTTCATAAACTCACTGAAAAGCAAATTAACCTTTTCTCTCTAGAACAAACTCCCCTATTAACATGAATTCAGTCATTTTTGTCTTGGTTACTTCAGCCTGTTTGCACTTCCCAAGGTGTGCAGTGACTGGTCAGTTACTAAGTTAAACAGAATTAATTATAAGAACCAATTAAAGCCAGGGGAAAAAAAAAAAAAAAAAGCGCTAATAATATAGTGAGTGATGTTCTGGAAAGGTTTTCATTACTTCCTCTGTACTTTCTAATAGCAAAACAAAATGCCTACATATTGCACTGGTTCCTGCATCCCGACTTTGGACCAGATCTATAGGTGGTGAGCAGCAGTGAAGTTTAGCAGCAATCCATGTCACCTTCATACTTTCCAGCTGGCTACAGACCAAATGCCTACATGTTCCTGGATATATATTTAAGGTCAGTTTTCCAATTAATGTCTTTTTCAGGATCAAATTTCCCTTTTCAGGTTTTCATCATTTAAAACCTGCTTTCAACTGGCATGCATAAAACCTTAATCTTTAGAAATACATGCATGTTTTATCACTGAAGGAAAAATTTATCCCAGAAACCCAGCAGTCCACCAAGATCAAAGGAACGGAGTCTACATGCAGTGAAAAGCAGCTTTAATAGAATGCAGGTGCTCTATGTGTGCAGGCGTACAGAGTAATGGTAAAGGTTATACAGGATGTTCTTTTGCTGTCACTTTCCTGCAGTCATAGAAGATGATAATCTCTATTGTCTCTAATTCTCAGGCTTTGTATCTATATACAACTAATTCAACCACCATATTTTATGCTATTATCTCTGTCATCAATGGACAAATATAGTTAGTAGAAAGCCATTTCTTCTTTCTATATTCTCTACCTTTCTTTTTTTTAGACTATGTGTATATATATATATATATATATATATCTTTGGTTCTCCTGCCTCCACCACAGTCAATGAATTCCTCTCTTAAAATACATACATGCAGATAAGAGCAAAATAATTAAAGCTTCAGTAAAACACTGGCTCATGTGGTACTTCAGTAAAATGTGAAATGTCATGGTGGCACAATTCTGTCCCCAGGCTTTCAAGAGCATTGTTTTAGGCTCTTTGATGACTCAAAGGAAATTGGTTTGAGTACACTTTCAGGTAAACATAAAAGAAAAAAAGGAAGAAATCTGAAATTGCATGGAAAGGACTGAAGTTTCCTGCAGTGAGGAATACTGAGGATAGCTCCGTGAAACAAATTCTGCCTACTTGCAGACTCACAGACAGGATTCAATTGCAAAAGCACCACTGCAACTCTAGAACATCCCCACTGATTAGCATCCTTATTCTGGAGTCGCCCAGACATCACATGGAATTTGTCATGTCCCTAGTGGTATGTAAAGAACTGCTCTGGTTCTCAATGGATTGTAGCAAAGCTCACATCACTTGGAAACTAGGAACAAAACCTTCCTCTGAATGAGGTCTGATCTGTAGGGGTTTTGGAGGACATGTACAGAATACAGAAGGACCAGTTGTTTTCTTTAAACCATGGCCAAAGGAGAAGGGCCCGCTTTTTACAAAAAAAGCTCAATTTTTTTGGTCAGTCACCCAACAGCCAAATAAATGAGAGTTGCTGACAGGACTCTTTTAGTGTTTTATATACTTTAGAATAAGCTGTCACTGGACAAACATCCCTGGAAGTGGCCTGGTGCATCTTGGGTTCAGCTCTTCAGCATATTCACTTTGTCTCTGTGACCCAGCAGATATTTAACTCCTATTCTCTCTTATTTTCCTGAGATGAATTGCCACACTGGAATCCCTATCCCTGCAATATCTCATGTGCTTTAAAAAACTGTGAGAGCTCTCCCAATTCCTAGAGGAAAATTGCACACCACAATGCACACATGGGCTCACACTGTCTGCCAGCATAAGCCTCTGCTGCCAGGCACGTGCATCGTTTGTATGGAGAATCAAGTATACCTGTCAGTCTGGATCAGTTTGCTTGGCAATTGGTAGAAGGAGAAAGAACCCAGATTGATAATGGAAAGTTAGCAGAGACATGGGAAGAAAAAGGTAAGATTGTGTCTTCCTCCCTTCTCTAATAATTGTAAGCCTGCATGCTGCTGGATGTCAGGCACAAAAACTACTAAAAAAAAAAAAAAAAGTCCTTTTTGTTAGAGTTTTGTCCTGACAAACACAGTGCATCAATTCACTGTTTTGAAAGAATCGTTACCTTACTGCCAGTGTGTACATTTATGAAGGGAACACATAACTCTTTTCCAGAAATATGATTTTAGTATCTGTAAATATGTTGCTGGCCTCCTTATCTTCTTGTTCTGCCATTTTTCAGGTGCCTCAGGGCCAATGTTGCTCTAACAGCCTTACTGAGTAGTGCAAGACCAGCATGAGCTTTGGGTTATCTTTATGTCTGTTCACTTCCTAAATATATACTTCGCTTTTCCTAATGCTGTTAAAATGAATTCCCTAGATTAAGCAGTTAATACAGGTCAAAATTAGTCCTTTAGGGATGTTCTAGACTCTGCCTGTTATTCCTGTTAGCTGCAGGTTTAAGCTGCTATGTTTGTGTCTTTGTTTAAATTCTGTGGTGTTCCTGGGTGCCTTCCAGTATTTTCAAGTATCAGCAATAGCTTTGCTAATATCGTCTCTCTATATCAACTCTCTATCTCTTTTACTATGTCACTGCTTAAATTCTAATTTAATTTTTTTTTAATGCTGATTCAGACCTATTAAGGAATGCCTACACATTGCCTTTGCCCTCATAAATACAAAGACCTCCTTAAAGCTTTCAAAGTACTTAGCTGCCCTGCATAGTGTGGTAAAGAGGGTGAAATGGAATATACTATGAAATGTCGAACCCAGTCCAAATTGGATGAGCAATTAGAGAACTAATAACAAGGTTGCAGCACTACTTCTTCAGAAACCTTTAATTTTGACATCAGTAGGCATCACACATATCTCAGTGTGAAATAACTTTATAGCTTTGGTTGATTGTATGATAGCAATGCTTAGAAAAGAAAATAAAGGCACCTATGGCACAGCTAATGGAACAATTAAAGCTGCAAATGAAAGTATACAGAAGTCAGGATAAGAACTGCAACATTAGCTAATTAATTTTGTACTTTTATACTGTCTGCTATGGCAAATTGTTGAAATTGGGGTCTGGTTGCACAGGTACTGAATAACTGCTAGTTTGGCACTAGTCATATAGATCTCTCCAGGCCGCCTCATAGTCAGCAAAGAGTTAGAAGCCTTGTTTTGCCACTACTAATCGTGTGTCTGATTTAGTCAGGGCAATTAATGAGGCAGGAATTATAAAATACATAGTTATTTTATTTCCAAAAAGCCCCACCCACAAACTATATACAAACCAGTTAAATTTGGGTACTAATTTTGTTGGGAATATCTTCATAAGGATGTTTATGGGCAATTCATTAATTTAGGAGAATCAGAAAATTGGAAAGGTTTAATCACAAAATGGCTTTGTCCCACTTATAAATAGTCAGTCTGGAACCCTAGGGAAAGTCTGTTCTACTCACAGTCTTCTCCTGGTAAACTTGAGGCACTTAAGTTTCCAAGTAGTTCAAACCAAAAATATCAGGGCGAAGCTGGTCTGAAGCACAAGGCAGAGCAGAACTCATTGTCTAAGCTGAGAGCAGTGAGCATGTTGTCTGACCAGAGCAGCACACACTGAGGCAGAGCAGTGAGGCAGAGGCAGCACAACTATTTGCAGCTTAGCTCAATTTATATTATTTCCCCAAGTGCAATGGCTCCTTTGATTCACCAATCAAAATGGCATTTGCCAAACTGACCACATTAAGTGAAACCAGGGCTTGCTTACCCTTATTTGGGCAAGACACTAACAAATACCTAAATACCTGTGGGTACCTGTTTATCACTTTGGAATGGGACATAATGGCTCAAGCCTTTGTTTTCCTCCCACCCTTGCTTCCCCCATCAGCAGAAGGGTGGGGCAAGACAGGACATGTTTTAGCCCTATTAGCTTTCCAGGACACTGTCTCATTAGGTAGATGTTAGCCTTTGTGAACTTTCCTTCCTCCTCCCTACATATTAATTTATTAATTAAAATTAACACAATTAGCCCTCACTATTTCAATTCCCAATATTTGCAAATGGAAATTGGAAAGCCTTGTTTTGCACTAACATGGGCTCTTACATGTAATTTGTAATTTTCCTTTTTTTGAATTTTATTTTTTTAAATATAATCAAAGGGGAGATTGTCCCAGTTTAGAGGCAGTTCAGCTTTACAGGCCTCAGTACAGGATTTATTATTAAAACTAAGCATGTGCTTAGCTGGGTTTCTGAATATGGATGGATTTAAGCACATGCTTATATGCCTTGCTCACTGGAGGCCTTAATAGACCATGCAAACTTAAAAGTTCAAATCATCAAGATAAATGGAGTGGATAATAATAAATTCATCAGAACAGAAGCTACTGCTTCTGTATACTGTATATGTACACAGCTCCTTGTACAATTGGCCTTTCTCTCTGACTGAGATATCTAGGTGATCCCTAAATAAAACAGTAGCAGCAGATAAAAACTCTTCTTTCTCAATCAGATCAGTTTTGCAGTAGAGTATGTGAGGTGATCAGAAACAGCCAACATGGATTCACAAAAGGCAAATCACACTTTATGAATCTGATGGCCTTCTAAAACAGAGTTAGAGGTCTGCTAGATATGGAAAGAGCAACTGACATCACCTTCCTGGACTGGTGCAAGGCATTTGACCCTGTTCCTCATGACAACCTTGTCTCTAAGATGGAAAGACAGTGACTTGATGGATGGACCACTCTGTGGATAGGGAACTGGAATCAGTGTCTCACTCAAAGACTTTTGATTAATGGCTTTATGTCCTGGTGGAGATCAGTGACAAGTGGAGCTCCTCAGGGGTCTGTCCTGGGTCCAGTGCTGTTTAAAATCTTTCTTAGTAACATGGACAGTGGCACTGAGTGCACCTTCAGCAAGTTTGCTGATGACACCAAGCTGTGCAGTGCAGTGGATTCGCTTGAGGGAAGGGATGTCATCCAGAGGGATCTTGGCAGGACTGGTGCAAGGTTCTGCATCTGGGTTGTGTCAATGCCAGACACAAATACAAGCTTGTTGCAGAGTGGGTTGAGAGTAGCTCTGAAGATAGAGACTTGGGTGTACTGATTGATGAGAAATTCTACATGAGCTGTCAGTGTGCTCATGCAGCCCAAAGGGTAAACTGTATACTGGGCTACATCAAGAGGAGAGTGGCCAGGAAGCCAAGAGAGGCAACTCTTCCCATTTACTCTGCTCTTGTGAGATCCCAAGTTGAATACTGTGTGCAGTTCTGGTGTCCCCATCATAAGAAGGACAGAGAACTGTTGGAGTGAGTTCACAGGAAGTCACAAAGATCATGCAAGGGATGGAATACCTCTCCTATAAGGTTAGGCTAAGGGAGCTGGGGTTGTTCATCTCGAGGAAGAGAAGACTCTCGGGGGACCTTATAGCTACCTTCCAATACCTGAAGGGAGCCTGCAGGAAGGCTGGAGAGGAACTTTTCATAAGGACTAGGAGGAATGGTTTTAATATGAGAGAGAATAATTTTAGACAGGATCTTAGGAAGAAGTTCTTCAGTACGAGGGTGGTGAGACTCTGGAATAGATTGTTCAGAGTGCTCATGGATGCCCCTTCCCTGAAAGTGTTTAAGGCCACATAGGATAGAGCCTTGAGCAACCAAGTCTAATTGCGAGGCATTCCTGCCCATGGCAGGGAGGTTGGAGCAGATGATACCTGTGGTCCCTTCCAACCTAAATTATTCTATAATTCTATGATTTCAAATGTATTAATGATTAATTTTGATGTTATGTATAAGATACATCTACTTTTTTTTTTTTCACTGTAAACAAGATCTTCATCTACCTAATAAAGAAATTTTGAAAATATACAGTTCTTTTACACTAGTAGAAAATAGTGTAATAAAATACAGTGGTCAGAAATTGATGTGGATGAAATGACAAAATAATTTTTGTTATATGCTACCAGTAGTAATAAATATATATTAAAAAAAAAAAAAACAAACTGTGAAAAAGAGGAAAATGTTCTTCACAAGCAAATGTTAATCAAGAATGTGAATTTCACCGTAGGAGTTTGTTTTGGTTTTGTCATTTTGCCAATGGCAAGCTTTAGGCAAGAGGAAAATAGTGTACTGCTGTAGCACATGGAAATAATCTGCCCTACCTGCTGCATTTGCTAGGGCACTGCCATTGCACTGGCTGTTAGCATTTTCAGGCTTCCTGTTTATGCTCCCACAAGCTCTTCAAAAGAAGTGGCATTGTTTAGGCTCATGAAGATTTTGCATTAGGAGAGGGGAGAGGGAGATGATCTACATGTTTCTTCACTCTCACTTGAACTTAGAAAAAAATGTTCTGTGCCATGTTCACTGAAAGACCTTGGCTTTTCAGAAGCTGCAAAAGCTGTACACAAAATGAATTTTTTACTGCCAAAATGGATCTTATTATTTGGAGTGTTTTAGTCTATGTTTGTACAAAACAGCAAGTAACTGTTCTTTGGAGAGCTATGGTAAGTCTTTATAAGAACATGGAATGGAAGCAAAGAGGTCACATTAATTTATGCTTTCATAATATCAAGACTGTAAGGAAATATATTTTAAACAAGAATTGACATAGGAGACCTCCATGATAACAGCTTATATTGAAGGAAATCATTCTTATACAGTATATTTCTCAAGGCTCATAAAAGATAGCAATAACAAACAACATTATGCAGTGTCTGGGAAATTCTATTTACTTAAAACGTTTTCTGCTTTTATTATTATCCAGACTCATTCCTTCAGTGAAAGTTCTGATTGCTGTTTGAGCAATGTGTATGATCTCATTACAATAAGGCTGTATTAGAAAATCTGATAGTGATAGTTCCAACAATGGCACCTTTCTCTTATTAGCTGTCACTTGAGTACAACAAGAGCAGTGCAAATTTCCTGCCATCAAATTCTGGCAGGTGGCTGGAAACCAATCTAACATGCTGTACATATCCCACACATCCCCTGTTGCACTGGGGGAAGAAGTGTGTCCAATATCCTGGCTGCAACTGGTTCAAATCATAGGCTGCTGCACAGGCAGTGCTGCATATTTGTTGTGGAAGTCTTGACCAGGCATGATATCCCCCATTCTCCTTTCCCTCTGCTGGAGTGGGGAGCAACGGGGGAAAAGAACAAAAGGCCTGGAACCACCCAGTCTGCTCCTGCGATAAACAAGGTGCATACATTTGTTCATGCATGGCTCGTGTTTTCCCATATATGGGTAAATCAAGTCCCTAGTTTGAGCAAAGTGCCATTCTGATTGGTGAATCTCTGTGGCCAAATGGAGCCATCAAACTCAGGCAATGGATAGAATATGGTCAGAAGTTGTAAACAACTCATTCTACTTTGCCACGCCATTTTGCTTTGCCTTACCATGCTGCCATGCTTCAGACCAGCTTTGCTGCGTACCAACAAGCTTACATGCTTCAAGCTTGTCTAGCTGGAAATTTTGCCATGCCTCAGTTTACCTGGGAGAGGCATTAAGTGCCTTCACACCATAGGCAAGAGTTATTGCCAAAAGCTGCCTGAAACACATGGCCAGCCTAGTGTGACCTGAAAGCAATAAGCTGCTCCTAGGTGGAGAGCTTGCTTAGGGAGACCTCACTGCAGCCTGCATGTTTAGAGAGAGCAGGTTACTGCCATGCCGCAAGATGCTATGCTTGCTTGCACACCTGTAAACCTCTGTAAGGAGTTTGGAGCCCTGGAAAGGACACCATCTACCCAAGAAGGGATTAAGATCAGGTCAGAGACCATACAAACCCCAGCACCCTGCCAGAGTCCTGGGGAAATTCCAAAACTTTCAACAGTGTGTTGGTTTGAGCTAATTGGAGAATTTGACACAGTGTGTCACTTCACCAAGGTTTACTGAGAGAGAAAAAAAAAAAAAAGTTGTTTTTAAGAACTGTTCTAAAAACAACAGATAGCAGACGGCTTCTGACCAGCTCTGAAGCGCTGTGGCTGCTTCTCTTGCATGGTCTCCTTTCCCTTTGTCTTGGTAGATAATTCAGAGTAAAACTACTAACTTTTCTCCTACCACTAATCTCTCTGGCTGATCTACTCCAGCTTATCTGCAGCATCAACAGGTGGTGAGATAAGACTGGGGAAGGGGGAAAGGTGGTAGGGGGTGGTTGGTTACTCCTCTCTTGGAGATTTTGGTCTCTGGGAGGGGTGTGGTGTCTGTATTACCTTTTTACTGTATATAGCTGTAAATATCTGTTATACCTTGTAAATATTTGCTTGTATATTGTGTATTGCTGTAAATATAAAGCTTCATTTATTAACTTCCAGTGGGGTTTTTTTGAGTTTTAGCCGGGGTTTATAAATTTGGGGAAGCAGGTAACTGTTAAACCACTACAAACAGGTATCATACCACAGAAAGCAACCCCTACAAGTGTTTTGGATACTGTCTGGAACTATGATGCAGCACTGGAAATCCAGAGATAGTAGTTTGTAAGTGAATATTCAAAAAAGTCTCTTTGTAATTACAGCTCTCTGCTTTGGTTCCATTTGCTCTGTACTGTGCCTTCTGCCTTGGCAGAAAGGAGCCACTCGAGTCCCTCTAGGGGGCAAGTGGCATATTGCACCACAAGAATCTGAAAGCTCAAATTAATGTTTGCATGTCTGGTTTTGCTTAACTGCTTAAATTGCCTGTTCCCTGTGTAAAAATACCCACAAGAATGTGTTCATACCTCATAAATGCATTCTCTGGTGAGACTTAATACTAATAAATATTTTTCATATTTTTATTAATATTTTCATCTGGTTAGTACTACTACTAATTATTATTATTATTATTTTGACAATGTTGAACACACTTACAGACACACTTACTACACAAAAGGCCCACTAGGTAGGCTATAATAAGGGTACACATGAAGCTTTTGACTTTACACTCTCAAGTAAGTCACAGACAACTTTAAGAGTAATCATTAATTTATTTCTAGCAACCAGTTCCTTATTTGCTCCTCACCACTTTTAAAATTATATGCTTATGTCCAAGGTCAGCTAGATTTTGTCTTTGGAAGGTCCAAGAGGCTAGGCAGTGTCACTTAGCTCCGAGTGATCGCAAACACTTGAGACATATGCTCCTAGGTTTTGGTGTGGTGATGAGAGAGGGAAAGAGGAAGAGCTACCTCTCCTTGTCTCTGTGCAGCTCTCCTGTAGTGTTTCATCATTATTGCTTAGCTATCCTCTATTTTGTAGGGTTTGTCAGTACTGACTTGTGAGGATTACTTGCTCACAAGTCAGGTACCAGCAGGGCCATGAAATAGAAAGTAAAACCTTCCTGTCCACCCCAAGCTAACAGTTTTGTAGCCTTTTAAATTAGGTTTACTTCTTAGAAAAAAACAAACAAACAAACAAACTACCTAACCAAAAAAACCCACAAAAACCCCAAAACATACTTGAATCTCACACACAGTAAAACAAAATAACCATCTAAGCAGGAAAATTTCAGAACGGAGAAAGTAAGAAATAAAAGGTAAGGAAGTTAGAAAGTCAGCGTCCCTTTGAGAAGGATAGGTCTCTTTCTCCAGAATTTCTTTGAAATTTATCAACTTTCAGTGACTCTGTGGATGAGAGAAAGTGTCCTCTGAATGCTTTAAAATCTATTTCTGGCAAGAGCAGTGCAAACTGCTGGCTGAAGGGAGCATGCTGCCATCTGCTTAGTTCCTTTCTGGCCTTTTACTGATTCCACAATGTCGGCTTTTTGTAGCTCAGTTGTTGATAAATCTTGGTGGAAGCCTCATGTTGGCTGTTTTGAATACCTTTTCTGACAACCTGGTAGGATGAAATAGAAAATTTCTATTTTGAGAATATTACGCTTTTTTTTTTTTTTTTTTTTTTTTTTTCTGATAGAATAGAGGTATTAGAGCAAAGATGTTAGAGAAAAGCTAATGCCTTCCCTTTGTTTAGGATGTACATCTTGATGAAATTCTGCGACTAGTTAGCTGCTCAAAACATTTAACGTTATGAATTAATAAACCCATGAATTTTGTATAAGATGTTTTCTGGAAGGTCTTTCATAGTGCTGATTGCCATCTTTCTTAGTGGAATAAATCCTGCCTGGGGTTGTTTTAGTCTTTAGAACTGACATCTCAAAGTAGCTCATTTATTCGGGGAGTATACCAGATTTAATGAACCATGGGAAACACATGATTTTTCAGAAGTGACCGTAATGAAAATGATTCATAGATAATAACAGGCTGTTTACCTGCGCCTGAATTGCTTCAGATTTATTTCCTTCAGAAAATTTCCTAACCTTGGTTACAGTAACCCTATAGGTCCACAAGGAATTTCGTTAATTAAAATTAATGTTGCGTATTGAGCTATTGCATTAAGTACACAGGTCTTCTCAAAGAAAGCATGATCAGCTAACCAAACGAATCTTTGGATCTGAACAGCTTAAGAGGTGAAGGATTTCTCTCTTCCTCTCCCTACAACCTTCTTGGAAGTTGTATACATTTATAATCAGAATATCCTTAGGATTACTGATTCTCCTCTGTCAAGTGTAAAGTCCATTCCTATTGACATGTAGTTTATTGCACTGATATGCTTACTAAACAGAGTGATAAACTCTTTTATGTTCAAACATGAGCTAATCAGATTTAGATATGATCTGGAGAAATATGATGGATCACCAGAGACAGAATCAACACTAGAGCCCTTCCTGTATGTCAAAAGATTCCTATCTAGGGTTTATTGAACTTTGGCAGTCAAGAAAAAGTACAGAAGCGTTCAGTCTTCCCTGTGTCAAAATTAGAACTGAGACAGCAGGTGCAGGGTTAACAAATATACATATAGGTATATACCTATATATGGATATATACATATACAAGAAATATATATGTATATGTATGTATATATTTCTACATAAACAAGAAAAAACACTGGGAAAGAAAATCAATTCAGTGGAGGCAGTTAGATATCCCATTTAGGTTTTCCATGAGACTTAGACACTTGAGCCACTGTTTAACTTCCTCAGCATCCAAAAGACTAAGAATACACAGGTTTTCACCATACAGTTGCACGGTACAGACTGTCTTGCATGTGATCCTGATCAAAAGTGACAAAAAAGCAACACCTCTCTTCTGACATCCCCTTCTAAGGAAGAGCCAAGGCTTCTCCTCATTGCTTTTGGCACTGTTTTGTAACTTGCTTTAATGTCTGCAGATTCAAGACAATCTTCTTGAGAAAGAAGGCTGAGATGAGATTTTATTAATGTCTACAGGTAACTGAGGAGTGGGTGACAAGATGAAGGTAGTGATCTTATTTCAGTGTCGCCCAGTGATAGGACAAGAGACAATGAGTTCAAGTTGGAACACAGGAAGTTCCACCTCAACATGAGGAGAAACCTCTTTATGGTCAGAGTAATGACCCTGAGCACTGCAAAAGGCTGCCCAGAGAACTTATGGAGTCTCCTTCTCTGGAGAGTTTAAAAATCTGGCTGGACATGTTCCTGTGTGTCCTGCTCTAGCTGACATCATGCTCACTGGGCTAAAGGACTTTGTTTCAAATTCTGTCCCTACAAAACATATGCCTTTATTAAAATAATAGAGATAAATAGTCCATCCTCAGATTTAGGTATCTAAATCTGTGAGACCACTTGGGTGCTAAGATCTTTAGAGAATGTAAGAGATGGCTTTCTTTGTGCAGGCAGGATTTGATCTTGGGGATCATACAAGTGAGCTTGGATTTGCTTTATGTTAGTATTTTTATGTATCATGAACATTGAAATACACAATATGGCTTTCTCAGACAAGCTTGCATTTCAAAACAGACTTGAAGATCTATATGATAGAATATTAATTTTAAACATTTTAAAGAGACAATCTGGACATTTGAGTAAAGAGAAAAGGAAGCAGAGAAAAGAGCTGCAGTGATAATTTCCAGTGAGCCAAGTAATCTGTATATATATATATATACATATATTTTGATTTATTTTTTTTTAACACATCCTACATTTTTGAAAGGCTGTGTATTGCATCTTCTGAAAGTGGTGAGTTCTAAGAGGTGTAACATTTCCTGTGTAACAACATATCAGTTTCAGGTTGTGAAGAGAAAAAATTGCTTTAAAATATCACAGGTTCAGAAGTGCATCTGAAATTTTAAAGTATTAGTTTCACATGCTTCTTAATAAAAACTGTGAAAAGAGAAGCAGAGAGAAGAAAGAGAATAAATATCTATATCTAACCAGACAGCCAGTATTTTATATATATCTATGCAATACTGTGTGTATGATAAATATGGTAACAGGGCATTAAGGATGCATGGTTAGGTAATCAAAAGTTTGGAAACAGCCTAGTTAAGGTTGTTTACTGTGTTCTCTGCTCCCTCACATCATGAACACATTATGCTTTTTTTTTTTTTTTACTATGATACTCCCCTGCATACTCTTTCTCAGAAAAATTAAATATTTCTTTCATATAACATCAGGAGACTTGAAATGTTGTTTGTTCCTCTAAACATTTGTGGATTTTCATTATCACAGTGGTGCAGACAGTAACACAGATGCTCAAGCTGGTTTTTAGCCTTTTGTAACTGTACAGATGGCACAAAGGGGCCATAAACCAGACAAAACCAACCCACCTCTCCACCCTCCTCACATATTTCCTTCTGCTGTGTCTGATGTGGATGCATTTCTCCTGCCTCTCTTTTTTTCTGCCTGCCCTTTTTTTTGCATGGTAAATAACCACAACAGTATAGTTTTTCAATCGAAGGAAAAGAACTGGCAGGACTCCTCTATCATTGCTCCTATGCATAACAAAAGGGTCAAGGTAGCATCTCTGGCAAGTCTTCATGTGATTTATCCTTCTCTCTCTCTAAGGGAAGGACAAAGACCTTCCAAGCTCAGTGAATTTAAGTCTAACTTTTATTTTATACCAGTTATGGCCATGTTTCACCCCTCTCTCCCTGCTTCCACAGACACATGGTGTCCATAAATCCTGTTTGGAAAGACTACTGAGTCTTCACAGAGCAGCTTTTCTCCACCTGACTTCTGAGGTGGTCTTTTTAGCTCAGTATTGTCAGTCAACAGCAAAGCTTCCCAGCTACAATCAGTTCACCTGTGTAGAGCTATGAGTCAGTCCACGTACAAACTCAACAGCTTCATAAACAACTGATCCTTGACTGACACGCTCTGGAGTTTTTCTTGCCATGGAACAGGCTATCCAAATATGATTCCTTTAATTTTCATTCTGGTGACTTGCATGGCTTATAACCACTCATTCTTGAAATAGTGCACAGGACTGCAAATTTTTTACCCATTAAAAAGTGGACTAGCCTCTTTAAATAGAGGTATGCAATTAAAGCCACAACATCTTCTGCAATCCCTTTGACACTTGTACAAAACCACAGATATCTATGGTCTCAAAACAGAGTTGCCCTGATGCAAACATAGATAACAACTTCTAAAGACAATCTAGCTCTGAGCATCCAAATAATTGCTGGAGCATGTCATGGAGACAGGAAAAGATTAGTAATAAATGCTAAAATATCAAGAACAGCCACATTCTAGATAGTTGAGCAGTCTAGATAGCAAAATCACAGCTGCATGCATATCTCTTCACTTTACAGTTAGGTAGTGGTAAACACCCTGTTTTGAATATGGTTTTGACTTGCTTCAGATCTCTATCACTCACCTGCTAGAGATCAAAGCTCTTCTTTGTTAGACTGCAGAACGTGGGTGCTCTTTCATTCATTTTCATGCTAAATCTGCAAGGTTATCATACATAATTTCCATCATCAGTTTAAGCTCTTGGCACTGAGGCAGATGAGGAGCAGCTACTTGTAGCATTCTAGCAAGTCATATGTATGTATGTATTCAATCTGCATCAGAGAAGCAGGAACAAACAGGGGGTGAGGCACACACTTGTGAAGCAAAGACATTTGTATGCTTTTATTGTGTCTGCTGGAAGCTTCTGATTCCCATATTTGATTTCTCAAAGCTGAGGCTTCAGCATTAGCTTGATTCTTGCATGTTCTCTGTGATGATAATGTGGAGGATTCAAACCTGTTTTACTGTACGACTGACTAAGAGACTAGGAAGAAAGGGGGAAAATACAGAAGCAACATGGGAAAATGTCTCATACTATATTATACTATTTTTCCAGCTTCTATTTGTTTGGGAGGATAGCATAAAAGTCTCATCTGGAATGATGGTTTTAAATATTAAGGAGTGCAACTTGATTCTATAATGTGATTCAATTACAATCTTCTTTTATAAACCTGAGCATAGCTTCATAGATTTCTATTCTCCAATTATGCCAGGACAAAGAAGAAAATATGATGTATTAAAAATTTGGTGCAAGATTAGCAGGATATATAAAAAAACCCAACCCCTCCCAAAAAAAAAACCCCAAACCAAAAACCAAAAAAAACACAAAACAACCAAACAACCTACCCACGAACAAAAAACCAAAACACCAAAAAGGTAAAAAGTTTGAACTGGGAAGCTCAGTAACTCTATAGCAATTTTATTATAAATAACTCAATTGTGTAATTGCCATGATTGCCAGAGACCTCATTGATTAATCACAATGGTACTGCATTAGGATGCTGTTAATGAGATGTTTATTATAACAGCTCTTCTCTATATGGATGTACTACTTTGCAGAAGCACTAGGTTGAGGGTACTTCATTTAAGTGACTCCTGAATGAATTTAACATAAGGAGGACAGACGGGCTTTCAACTCTAGCAACAATAAAGAAAACAAGACATCACTGAAGCATAGATCCTTTCATGCTGTTCCTTTTGCAAATACAATGTATCACCTTTCAGTACATCAGTTATTTCTGCTTAGGATAGTTATGTTATACAAAGAAGTCAGAATTTGAATCAATAAAGGCTAGACACTTCTGACACTTATGTTTAGCAACAGCTACCCTCCATAAGAAAATTTTTCATGTTTCTTCAACACATACTGTAACAAATGGAATCGCGCTGGGAACAAGGGAAACCTTCAGCAACTGCTGCAGATTCCGGTCTAAAATTGTGATGAAAATAATGAGGTTTGATTTTTGCTGAGAAATGAGACACTTTTTACTTGTTCCTGTTTCTCATTTGCATTTTGCAGGCAAATCTTGGTTCCCTTTACTTCCCCCATAGTACCTCTTCAATGAGCACATTTTAATATGTGAGTTATTATTTGGGGTAGAGAGCTCTCCTGAGAATCCAGCTGCAAGTCCATTTCTATGCTCAATGTCATTATCTCTGCCTGGATCTGAAAGCATTCATAACATCTACAAACAATCAAGAAACAGTTAAACATGGTGTTCCCACAACTGTAATTTGAAAATCTTTTTCAAATACAGAAGTACTGTACTCTGTACGAAATGAGTAGATCTCACACAACTACTGAATTATTCTGACAATTTAGTCCTTAAAAATCTCTGCCAATAACTATATCGCAAAACATAAAGGCACCAGCACGGCAAGGTGCAAGTCTTTGATCTCAAGATAATCTTTAAAAATAAAATTACTTAGAAAGAACCTATTTCATTTCTTATATAGCTGAGGGTTTTGTGTTACACTCTGCAGTTAGGAAAGGCCTGAAGAGGATTTTGTTTGTTACATCTTGTTGTCATTTCTGTTGACCCATTACTTACCTTCATTAATCTTACAACAGGTTCTGCCCAGCATCTTCCTGCATAAGCAGGACTTCACTGTTGGGAAGCCTGAGCAGGATGCTTGGTATGAATTCCAACATTTGGGCCAACATATCATACATGATGTATGAAAAATTTTGTAGACAGCTTTTAGAGCTGTAGCTGCAGCAACCCTTCCCCACTGAGTCTTTGCAAATGTCTTTTGGAGTGAATGTGCAGTTTCCTGTTACTCTTAATTAGTCTGTTTAAGGAAATTCAGGAGTTTCCCTGCCCACTGTTTTATGCTCTGTCAGCATCAAGGCTGCCTTATGGACCCTCTGTTTTCTTTATTTGATGCAGTGGTGTGAACTCAAAGGGGGGCTACCAAAGGATGGGTTGATGCATCTCCATCAATAGTTAACACTCATTCATCACAAATGGCCCTTAGACAATGCAACCAACCCATCACTACTACTACTGAATAGATGTTTTATAATCCAGACATAGTATTACTGATCATCATAAAAATGAAGCAAATTCACTTACAAAGAAAATGCTGGACAGGGCCATAGAGAGGTCTTTTTGAATTAAAATGCATGCACATATACATATATACCTCTGTGTAAAGATATGGATGTCTAGAGAAAGGAATTAGAGAAGGTGCTGCTTTTATTATACTTGCATGGCTGACAAATAAAGGAGCTGTCACACATACACCCATCCTTTTAATAGAAAAGCTGTTATTAAGGGTTCGTGCTGATTATTGTAACCTGTCATGCTTTCACATAAAAAAATTACACGAAATATATAACAAAAATATTTTAGTGGATACTCAGTCACTTTCACCCAACTTAACCATCATGCTTTGGAAATACAGATGCTCTAGCAGAAGGAAATTTTCTCATCTTTTCTCCAGAACAGAAGTATCAAACCAAAGTTTACAGCGGTTCCTTTTCTTACATGAAGACCAAGGAAATAAATGGTATAAAGATCAGTTCGGGTCCATGATTTCTCTTTTAATGATCATGATTAAGGCTAGATTTTCAGTCAGTTTTTTACTTTGAATTTTAGACTCCAAGAGATTCCCTTGAGACTCTGTATTAACTTGACTTGTAGAATATAAAAATATATGTATGATGCTCTTCTACTAATTTGAACAAAAAATAATTGTTTCAAGCTTTTACCTTCTTATTATGTTAAATAAAAGCATTAACTAATTTCTGTACAATTCTTTTTAATCTCTTTTTTTTTTTATTGTTTTGTCTTTTACATTTGTTTGTTTGTTTGGGTTTTTTTTCCTTTGTAAGAGTAAAGATCCAGTGGGAAAACTGGAAGTTTTCTCTGATTTAATCCTATACATAGATTTGTCTTTGACCTTAGTCTTTCCCTTGTTTTCCGGAAGGCATTGTAATGATAATTTTCAAAGGCATTATCTGAAAAACAAGGCCAGTTTTCACTCAAGATGAAAGAAAAAAATACAATAGTAGTAGTAGCTATTCATATGATCTATTAAAAGAGTAAATCTTTAAAAAACCCAAAGAAGTATGAGGCCAAACAAAATTAACAATGAAGAAGATCATATAAAAATCAGGGCAGAGAAACTGGTTAAAGAAAAATCCACCACTGTTTTGATTAATCTGACTTTTTTAAAATTTTTTTNGTGCCTAACCCTTTTACTGTTTCTACACAAATTTAAGAAGGTTAGATATCTCTCTGTACCTTCACTTCAGTTACTGGAGTTGCAGATTCCTTAAGAATAAAATGAGGACCACCACATAAGTCTCTGCTTTACCAACCAGTACAATATTTAATTATTAAGGTACAGAAAAATACTTTCTACCCTGATGAACAGTATAAGCTTATTATTTACAATCTGTAAGTATTTCTTTCCTGATGTTGTCCTTCATCTGAATAAAGCAGTTGGTTCTATGAATGTTTTCCTCAGCCCTCTGAGGGCTCAGTCCTCTGCTTATGGTCTTTGCAGACAGTATTTAAATAAACACTTCAACATGGAAAACTCATCCCTCATCCCCACAAATACGTAAACCAAACAGGTGACTGAAATCTATACTGGCTTCTCATCTTGCTCTCAATATACCACAGTGACTATGCAACATGGAAGAATGTCTTCCAGGTAGGGCTGAAGGGGAAGGAAAATGGCAACATTGAGTCTTGAAAAAGAAGAAAGGTTGTATTTGTTGTTCATGAAATAATCAGAAAGCTAAATGCAAATTTGCCCTTCAAGAAGGGAATGGAGAGGAGAAAGACATTGGAACACAGGAGACTGAGTTCAAGTTTTCTTTCAAGTTTCAAATTTGACTGAAACAAAGTTTGACTCTCAGTGCTGCTGACATTGCATAAAGTGAACCCACCGGTGAGGTTTAGATGAAACCTAGGTAAACAGCAGCAGATTTCATGCTGTTCTAATACAGACCCCTGTGAAAGCACAACTGTTCAGAAAAATATGTAATATGCTTCGAGTATGTGGGCTTACAAACCTCAAGAGGCATCACTGCAATGGTTCTAGCCGAATTACTTCCAATTTGACACTGAAGAGGCAACCTACCAAGTAATAACTATGAAAACTGCACGGGGACAATAATTCAGCTTACTGTAGCTGTGTTTTAAGCACAAGCAGATCTGCTGTGTATTAACTTTAGCACAAAGATTACCTTGTTATCAAATGATTTTTCTGATTTTTAATGTGTGTGGATACAAATAAAAATGAAATTATAGAATGTGTGTATGCACAGACACGTTAGATGTGTCACATGATGAACTAAAAGAAAAAAATAGCATCATTTGTAGCAGACAAAACCCAAAATAATTCTCCCTCTGAGGTCACTGGCAAACCACCCATGATTTCACTACACAAAGCAGGTCAAGTCTCTCTAGGTGTCTCATCAGAGGCAATGATTGTTACCGAATCCTTGTTCCATTACAAACATAAGTATTCCTTTACATGGCGTTTTCTTATTCAATGAACCACTTGAGCAGTAGCTGCTCAGGTGGACGGCTCAATGATATATGTAAGTACTACATCTGTTTTCCAGAGTCACAATGGAGTTCACTAGTGTCAGTCCAGGCTGGAACATGAATTAAAAATCATAAGTTCTGGTCTGACACTAGTTGTTTGTGTTTGTTTGGTTTTTTTTTTTTTTTTTTTAATACTGTTCAGTACTATTATGCATAAGATTCATTCTTAATTCCCAGCCCCTTGCTCTGCAGAGACCACAAGCACTTAAACCAGAATGTCTCATCACTTCAGTAATGACATCTCTAGGGATCTCCACTGTGGGGTGGATTGGCTATGAAATCTGAGAAGGTGACTAATTCTGCTTCTCTTGGTGCAAATGCTTATTCCCTAAATAAGCATGAAAAGCTGCTGCAACATGGTGTAATTAAAATTCTTAAATATTCTCGATGAATGCCTGAGTTTAAAGCCCTACGATTTTGAGAAATCCTTTTATAAAAATGAGACACTTGACAAATTAAGTGCTGGATTTTTTTTTATTATTTTTTTTTTAATTCTGTGAGTAAAGAAAGCACAAGACACAAAGTGCAGAAACACAGAGCAGAGGCACAGCAAAACCCATAGATACCTTGATACATAATCAGTCTCTTAATCCAGTTCCCAGTCAGGACTAATAGAAGCTGTATGTTTTTATTCTGCAGCGCTTCAAAATCTGGGTCAGCTGAAAACCGCCCTCGGCTGCCTGCGGAGTTCCGGCGTCTGCCCGGCAGAGGGAGGCATTGCCAACTTCGACCGCTCCGAGGAGCCACAAGGCAGCAAACCACTGCCTAAACCCCATAAAATCCGACTGTCGGAGATGTCCATTTTGTTTGTAACGCAGTTTTCTTTGAGTATTATGAAACTTCAGAAATGCTTAACACCTGCGGAAAGTCAAGCAAGATCATATTTAGCACGTCTCAACAGTTAAAATATCTGACCTATCCTCAATGTAGTAAGAAATTGTTATGGTGTAGGGATAATGTAAAAAAACAAACAAACAAAAACAACAACAACAACAACAACAAACAAAACCCCAAAAACATTGACTGGATATTTGCAGGCTGTAATGTAGTACACCTTACAGGAGTCATAGACCGCTGGGGAACAGTGCAAGATCAGCATCCTTAGCTGGCTAGAGCCCAGGGCTGTCACTGATATCAGCTACATCCTCAGCATTAATTTGTTATCAAAAAAGTACCCAGAAAGATGGGAAGTGCTGCTGCTTCTCAGAGCTGAAGGCCAAAGAGATGACAAGAGGGGCGCTAGAGCTAGCAGACCACATTAGTGTTTCAAATATGATATGTGGGGGTAGGAGTGGTGATTACCTTTGCCATCTCCCTTCCCATCAGGCATGGCTGCAGGACTGGGGCCAGCTCTTCTGGCAGCCAGACCATTCAGTCTAAGGACAAAAGCATATATGTATGTATACACAGTAAACATGCACCGTATGTGACTAAACTAGGAAGGAGCCAGAGACAGCAAAGCCTGCCCTCTCCTCAAGGAAATGAGTAGGAAGAGGAGGGGGAAAGATGCAACTGTGGCATTTCCATGGGAACCCACGGAACAGTTTCCGCAATTCCTGTGTCAGAATCCATGTAGCTGTTGTGGGTTTCCAGGAAACAGCTTTTTGACTGAGGAAATTCTGTTCAGCACATATAGAAGACTGTGAGAGATTGCCAGGCCTCAGAAATATTTAGCTATGTGTAAAGGCTCTACCATGTACCTGGGCCTTTCAGACACTTTAGGTCACTGCGCTGGTCATGGTCCATGTGTGCACTGAGATGCTCAGGGTTTCTGTTGTTGTGCTGTGTAGCAATGCCCAACGAAGCTGATGTTTCTGGAAGATGTTTGCTACAATTGCTGAGAACAAGCATGCTGTGTGATACATCCCCAAAACATTACCCTTACTGCTTTTGCACAGAACAAGTGTTTGGCACACAGGTATGGGCTTCTGCCTAGGAAATCCCTTGCAGCTATAGATGTGTGGAAAGAAGAAAGAAAACATTCTAGCAGATGTAGCAAGAGAAAGAAGGCTTTAAAGGCAGTTTGCCCCAGAGGAATGACTCAAGTGCAGTGACTACCTTATGTTTTCACATAAGCTGTACTTAAAGACATAAACTTGGGCATTAGAGTGCAAGCAACTTTCCCACAGACACCTACGTGGCTTTAGCATTGCATAGTTTGTTATGAGTAACAGTAACACCTTGATTTTGTGGAAGGATTGTTAATAAATTCTCATATAAAATCAGCCAGTACTGTGCAGACAGCTTCAGCCCCCTGCAATCAATACTTTATGGATAAATTGATGCATGCAGTCTGAAGAAAATGAAATTAAATGTACCATGTCAGTTTACATAATCCAAGAGCCAATAGTCTTCCTTTTCTAGGCCACCAAAACAAAGGCATAAAGAGATTCGGAGGGTAGAATTTCTGCATATTTTGACCTTTTCTTTTATTTTC
>VWZI01007934.1:0-10636 GCA_013396835.1 Psilopogon haemacephalus | reverse complement strand
TTTTTTCTGTATTATGTTAGCTGCTTGACATATTAGATAAACCAGTGAAAGGCAAAAGCTTTCAGTGTCTGCCATCTGAATTTATCTCAGGACTTCAGTCTTCAACTTTGTTTAGATTTCTGTAGCACCCAGAAAGAATACAAAGGTAATACTGTGCCAGGGACTGTGATTGTCTAAGGACTGCAGACAATCAGAGCCAACACCATGCTGTATGATTGTGGTCTCGCAGTCCCCTTGCACACTAGCTTTATGGCTGTTAAATATATGTGCTTCTGCAACTGTAAAAGGTTGTTTCAATGATGAGAGCTCTTTAGGACCCTTCTTGTTTAAGCACCATGACTTTCACAAACAGGTAACAGCTTTCAAGAGTCCAGTCAGCTTTAGGTACTGCTTATTCAGCCGAAGATGGACATGGGCACTCTTTCACGTATGGCTCCATGTGCACAAGAATCGTGACTAAGTTGGCAAATACTGGTTTGAATTAAAGCTGGATCATTCCTTATCCATGTTTGTCCTCTCATTGTTTGAAATAGATTACATATAAGAGTCCATTTCTTCTCATAGAATGATTTCACACAGTTATTCTGATAATATGGCTTACATAATATGTATTTATACAGAAGAGATACATGACAGCCACCAAATTATGCAAAATCCCGTAGCTTTTCTGCGAAGTGCTATTAAAAATCGCTTCATGGTAAGTGCTCAAGACATTGAAGAGATGGACCTTACTGCCTAGGTGACCTTGTGGTGAAGGCAGTGGACCTGCTTGAAAAGCACAGTCAGTCTGTATGAAAGGTTCACCTTTCAACTCATTTGAACCACGGGCTGAGGAAGAAGTAAGTGTTTTAGTTCTAATGGACATGTCAAAATTGACAAGGAAAAGTCAAAACAAAGCTATCCACAGCAATAAACATAGTACCAGAATCTGTTGCTAGGTGCTGGCCAGGAAGAAAATATGTGTACTATCTTCCCTGTTTTCATCTACCCTGTCAGCTTGCCCCACTAAGTAATTTCTGTACTACTTTGTCTTCTCACTGTAGTCTTCATTCTTGTGATTTTTATTGCTTTGCCTCCCTAGAGCTTCATCCCGGGCTGCTAATCTGTGGGATGATAAACCCATGAGATGAAGCTTTTTCCTGTTGTTAAAGTCATCTACCTTGGGATTTTATTTTTGTCGTCGTTGTTTTTGTTATTTGCTTTGTCTAATCTCCCATTCTTACTGATCTCCTCTGAAACACACAGGGCAGAGTATAGCAAAGAAACATAAGAAGAGGGAAGAAGTATAAGTGAAGTTATTGTCCAATGCAGAAGGCTCAAGTTACAACATCTCTAGATGGAAAAACTATCAGAAGTAAGGTTTCAGAAGATGAAGTGTCTTCCCTGCTGACAGCACTGTGAGGGATAGCTTCAGGGCAGAATTTAAAAACAAAGGTTGTCTTGACCTCTCTCCAGCCTTGCATAGTGCTCAGCATGATAGAGCAGGGAAAACAAATTATACTAGGTCAGAGACAAAGACACATCACATTGCAGTGGAGGTTCAATAGCTCCCCTGATTTTTCAGTGGCTCTGGATGATAAAGCTGGAACACTGCTTTCAGCGTGACCACAAGAAATGTTTGGAATCAGGGAGTTCAGAAAAAAGGCAACAAAATAATTAAGGGGCTGGAGGGATTTACCTGTGAGGAAGATTAAAAGAACTAAATAAATATGTATAGTTTGGCTAAAGTGATAACTGAGGAGATGCATGCTAACCATCTACAAATATTTGACTGGCATGCACACTAGGGAGGGAAACGAATGACTTAGCATTAAACAAGCAGGTATATCAGGAACTAATGGGGTGAAATTAAGAAATGGAAAATTGAGGCAGAATTTAAGGCATATCCTCTTGACAATGAACTCTAATAATCTGTGGAAAACATCCCAGCATATATGCAACAGGGAACAGTCCTGAGTTGATAGGAAAGGAGACTTAAATTACTTGCTGGGACTTTCCAATCTCAAATATTTATGATTCTATAATTAAGCATTATTAAATTTAATGACATGTGCCTTTTATTTTCAGCAAATTCTGACTGTTGCCTGGGGTCAAAAGTGTGCAATTAATTTCTGTCTAGAGGTCTTATATTTTAACTCATTGATAGGAGTTCTATTTTAGCTCACAGATTGCCCTGAAATTAACTAAGTAGGTTACTTTAAAAAAAAAATTTAAAAACCACAAACAACAAAACCCACAAAACCAAATGACCAAAACAAACAAACCAACCCCCCAAAAATAACCAACCAACTGTCCCCAAAACCCCCACAAAAAGAAGGACTATATTGAATTCCTGCTAATACATTTTCTCTTATTTTCAAATAACAATTATCTTTCCTTCCTGCACCTTCTAGTGACTCCAAAATTCCCCTTTATGCAAGGCAAGCATGCATACTTAAGGCCGCATTGCTCAGTGCTTGAACCTGGTCAGCCTCAGGTTGAATGCCTGCTGTGTTCAAGGGAATCACTGCTCCAAAGCCCAGATGAGCACTGAGGCTCTTCTTACTCTGAGATTGAATTGCATGCAACAAAGGGGAAAAAAAATGTTACGCAGCATTGACAACAAAATGCTGCTTACAGACCTTTGAACCCAGATTGTGTTTATATGCAGAGCTTCATGTCACCACTGAACTCCCTACCAGAGCACCACTCATAAATTACAAACAGGTGTTGATGTGGTTAGCTGCCTAAGTATCAGACAGTATCAGAGCTGGTGGATAACAAGTTTCCTCTATTGCACATTGCTAAGCTCTTTCATTTTGGCACATTTTGCCTACTTCTTCCAACACATACTCCTGAAATGTGTACAAATCTAGGAAGTAATTGCAGGGTTGCAGTCTCATGTGAGCAGCCTTTTTGGGGATCCAAATGGTTTGCACTGGTCTGTCCCAGGTAGCGTGTGCTGCCTGAACTAGCAGTGTAGTAGTTTTTACAGGTATTCTACTGTTGGAGGATGTTATGTACCCAGCCCTTCCAGAGAGTTTATACATTCTAATTCTTTGTGAATTATTGCATAAATATATCTTTTGTCCATTGTGGAAGGGCATTTACTGCACAATGTTTTTGTCATGCTTCCTTTTAGTTTTCCATGCACTGCAGTTGCAGATCAGATAGCTTACCAATGCTTTATCAACAGCCTGTGACTTTTATATTCCCTTCAGTCTTGACTACTTGCTTAAAGTTCCTTTTTATTATATGTGCTGGGCATCAACTTCACCTAAGGCAGTAAATGGCACCATAATTTAATCTGGAATGCCTGCAACCAGGTGGAATAACACAGTTTAGTCATGAAGGGTGAATTGGATCTCTATCCAGCACTGACGTGTAGTCCTCTCTTTGTTACCTGCCACAGGAGTGCTTCTGATCTATGATCCTAGTGGACCTGTCTGCTTGCACGTCCAATAGCCAGTGTCTGAGGAGATTAGAGAATGTGAAAGGCTGAGTATTTCTTTCATCAAAAGATCCTGAGTAATCCCTCATCAAAAGATCCTGAGTGCTAGCACTGCAATACTCTGAACACTACCAGAAATCTATTTGCCAAATCTTTGCACTTTTCAGATAATACAGTAGCAATCAAGCTGAAGTAGGATAATAAACATAGCACTATCTCTTTCTCCCCTTCCCCCAGTGAATTTGCAACTCTGTATGTCAATTCCCAGCACTGAAATGTTAAGGCACGGGTGACTTTTATGAAAGCTCAGTTTGCTGTATGCATTTTACAGGAGACATGCCTTTGTCTATGACTTTGTCACAAGGAAATAGGCATGAGGAGCCCTGTCTGCTCACATGGATAGTGTAACATGGAACTGCATTTAGCCAGGAGTAGATGGTAGGCAAAGGAATGAAAAGATCATCTAGCTTTCCCTTTTTAACAGAAATTTTGTGAATGTTGTGTTGGCAGCAATGCTAAAAATCCTGACTGATCTAGACATTTGGGGGTGCAAGGACTGGATTACTGCTTGTCAGAACTTTTCTCTTTCTCCTGCTCTGTCCAAAGGAGTAAGCAATTCAGCCATAACATGCTACTGACAGCTCTTCATTAAGATGTGGCAAGGGTTAGGGCTTGTCTGGCCGATAAACATGTGAAAGTAATTTTCTACTAACCTTCTCCTCTTCCAAAGGGAAAGGGAATAAAAAACACTTAGGATTGGAAAAGAAAGCTAAAACAACTTTAATGAAAATATTAAATATTATATAATATATAGACAAATACATACAAAGCCAACATTAATCAATTGCCCTGATGACAAATATTTACCTTTACCACTGATGCTGTGGTCCCAGACTGGATTCAGTGGCATGGGGTAATCAAATTCAGGAGCTGGATTCTGGAATGGGATTACAGAGAATTGCAGAATGACAGGGCTTGGAAGATCATCTAGTCCAACCCCCTTGCTAGAGTAGGGCCACCTAAAGCTCAGGAATATGTCCAGGCAGGTTTTGCATGCCTCCAGAGACGGTGACTCCACAACCTCTCTAGGCATCCTGTTCCAGTGCCCTGCTACCTTCAAAGTGAAGAATTTTACATGGAACCTCCTGTGTTCCAGTTTCTGTCCATTGCCCCTTGTCCTGTTCCTGGACACCACTGAAAAGAGTCTGGCTCCATCCTCCTGACATTTAGATAGGTATTTATAAGCATTAATTATTTCTTCCCTGAGTCTTCTCCAGTTCCTATTCATGGATTGGGATTGAAGGCAGAACAGACAGTGTCTTCCTGGGACACCATCCACTATGGGAGAAAGGCTGACCCTCCTGATTCCTCAAGTTTATATTTAATATGGCATATATGGAATTGAATCCCTCACTGGTCAATTTATGATCACCTGAACTATCTGTTCCTCCCTGAAGCAGTCATGCTTTATTCTGCACCCCCGACATGATGCACAAGATTTTTGCAGTGATCTTGGTCTGCATACATATCCTTGATACTAACTATAAACATGGAGCATTATCACTACTAGAAGCAGACACTGTCTGTGAAAACACGCCATTAACTTCAGAAAGTGCAGTTACTTAGAGACTGAGACTGAGCTGAAAAGTAACTTCACTGAACAAAACGTGTATCTATTATTATAGCTCAAACCAGAACAAGGCACATCAAACCTTAGCCATCCATCTGGTACACAGTCCTCTCTTTGTCCCCATGGCTTCTATTAAAAGAGTTTCTGAGATCCCTGGTATGTGGCAGTTTTTGTTTAAAACCCATGAGAAGAGAGATTGTCCTTTTACTTCTAGTCACCAAATAAAATTTCCTTCTCCAGTTATGGATTTTTCAGGATCCTCTAACTTTCCCATTATGGATAGAATTTTAGGGTATATATTACACTCAATGTCAGTTTAGCTAGTATTACCAAATAAGGAGGATAAAAGATTTTGTGTTTATAGGTTAAAAAGCATCAACCAAGCGTTGTGGTTTCTGAATATGCTTTTGTATTTCTAGGAGTTTGTGGGCTTCATCTTAGTTTTGTGTGTGTTTCCACTTTCAAGAGCTAGCTTGTTTATTTTTTTTTCTTCTTCCCTAAGAGATTTACTGCTACTTCCACTGGATAGTCCACATTTTTAGCTTCTTAACTTTAGGCCATAGCTGCTTCTTGCATGTGACCAGTCCCTGGAAAACCAAATCAAATCAAACCAAACCAAAGCAAAATAAAAAAAATACAAAATATCCATGCCCCCGTACTCTGTATATAATTTTGCTTATCACTCATAGAAAATAAAGATTAAAAAGAACAACACCTTCCTTGTACTTTCTGTAGGCTATTTGCTTAACTTTTTTTCATCAGTTAAATTTGTTCAAACTTTTCCATGGTGACTATTTTTGCTTGGGTCTTTGGTTTCTTGATTATTTCCATAGCCCTCAGCATAGACACTATTCAGGAAAAAAAAAAAAACAAAACAAAACACTAATATAAAATGAAAAGGCTTCTTAGGTTTCTAAACTGTGTCAGGCACTCTGCATAGTAACCATACAGAGCTAGAAATAATGTTTTTTTCATGCAGAGTTTCTGTTGAGTGGGAAATAAAATACATACTTTTGGAGATGCACAAAATAAAATAGCAGTTTACTCATGCATAGAAGTCAAATCACTTTTGGGCAGAATAAGAATGCTACAGTCCAAAACTGATGTGGTTTTCATGTTGTCTTAAAGAATGATGCCAAATCTTTCCTCATTGCATTGTCTTTAAAATGAAAACTTTGTACCACTGAGATGCTCTTGGATTCAGGACATTTCTGTACTCTACAACTCCTAGCAGAACTCCTACCTTACTTATGTAAAGGTAATTTCACTGTCACATCTGTGAGATAGCATCTACAGACTGTTCCGCAAAATGTAACTTTCCATTAGGAACAGAGGTGAATATTCTCTAGCAACCAGAATTCTTTGATAAATACTTATTTTTGTCTTCTTCACCTGGACAAGACTCTGCCACAGTGTTTGGAACACCTTCCAGGTGGAAATCTATATGGTGACAGTTGCTAGCAGTGATAACAGTGGACAGACAAGCAATGTAATTTTTTAAAGTTTCCTGTTTACTATATCACACCTCATAGTGAAGATCTTGTCTCCTTATCACTCCAGCATAGCTGGGAAAGAGCTGATGAAGGACAAGAGGATGCACTGCAATTGCACTGAGTGCTGTGCTTTTGTGCATGTCAGAGTAATTCCTATCCATCATGACTTTCTGATCTCTGTGACCTAATGGTGGTGGTGGGCTGAAATTTTAGCTTACTACTTCTACATTAATCCCTCTTCTGTGAGAGACCAAAGAAGCTGGCTTTATCACTTCCGTCAGTTTCCTCTCATCAAACAACTTGCCTTGGTAGAGAAAGGTTTTGGACCAGACATTTGCAACAACTTCAGATACCAGTGCCACTTGGACAACTCATGGTCAGTGTAAGAGTAAAATGCTATTTACTTATTCTAATGAAATGGTCACTTGACCTGAATTCATGTGCTTTTGTCATAACCAGCTTAATTCTTCTTTTGCAGTAAAGGAGGCATTATTTCACTGAGCCAGCAGTCAGTTTGGTGTTTCGCATGATTAACCTGTGCACTTGTTAATCTTCAGATTTACCATGACGGCAACATTTTTTTTTTTTTTAATCATATATGGTTGTGGGGTTTCAATTCCACAATTCCACAATTTCCATTCTTTCTCTGCTGTTGTTTATTGCAGAGCATCTAATCTGCATTCCAGTGATAGTGTACAGAACAGCTGACTAGTTAACAAAAGAGGCAGCCATCTGACAAAGACTGGGGAAGGACTTAGGCTTTCTGTTCTAATAATCACAAGTGCCAGCAACAGGACATGAGGAGACACTCAGACACAAATAGATTAATTAGCAAGGACATTATTTATATACTGGGAATTCCTAGTGTATGTGATGTCCGCTCTAATAACCCATGGACAAATCACCTTCTCTTGCTATAACACCTTAGGGAGAGGGCCAGCAGAGAAAGACAATTCTAAGTTCCCATCTAAAAGGAAGAGGATAAAAAGCAGCTTGCAAATCTGCAGGGAAAGCCCCTGAATACAGATAAAGAGCACAGTGATTCATATGGACATCTGCCCCTCATAACAGCTCCTCTTGCTCCTGGCTAGCTGTGTTAGAGAGTGACCTGTGGTTAATACTGAGTCCCATTGAGGACTGTGGTATGTGGGGATTTGCACACTCCAAGCTTGCTTTTCCTAATGCAGTGAAACACAGATTAATGTATAGCTTTTAGGAGAAAAAAAAAAAAAGCCTTCTGCAAAGGTCAAGAAAAAACAGAAAACTCTTCTTTGCTTACGTATCTTTTCTGAAAACAATCTAGCTTTGGTGTACCACCTGAAAGCGAATGAAAATAAAACTATGGTAAGGACTTTGCTATTTATAATATTTGATTGGTCAAGCATAAGCCAACAGTGTACTCAGATGGCCAAGAAGGCCAGCAACATCCTGTACAGAAAACAGTGTGTCCAGCAGGATCAGAGAAGTGATTGTGTCTCTTTACTTGGCCCTGGTGAAGTCACGGCTTCAGTACCATGTTCAATTCTGGGAACCACAGTACAGGAAAGACACTGAGGTCCTGGAGCAAGTACAGAGAAAAGCAAGGAGGCTGGTGTGGGGTTTGGAAGGTATGTCATACCAGGAGGGGCTGAAGCAGCTGGGGTTGTTTATTCTGGAGAAGAGAAGGCTAATTGCCTTCTACCTTGCTTTCTACAGCAACCTGAAAGGAGGTTGTAGTGAGGCTGGTGTTGGTCTCTTCTCCAAAATAACTAGAGATAGGATGAGAGGAAATGGGTTTAAGTTGTGCCAGGGGAGGTTTAGCTTGCACATTAGGAAAAACTTCTTTACTGAGAGAGTGGTGAGGCTTCCCAGGGAGGTGGTGCTGTGACCATTCCTGGAGGTGTTCAAGAAGTGTGTAGATGTGGTTCTTCAGGACATGGTTTACTGGTCGTGGCAGTAGGGTTATGCTTGAACCTGATAATATTGAAGATCTTTTTCAGTCTTAGTGATTCTATGGTTCTATAAACTCTTTTGATTGCTTTGCTGTAAGACTGTACATGGTGGATCATAAGATTCTGACCTTTAGCCCTTGCTTAAGAAAAATATTAAGATATCCATTAAACTTTTAACTTTTATTGAATCCTTACTATGGAACCATGTGTTTCTCCTGTATTGCTGAGTCATTCCATTTTTCAGCACTGCTCAAAACTTTTCACAATACCACCTAAGATTTTCTGGGGAGTTAAATTAAACTGCTGCTTCATGAAGAAATAAAAATGCTTCTTAATGCAGATTTTTCTTTTCTCTAATTGGCCTGTGAACATGTAGGAATGGGATATTTAGCTACATGATTTAATTTGTCATATTTATTGCTGCAATACTGATAGCTCAGGATGATATGAAGCTATGGTATTTAAGACAGAAAAGGGTAATGGTATTGAAATGCACAGTATTTTAAAGCATCTGAAGTTTAGAAGAGGAAACAAAGAAGGAAAAAACAAAATAAAAAAAGAAAAAAAAATCCCACAATATTTTTTAAAGAAAAAACATAACCCTATAATTTATGGTACATGGTAATTACTTCTCTGTTTGAGATGCTGTCTATTTTCTCTCATTGTAATTTCGCATACTGGATAATGAGTATCCTCAGCACAGAAACAATAATAATGGCTGTGCAGCAAGAGGATGGTTACTTGATCATTCTACAATTAAGCATCTCACTTCTTCTCAGTGCACGATTCAAATAAAGGTGTGCAGAGGAGTAAAACGGAAAGGCCTGAATAGTAAGTTAAAAAAAAAAAAAAAAAGCAGGATACCTTGTCAAACAATTCAACAGAGCACAGCAAAGTCATACTGTATAAAACTGATATGAACATCAGTTCATGAACTGATAGGAACATAAGCATCAAATTTGTGTTTTTTAAAAAAAAATCCCTTGCAGATGACTCTTAGGGTATAGCTGTTGACTCCATACAGAGGTAAAAGCATGCTTTTTTTTCTTTCTGTAGGAAATAACAAATCCATGTAGAGTTTTATTCAAAATGCAGATAAAAAAAAAATATGGCTGATGGTTCAGTGAAAGAATATCACAGTTGTATTCAAACTCCCTTTTCTGCTCCCTATGGGAGCAGAGTGTGTTCTGCTGGGAATTAAACATTCAGTTTCCATACTAATACAAATGAGTTGATGGAGGACTACATAACGGAAAATTTAGACTATTCAGAGAACACCTAGAAATTTGGTTAGTGTTGTGTTGTGTTTTTTTTTTCTTGTTTTAAAGCTTTTTTTTTTATTGTTTACATCAGTCTTTCACCAAACTTTGTGCTAAAAGCTGTTAAGCATATTATTTGAAAAAATTGTATTTTTTAGTTTGGAACATGTTTGCTAATGGATAAGACATGTCAGTTCACTATTGTTTCACTGCATATCTGTATTTCCAAAATTGTATAAATGTATTTGATGTAAATGTGGTCAATATTGCGAGTAGAAGCTAAAACCTAATGTTTCAACAGAGCACAAGTTTACTATGATGAGATGATGGATGTTAAGATATGCCTAGGGAAAAAAAATAAAAATGTGTCTATAACTTTTTGAGTGACAAAGTTTGTGTTTAGGATCTACATGAAGATCTGAATGGATATTTTAATCCTTTAACAGAGGACTTTCACTTTGGTTGTTACAGTGCTATGCTCTACTTGAAAAAGAAACAAATGCTTTTCTTCATAGACATGATTACTTACATGCTGCAAAATGGAGGGGACTCCCAAACACCATTCTTGGTAGTTAAAAACTACTCTTACACTCAGTTTTCTGAATGTAAATAGGCAGACTGGTCACAGAGAGGCAACTATGCCTGATCTCAGCCAAACGTGAGAAATAATTCCCCTGTATACAGCTGAGAAGAAATAAATATTCACCAAGACACACCAACCAAAAAAGGGTGTAAAGCAGTTGCATATATTGTAGATCCAAAGAATATTATTTAGATACAATGCCATCACACTATTTCTACAGAAATATAATTTCTATAATTTATCAGAATGTTATAAATTTCAATATATTTGTCACGGGATGAGCTAATCAAACGCAATATCCCGTGGGACG
>VWZI01007933.1:259834-275062 GCA_013396835.1 Psilopogon haemacephalus | reverse complement strand
TGCGCCCACAGAAAATAAATGCATTTCGCTGTTCACCATATTGGTGTGAGGTGTGATCTGTCCGGCCAGTTTTTAAGTCCGCCGTGGTCTCACTCTGAACCAGGCCACTACTGCCTCACCTTCAGGCAACAGTTCACCAACAAGTGACAATCATTAAGAAAAATAGCCATCATCTATGAGCCCTGTGGATTTTTGCCTCTCGTGTAACTCCTCTAAATCAACACTGTGCTGAGCACTGAATGTGTAGGTACAAATCTCTTGAGGCTTTATGGAAATATAGTGACAACGATAAAAGGTCATGATCAAAAGACCGGAATAATTGCTGTCTTATTAAATTTAAAATATTTAAGATTTACTTAATGAATATTTAATCATATTAAAGTCATTGATACTGAAGTGGTTTTCCTTAGCAGGAACTATTCTAGAGCTAATATCTCAATTTTGGGTCAGTCTGACTTGAGACTATTAATTTTGCACTCTGGATAACTGCATCTGCTTCATTCTTTGGTGATAGCTCTCATCCCTTTTGTTGTCCTGTAAACTACTTGGTTCTGTTTGCCCAACTCACTTGTTTACTTGCTTAGATTTTAATAATACAAAATGGGCTTAATTTAAAGGAGCAGCTGATTGTATGCGGCGTTTGAAGCAGAGTAAGCTGACTGAGGCAGGTGTCTTCCAACCTTATCAACTCTGTGAGAAGGTGGTGGCTGTACTGAAGATGTGAGATGGCTGGTGTTATCATATACCCTGACATTAACGCAAACTGAGACTGGAAGTCTAGCTTACAGGTAGGAAGCAGGCAGTCTAGCTCAACTTTATGATCCAAAACCATGTTGTTCATTCTTGTTCAAGGGGTAATAAATAGGGAGGATGCTTTAAAAAAAAAAAAATTTGGCAAGATGATGGGCATTGGAAAATTCCTACAACATCTAGGTCAAATTGTATGTTGTCATACATTGCATAGGCACCAAGTTTTTGAAAAGCATGAAACTGCAGAAAGGACCCTCCAGAACAGAATATGGACCATGAGAGACTCTGCATTTGTGGTCTCTTGTGCATAGCTGTAGTGACTTCCTGGCTATTCTGTCTCTGTTTCCATGGCAACAGCCATACGTCTGCTGAAAATGGAGTAAACAAGAATTTGGAAAACAATTATTGGTTTAAATCACTTAGTTTTTGCAACCTGACAACTGTTCCTGTGGCTATAGCAGCAGGTAATAGAGCAGTTGGATTCCCACTTGTCAGGTTCACATCTGGCTACTAAATGACAGCAGAAACATTTCATTTTCTTAAGAGCACCCCTAGGCTTGTGGATCTGAGAAATGGGAAGTGGTTTTAAACCATTTATTAGACAAGAAAAGTTAGATGCTTGCCTCTAGTACAATAGAGAATGAGGTGGCACTGATAGAGGAAAAGAAAGTCCAAGAATTCTCATGCTTCTTGATGGTGGGGGCAGAGCTGATCCTCACACACATACTTACATCTTTGTATCACCATATGTTCAGCTCTTGTAAAACTAACTGTAAGTTTCAGATCCATTCACCTCTGAGGTTTCAAGTAGAAGCACTTAACGTCTCTTCTTCTGGATTCCTGTTATTTCTTGGTGAGTCTGTAGGGAGTGGGAGAAGAGGGAGAAAAGGTTAGAAAGATGTATCAAGAGTCTGTCATTGTATCTAGCTTACATTTTTTATTAAAAGAGAAAAAATAGTGGCAAAACTTTCAGGCATTTAGGAAAGAAATTTACAATATTTGCCTATATTTGTAGCTTGTAGTTCTGCAAAAATGGATTTCAAGCTTTACCTGTGGACCGAAACCTCTCTTGCTTCATTTTTGTTTGTAATGTAACTATTAATCTTGGTCTTGTTTGCCTTTTGTGACCTTGTTTGTATAAGTAAAATTGAATATTGAATGGCATCTTGTTGGATTCAATCTCTAGATGGCTGAAGAGGTCTTGAGACAACCAGAAACAAAAGTGGAGGTTTCTATAGGAAGGAGACTCAAACCCAAAACGTAATTAACAGTGGATAATACCATGTTGATACTGTAGTTTTTGAAGTGTCATACTTTAATTGTGCATAAACAATTCTTGAGTTTGAGAAATTGTAATAATATTTTGGAAAGTGAGATTTCACGGATTATGAATTTTCCAGTGTGGTTCAGGAGTTTGTCCTATGGCAAACCAATGTGTGTTTTATTCCAAACTCATTAGGTGCAGTATCTCCTTGCCAGGTATTTCTCTGTCATGAGAATCCCTTTCTAAAGTCTGTCTTTTGAAAAGCTTTAGGAAAGGTAAATTAATTAAAATGTTAGAGTGAAATAATTTTGCATACCAAACCACTTTTACAGAGGCAGAAATATCTCATCAGTAAGATACTTCAGTTAAGTTCAGCTGTGTCATCTAAGCTTCGCTGAGTTCTTGAATGCAGAGTTCAGAAGTCTTACATACCTTGTGACATACCCAGGGCATTTGTGGGTGAGAGATGATCAGTAGTGCTAATTCATAACATTTTTGGTAGACATTTCAAATGTGATTTTTTTCTTTATTAGTTTTAATTGGCTAATGTCAGCCTTATGCTATATATATAGCTTCTCTATTTTTTGATACTAATTTACTACATAAATATCAGTGGTTCCATTTTGCTTTTGCAGTCTCTCCAACAGCTTTCATTCTGCTATTCTACGCATGAATAGTTTTCGTTCTCCGTATTCTCCGACGTTGCTTTGACCTTTGCTCTGCTTTACAATTTAGAAAGTTTCTATTCCTGTAGGTAATGTGCGGCATTACCATTCTTTTTCTCAGGAGATATAAAGAATTCTTTTAGTGCTCCTCAAAACAATTTTTCACTATGAATCTGACAACTCTGGAAATGCCAAAACTCAGGTTTGTATGTCATAGAATTCCCTAATATCTTGTATTCACAGTGCAAATAGTGAAGTTAAAATGCAGAAGTCAAATCAAATAACTGTTGTTCTGCAAACACCTCTCACAAAGAGTCATCTTAGAACAGCTCCTCAACTTCTCTTAAATCCATTGCTTGAAATTGCTGAAAACATAAAACGATTTGTGGAAAAATGTTTGATCTTTTAAAACAAAAGTTCAGTTAAATGTTAGTAAATTGTTAGTTGGCAGGCTGATCTGCATTTGGAGAAGCCTTATAGCTATTTGGACATGTCTGAAGTTGGCAAACCTTGAATCCCAGTGTATTTGCTCAAGTTGAGCTGATGAGTATGTTTATTGTAGAGTAGAGACTTAGTCAATGCCTTCAGCACTGGATTGTTCTCAAGACCTGATGCTGCTGCTTCCCTGGAAACTGCAAAGGAAAGGAAGAACTTGAAATGTGAACATTTTAGTAAACTTGTAAAGCTGTTCACTTCCTGATTCTAATAAATGTGATTTTAGACTGAAGGAACTTGTCACAGAGGTTGTAGAAACATGAGATTAATAAATTTATCATTAAATGACAAACTGAAAAGTTCTGTCAAGTTCTGCTTATTTATTGAAATTAAGATGGGGATGGAAAGCATATGATTTTTCACTTCATTCTTCCAGCTACCCTGGTGGAATTTCTAATGGCACAGGCTTGAGCATTGAAAATGCAAGATACTGGAAAATGTGCACTAATCTGCATGGGTTCTGTTAAGGTGGCCCTTAGATCATGTAACGGAGCCTGTTGGTTGTCACACTGTAAATTTCGTAGAGATACAAGGGATCAAATTCTCTAGAGATTCTTTCATAGGTGACACCTCTGTATTTCAAGAGGTGTTGGCTGGTCACTCACAGTATTTTGAAATGAGACACTTCACTAACTTTTAAAAAGTCACATTTTGTGTATTTAATACAAGTAGATACTTGGATGTAATCCTGATACTATGGATGTAATCCTAGAGAGTTGGTTTCACAGGTGAATGACCATCTGTGTTAAGAGACTAAAATGTAGAAATAAATCTGTGGATCTCTGTTGGCTTTTTTGCTTAAAGGGTCCTTTGAGTTCTTTTCACTGTTCATAGGTATTTACTTACTATATTAATAGTGTTGATTGTTTTCTAGCATGTAGAAGGACATTATGAAGGGTGGTGGCTTCTTTCATTTTAGGTGTCTGGTATTAGGAAAGGATTATTAAAAAGTAGCTTTATTTTCAATGTGAGTGATACAGATAAATATTTGGGGGGTTAATTCTTCTGAGTTTTGGGGTGTTTTGAAATTTTAGGTAGCATTAGTGTGCCATAACTTCTTTCAGGCAGTAAGAGTGGTGCTAATGAAGAGAACAGAAATGTGGGAAAATGCAAGCAAAGTGTAGATTAAAAAAACACATTAGATTTTCTCTCCTAACTGATCGGTCTTGATGATGGCTACATCTTGCACAGGATTTTCAGGTAGATGATACTTTGGATTTTATGAAGAGTAGGATATTTCTGTAATTGCAGTAGTGTGAGACAATGAATGTTCCACTTAGTAGACTCTTGCAGTAAACCTTATTTTTCTTATGAGTGTTATGTGATGCACTGTTCTTCCTCTTAGCACTGCTTTCTTTACTCTCTTTTCTTTAGTAGTCTTCAACTTGATAGAAGGCATCAGGAAGCTCTTGTGCTAAAAGTAATAACTGCCCTCTGCCCCCCTCCCCCCCCCCAAAAAAAAAAACAAAACAAAAAGAAACACCACCAAAAAAACACCACCAATGACAGCAAAATCCAAACTAAACACCCTCACCCCTCTTTTGAAGTAGATTTCTAAGCTATAACAGTAATGGCTTCTTGAACAAACACTGCACAGATGACAAAAGGAACTGATTAATATCTCTGAATACTTGAAGTGAGGACTGATAGCCAAGAGCTGACAAAGAGTGATTTAGAAATGAAAATGAAGCCATAATATATTCAAAGGACTGAAATGGATATTACTTGGGAGGAGGGAACGGGTTGATGTATTAATTTTAACCTCCAAATTCTTTAAAATAATTGGGAGCCATTTATCACCCAATTGCTCCAGGCTGGATTTCCAACATGATATAAAAAACAAAGGCAATTACACAACATTATATGCTCTTAGAAAAACAGCACAGAAAGATCACCTCTGCAGTTGCCTGGAAGCTTTGTCTGGCCAGATCCCAAGTCCAACATCCACTAGGAAGAAAGGACAGGAGAATTGAATTTATGCAATGCAGTAGCACAGTCAGAAAAGATAGGGGGAATCAGAGACTTCCTTCCTAACCAAATTTGTGAACTGTGCTTAATATTGGGGCTTACAAAATGTGTTACTGTGGTGGTTTAGCAGTTACCTGCTCCCCCATTCTTTTTATAACCCATTCTTTTTATAGGACTCAGAATGGCTGGAAGGTGGTAAATGAAGCTTTATATTTACAGCGATGCTCAATATACAAGCAGATATTTGCAATGTGTAACAGATATTTACAGACATACGCAGTGAAAATGTAATACAGAAACACCACAGCCCTCTCAGAGATCAAAATCCCTAAGAGGGGTTTTCTAACCACCCCTACCACCTTTTCCCCCCCTTCCCCAATCTTATCTCACCATCTGTTGATGCAGCAGAGGGAAATGAGCTGTTCAGTAAGGCTTGCAGGGGAGCTAGGAGGTGTGTGGTATGGAAATGGGAGTCAGGAGATGGAATGCCATGACTGGTGATCTTCCTGAGATGTGCGATCCAAGTGGAAAATACTTGTCTGTTCTTCTGCGTAGAATTTTGTTACATCTTTTTCAAGTTGTTGGCAGATTTTCACTCGAAACCTTGCTGATTTTCTACCATGTTGGCTGGGTTACTCAGGAGTCAGAGCTTCTGTGAGATGCTGTTGCAGTTGTGTCTTGCCAGAGTGCCGTGTAAATGATAGCAGTCAGTCACTCTGATTCTGGACAGCCAGCAGGAGGTGCTGCTGGTCTTTACTTGAGCCATGTTCTGGGAAGTGGTGCTTTTCCCCGTATCCAAGGAAGTCCTTGTGAGAGGACTGTGCTAGACCACAGGTGCAGAAAAATGCACTGAAAAGGAGCACTTCTTAGTGGATTACCTGCGGATTATATGTTGCTGTTGTCCCTTACCAAATAATCAGCCAAAGAATGATCGTGGTATATGAGCTGGAGTTATTCAGCCTTAGAACTGCTGAAAATCTCTCCCCTTCCTATGACTTTAAAATTTGTTTGAATACAGAAGAAACAACTGAAGTTCTAGGTACTATGGCTAGAGACAATAAGAATTTTGTCTTATCAGATGAGGAGACCAAGCTAAAGGGATAAGTGAGATCTGAAAACGAGTGTCACTATTAATAGAGCTATTGACGGTAGAATAGAATTTTGGTGTACTGGTCTTGGTATGATAGTGAGGTGTGTCACTTTCATTTTCCACCTGTATATTGAAGTAATTTTGTGCAATTGAGCCCCAGAAGTCTGTTCCTATTTCCATTGACACAGTACAGAAACACAGAAGCTTGCCTGAGACCTTAATATCTTCATCATGACAAATTACTTTGAATAGAATTGCAAGAAAACAGGCAGCTGGAATTTAGTGCTGGAGAGATGGTGCTCAAGGGATGAGTGACTACAGTGTTTGAGCTTATGGAGGTTAGAATTATCTCTTCATTTGCCCTGGTACTGTATTCAGACATTTGTTTTTTTTCCCCTGCAGGTGAGTATACACAACACAGGAGGGTTCACTTGCACTGCATAGGCACCATTCTGTTTTATGTCTATACATACTGAGTAAAGAAAAATGAAGGCTTAATGTATATGTTAGCTAGTCAACAACACACACAGGTGCAAAAGCTCATCACAGTGAAATAGATACTGCTGTCTGATTACAGAAACAGTATGCCAGTACCTAGCACAACGGGGCTTGCCCCAGTACAAAACTTGCTTGTGCTGGTCCTGTGTCACATTCATTACATTGAATATTTATTAAATATCATCATGTTATATACAGTAGGAACAGCATCCTTATATTCATAGTAGTACTTGTAGAAACCAAATGATGCCATATATGTAGATTGGACATGAGGAAGAAACTCTTTACTTACAAGAATGGGAAACCACTGGAATAGGTTGCCCAGGGATGTGGTCCCATCCCTGGAGACATTCAGGATCAGACTTGATGGAGCTCTGAGCAATCTGATCTAGTTGGGGATTTCCCTGCAGAGGGATTGGACTAGATGACTTCTAGAGGTCTCTTCCAACCCAGTACTTTCTGTGATTTTATGTTCTCAGCTGTGTTGATCTGCACACAGAGGGTAGGGAAGCTTTACAGCAGGACCTGGACAGATTAGACTAATGGGCCAAAGCTAATTGTATGGAGTTCAACAAGGCCAGACTTGTTTGGAAAGCTGCAACTTGGGGAGGAACCTGGGAAGTATTGGTTGACAGGCAACTGAATGAGAGTCAGCAGTGTGTCCAGCTGGCCAAGAAAGCCAATGGCATCCTGGCATGCATCAGAAACAATGTGGCCAGCAGGAACAAGGAGGTGACTGTACCCCTATACTCAGCACTGCTGAGGCCAAACCTTGAGTACTGTGTTCAGTTCTGGGCCGCTCACGATAAGAAGGATATTGAGGTGCTGGAGCATGTCCAGAGAAGGGCAATGTGGCTCTTGAAGGGCCTGCAGCACATGGCCTGTGAGCAGTGTCTGAGAGAGCCTGAGTTCTTCAGTCCAAAGAGAAGGCTGAGGGGACACTTCATCATTCTCTACAACTACCTAAAGAGAGGCTGGAGCAAGAAGGGGGCAGCCTCTTTTCCTTGGTGTCAAGCAACAGAACTAGATGAAATGGTTACAATCTGTGTCAGGGAAGGTTCAGGCTGCATATTAGGAAATATTTCTTCAATGAAAGGGTTATCAAACTTTGGAATGGTCTGCCCAGGGCAGAACATCCTTGTGAGTGTTCAAGCAGTGTGTGGACCTGGCACTTATGAATGTGGTTTAGTGCTGACCTTTCAATGCTGGGTCGAGAGCTGGACCTGGGTGATCTGTGAGGTCTCTTCCAGCCAGATAGTCTGTGATTCTGTGAGAAGTACCAAGAGGCTTGCTGCATACATACCATGCTTTAGTACAGCAGAAGAAGCATGCCACATAAAATCACTCACAAAAGGTATATATTGAATTTACAGGTGCACTTAGTGCTTGTAGCACTAAGAAATTACCCTGGCTAGTCACACTGTGAAGAGAAATTCTGTTGTTAATATATTGTTATCACAGTTCACATAGTTCCACTTCTTTCCCCAACCTCCTCTTTGTATCCAGGTGATGTCTGTCAAAAATTCTCCATGAAGCATGCTGAATGATTTTCTGCTATTTGTGCTACTATATACCACTAATTATACAACTCTGTGTATATCCACATACAGCTGTGATAAAGTGTACACTTGTGGAACTCAGAAAGCAGGATTTAATTTGTTTTACTGAGGACAGTAGGTTGGGCTGTTTTCATCAGGCTTTCTAAATGAGTTAAACGTTGGAAAATGGACGTGTTTTCTTCTGGCCGGTCCAGAATAGCCAATTAACATTTCAGTGACTTAAGTGCATCTTGTAATAATCCATCTTGTGGAACAGCTTTAATTGCTCATAGAAAAATAAGTTTGTGATGTAAAAATATGTATTTTGGGGCTGAAAGAAGATGAGCTTGGCAGTTCAGAATGCTGAACAGATGGTGGTGCAGAGTCCTGGACTGAAAATTCAGCTGTGCTTTGGGGTGCCTACATATTAGGCCACCCTTTTGGAATGCTGCAGAGCCAAAGAGGATTTAGCCAGGACCCTTTCAAAAGAGCTGGTATTGCATCCTACGTTGAATCACAGAAATAGCACTTGTTATTCTCATTTTCCCATAATAATAGTGCCACAAACTGCTGGATCTTCTTTCTAGCTGTGAATATGCGTAATCAGATGCTACCTAGCAGCTGTGCTTCTATGGGAAGTTACTGCAAATATCTCAATTAAGTATTTCTGGTCTTTGGATAAATAGTGTTTGTTGAATAATACTCAGATAAATTGAGGATTCATCTTGTTGAACTGGAAGGAATATCTTCTATTTCATTAATTACATACAAAAGTATTCTCATAAAGCAACATTGTAGCTTATGCTAAATAGAATACATTTTTTACTTTTATTACTATCTGTGTTAAATAATTTGACATCCTAAAATCCACTATGTATAATAATAATTAAAAAAAAAAATCTTATAGCTACACTGCTCACACACAATTTGGCTTTCCTCCCACCAGTGACCCCTTCAGATTGCATCTTCTTCAACCACTGGGCAAGAGCAGAGAGGAAGGTACTTGTGGACATTAAAAGTACGTTCTAAATATTACTACAACTAGATCATTTCGTGCAACTCATAAGCAATGATAGAACAAATCTGAAACAAACAAACAAAAAGTCATCCTGACACCCTATTCATAATTATAAAAGCATCCAGATCAATTGGTTTAAGCTGTTTCTTAGCATAAAATGATTATCATATCCTCTGTGGAAGAGAAGGTAAAAATAATTTATATAATATACTGATTATATGATAGCAGTCTTCTTTCTAAAACAAGCACTTTAATTTTACCTTAACTGTAAGTTATACTGAAGCAACTCTCTAACACAAAAAAAGTGCTACATTCTCTGCTACCTCTGACTAACGACTGGTTTTATGATATATATGACTATACAGAATGTGTAACACTGATTTCAGCATCTAGTAGGTCAGAAATGGCAAAGTTCTGTAAGCAAGTGCAAGATCATCCTCTCTTTCTGCAGTTGTGGATAATACTTTGTATTTAAAGATAATGAGTCTCAGATACAGGTATTTCCAGGCAGTTGCTGAATGGCTGGAGGAGTTGATGCTCTTGGCATTGCCTCAGGTACAACCTAGCTGGTCATTAAATAATAGGAATTGTCTGGTCTGAAGTAGTTATTGCCGTTATAGAGAGAAATAAAACATCTGATTCTCATTCAAAATGAGAACATTGAATATTCTATTACCATAAGTGTGGAATTTTGTGTATAGTTTTGGATTTTTGCTAGTAATTAAAGAGCATAAATACTAGTAGAAGCCAGGTTGTCTTTTCTGGAGTCTATTAAATTTATAATTCTACTTAGGTTAGGTTTTATACCCTCAAGTATAACAGTAGTAAACAGAAGAGCAGGTATCTACTTGCTGTAAATGCATGACATCCATAGTCTCACTCATCTCAGTTTTGGAACACTTTTGTTTTGTTTAGTTTTAGCACTAACCAAGCAGAATTGCTCAAGGAAACCTGTCTGCATAGAAGCTGAATTGCCAGTGTTGCTGGCAATTTCAGGAGAGGAAGCTCTACATCTAGAGCGTATGAAGAGGGGGAGCACAAGTTCTGAATCATTAACAGCAATCTGTTTGTAGTTGGGGAAAATATGAAAGCCATTAAATAAGCTGGAACTAGTGTGAATGAAGGCTTATTGTAAAATTTGTAGTCTTAACTCTAGCACGTGTTGAAAGAAAGCTCTCAGCTCTGATGACTGCTGTATTTTAGAAAATAAAAAGGTGAATCTGATTTTTTGTGCTCTCAACTAGTGGACTAGGAGGAGCCTGTAAATTTGCTTCCCTAGACATTGCAGACAATATTAGAAAAATAAAACCCACACCAACAACCCAACCCAACCAACTGATAAAAGCAATAGCTTGTGTTTTGTAGCCAAGTAATTTTGTAAGATCATGTGGGTGCTGTAGTTCTTAGTTCTCTCCTGTTTTAGTATATATTTTCAAGGCTTACTCTACTGCATGTGTGAAGAGAAGGAATGGGAAGGGAGAAGTACAGAGAAATAATTTGATTTGATTTGCCTTAGATTCTGCAGCAATAGAGGAACACAACTGAGTTCTGCTCAAGTCTTCTCATTGTCAGTTTAATGAGTTATTAATTAATCATATTTGTCTCTTTTTCTCCACCCCTCCCCCCCCCCTCCCCCCGATGGCATATTCCTCACAGTTTTGAGAGCTTGCATCTTTGGTGGGAAAAAAAGAGATTTTAAAATAAATTCATTTACTCATTAAAATGAACAAAGAAAGGCTAAAAGAGAATTATAATAAATGGGAAATAAATAAACAGATGACCTTAAGAAGAAAGATACAGATGTGCCTCCTGTGGGTCTGTGTGCATGCAGGGTGGAGTCAGGAGGTAAAACATCATATATATATGCAAATTTATCCTGAGGCTTTTTCTTTGAAGAGCAGTAGCTTGTATTCATCACTTGAGGTTCATGCACATAGATTTTTCTTGGCTGAACATATAACCTGATGGCTAGGGTTGTATCTCCCTATCATCTAGATTACACTGCATATTTAGATATGTAGTCGGATTTAGAGATTTACTCAGTTACTTGAGAATACAATTACAAAGAATTGTTATTAGATGTGTGTAATCTGCATCTGTACTGAGGTTTCTGGCTGTAAAGTTATGATGGTTGATGAAACTCAGTGACCTCTTGAAGAAGCTCATGTTTCAGAGCAATATTAACACACAGGAAAAATGATACCAAATGTAGTATCATGTTGCTCATCTGAAATTCACAGAAAAGTGCAGTTTGCACATAAATTATATATTAAGCCAGGTCTAAGACAATCTGTTTTAGTGTAAATCTGTTTCTCAGCATTACATCACATCGAGTGTAAGAGTACAAAGTAAAACAAATGCTGGAAATGCTTTATAGATACAAAGACCTATATCAATATGCTATGTAATTTATGCTACAATACTGATGGATTAAATTAAGATTTTAGAGCTCCATGCTTCCATTTTTAAAGTAGATAACTTTAATATGACAATGATTCACCATGATTAGTTTAATTACTTTCACTATCCCTGTTGTACTACTGCAAAAAATAATTTTTCAAATCTGAGTTTCAAATATACCATTGCAAATGGATTTTTATCCTATTTACCTTATGTATAAGATATTTATTTATTTAGTGTATTTAAAGTTTTTTTAGTAGCTTCTAAACACTCCACAAGCAGCTGTGATGCATCTCAGTCAGAATACACTGATGTTCTTGCTATTTTGCAAAACATATTACAAAATATCCGATTGACAAATTTAACTGATGATAATGAGACATTAATACAGAAGACAAATAATATTTTTTTCTTGCCTAAATTCACTGTCATATTTATTTAAATGTTACCACTAAACAGATGAGGATGTCACTTGAAAAGCTCCATGAGATAAATATATCCATCTCCTAACTATATTGCAGCATATTTAAAGGCAAGCCCAACTGTGTACAAAAAACAAACAAAACCAAACAAACAAAAAACCACACCCCCTTCCCTGCCTAACACTGTGGATTTCGTAGAGTGGTCTGGGTTGGAATGGACCTCCAAAGGTCACCTAGTCCAAACACCTCAGCAGTAATCAGGGGCATCCTCAACTAGATCAGGTTGCCCAGAGCCCTGTCGAGTCTCATCTTGAGTATTTCCAGGCATGGTGCCTCAGCTACCTCCAGTGTTTCATCACTCTCATGGTAAAGAACTTGTTCCTAACATGCAATATAAATCTACTTTTCTCTAGTTTCAAACCATTGCCTCTAATCCTATCAGTACAGACCTTTGTAAACAGTCCCCTTCCAGTTTTCTTGTAGGTCCCCTTCAGGTACTGGAAAACTGCTTTTACATCTCCCCAGAGCCTTCTCGTATCCAGGCTTCCTAAAATTCCACGCCTTTGGGGAAGCAGGAAGGAGAAATACTGTGCACCACTATACCAGGCTAAATGTCCCAGCCTGGACATCCCATCCTGACTACCTGTTGGGACCACGGAACAGTTAAAAATGTAACACTTGGTGCTCATGAAGGAAAAACAATTTCTTCTATGGGTGAGAGAAAAAAGTGCCAAGTGCTTCCAAGAGCTCAGCAAAAGACAGCAGATGAAAAGGCTCTACTTTTAAGTGGCTTGCAATTTTCATGGCTTAGAGTATGTGATGTCTTGATGCTGGCAGTTCTTCATATTCCGTCGTAATTAGTCTATCGTTTGCTCATTTTGCTCGTTCTCAGCTACTCGTTATGTTACTAGCCATACCTTATTTGCATTCAGGGTTTCATATTCTGTTTCAGTACCATTTTCTCCTGAGGAAATTTGCTATTCTCGTTTCTTATTGGTCTCATGCACTGAGGAGGACCTAGACCTGCAGGTGATGCCTTTATCTTAAGCAGAAAGTGGGTCACCAGCTTTTCGTAGAACTGGGGATGATAATTCTCTCATTTTTATCTTCACCTGCTGCTCCTGCATTTTTAAAAACATCACACACATCCCAGCTCCCTGGGAGACCTTTCCATATTATTTTCCTCAAGCAGGCCTCAGTTGCGTTTTCATCCCCTATCTGGGAGACTACAATGAGACTTTCCCCAGAAGTCTGTCAATGCAGATCATTTAATTAAGCCAGATGGGATCATTGTAGAAGTGCAAAGCTCTTTTCACCCTTGGAACTGCTAATGCTGCCTTCCCAGTGTTCAGTCTTGGTGGCTGAGGAGATAAATTTGAGATATAGCACATCCCTCTCACTCTGGTGCATCCACTGGGGCTTATTATTAAAGGTCTAAAATATTCAGCCATAACTTGCTGCCCTCTTGTACTTCAATGTTTTCTCGTGGTTATGTGTGGTATAAGAACAGTGCTTATTTTAGCTGTAATTCTAGAACCCAAAATGTTTTCCCAGGAAAAAGAGGCTGGTATTGTAGTTGAGTACATCTTGGTAGTTGAAGACTAAATATGAGATTTTTCTCTAGATCCTAAAGAAGTACTGCAGAGGAAATGTATTCTGGTAAGGCTATAGCCTTAGAAAATAGCCAAACAATAAAACAAAATTATCTAGCTAAGGCGCTCATACAACCCTGTTTGCACTGTCATGCTGTTGTGCAAGAACTATGAGTATGGTGGAGTTTTTGTATTTGTAGTGGTAGATGGCCTTAAAGTTGCTTGCAAAGGTAATGGGTTATGTTCGTATGTTTATTCTTGCTATGAATTGGCATAATTGCGCTGGTTTTGAAATAACTGGAGGATTTGAATGAGACATTAGACTATAGGCTGAGAAAGAAAAACAAAGTTTGGTTCTACTTCACTCATAGGTTACTGAAAACATTTATAAAAGTTAGAACCCAAATACAGACAAGACAGACAGTTTTGAGATGTGGCTGCTGCTGCATCTCTCTTTCCCTGCCCTCTTAGCTGAATAACTTCAGTAACTTCTTTCCTGCTGCTAATCCCCCTGGCTGATCTACCTTTGCTTATCTGGTGCATAAGACAGATGGTGAGATAAGATTGGGAAGGGGGGAAGGTAGTAGGGTGGTTGAAAACTGCTTTTAGGGACTCTGAACTCTGAGAGGGGTGTGGTGTTTATGTATTACCTTTTTACTGTATATCTCTGTAAAGATTTGTTATATATTGTAAATATCTGCTTGTATATTGTGCAAAGCTGTAAATATAAAGCTTCATTCCTTAACTTCCAGCTGTCTGAGTCAAGCCTGGGTTATTTCAAAGTGTGTGGGGGGTTGGGAACTGCCAAACCACCACACATAGTTAATATTGTCTGGCTGTACATTTGTTACTTTATAGTTTAAATGAGATTAAAGAAATCTTGAGAGGTCTTAAGCTTAGCAGTACAGCCTCTAATAAACTTAAATTGAGGCCACAGAAAAATCCTTCCATACTCAAAGATAACTTTATATTCAGAAAATAAATTCATATTTATTTATATAATAAAAACTTGGATTTAAGCAAAAGTAAATCCAGACTGAAGTTATGGAATCATGACTGCATATCTGCTCTACATAGACTGGAGAAAGGACAACGATATATCTTCTAGCTTATCAAAAGCACATTCAGGGGCTTAGATTGTGTCATAGATGTAGCCCTGTAGTGAAAATAAGGTTTGTTACACTTTTCTTTGGGTATTTCATATTCTTGATGGACTTATTTGAATAATGGCAGTTGTAGTCATGGGATATTTATCACTATTGATCCTCTACAGCCTTGTACTGAGGCAATTAGCAAAATTAACATGGACAACTAAACTGCCATTATTATTGACCTGAGCTGGATTCACAGCAGTGACCCAGTGCTGAAAGACCCCATTATCCAGTCCCCAGAGCCTCATGTTTTTCTGCAGTGTAGGCTCAAGTATAACACAGAAAAATAAGCCGTGTTTAAAATCCCGTGATCCACTAAAGCAGAATTCTGATTCCCTTATCCTGACTTTAGTATTTTTAAATCCCGCTCCCCCCCC
>VWZI01007933.1:221143-259811 GCA_013396835.1 Psilopogon haemacephalus | reverse complement strand
CCCCCCCCCCTTTTTTTTTTTTCCCCTCAAACTTAGTGACAGTTAATGAAAGGCAAAGCATATTTTCTGCCAAGGAAGATAAACAGAAGGTATGGTTCAGTGATCAGTACAACTTGTCACTCAAGGGAGAGGACTTAATTTTTCTAGCTGTCACTTTCAGTGTTACCACGGATGAATGTAATTTAGAGACTGCAAAACAAGTTAGGGTTTGCAATACAGTGCTACCTACAGCCCTGGTGTCTACACACAGTTTCTATTGGAGTACCTAGTAAGCTTAATGCCCTAAATGCTATTAAGTGGGAACACAGCCAAGAAACCCCATAGGCAGTGCAGCACTATTATGGTGAGTTATTTAGTAAGTTGGTTCCATTAAAGCTTGACTTCTGAGCCGGCTTGGAGGACACAGAGCTTCAGTAATGAACAGTCAGTTAGAAAGCTGAGGTATCTCCATAGTTAGGAACTGAGCAGAGGTGTTGAGTGCACAATTGGTCCTGAATAGTTATATCAGTAGAATAATTGTATTCATTTTTCTAGACAGAAAAAGAATGGACTTGGGATTTTAGGGTGAGATTCAGGTATGCAGGAGTGTTTCAGACATCTGTGCGGTGCTAATAATATAAGAGAGCAGAGTTATTTCCTAAGCGAAGACAAGCAGGAAGTCGAGTACTGCTGCAGAGCTGACAAGGCTACAAGCTTACCTGCATATAGAGCTCTGAAGCCAGGAAAGAAAAGCACAGTGGTGCAACTAACAGACCATTCCCATCGGTGGTGTGAAGCAAAAGCAAGGCAACAAGACAAGCCAAATTCAAACCGTGAAGGAAGAGGAAAAGAGAGCAGAACCTATGACGTGACTTAAACTAAGATTGAAGGCCCAAGTTGGAGTTTCGTGGGGCTCTGGGGCCCAGAACTGGAGGGTACATGGATGAAGTTCCCAGGTGAGGCTGTTCAGGGCACTTAAATGCTGTTAATGACCTTTACGATGTGACAATCCATCCACACCTTTTAGAGGTGGCAGCTGGAGGACAGAGCCTATAAACCACAGAATTGTTTAGGTTGGAAAAGACCTTTCAGATGATCAAGTCTAGCCATCAGCTTAGCACTGCCAAGTCCACTGCTGCACCATGTATCTAAGCACCATATCTCCACATCTTTTAAATACCTTCAGGAATGGTGACTCCATCACTTCCTGCGTAGTCTAAAATGGCATTGAATGCCTGTATTTAGGCCACTGAAACCAACCAGCAGTGACTAATTGCAATATGAGCATTACTGCACTTCCTTACGCTATATTAGTATTCTAAGTTAGACTAACATAATCAGCAATTATGGCATGGGGTGCTGCAGGAACATTTTTATTTAGAGTTGAGTATGATGGGCTTTGTAGAGAGAAAACTGATATTTAAGAAAACTAATTTGTGCTTATTGGAATGAGCTCTTAAATGATTTCTAATTTTCACAAGCCAAAAATGTAGTAGGTATTTTTTTCTTAATGGTTTTATTTTTTTTTTTTCTTTAACTCCAGTGAGACACAATTAATTATATTTTTTTGGTGAAGAATTTTTAGTTGGCTGGACTGTTGAATATAGGACACTTAAGAAATTGAGTCAAGAAATGCATTAGAGTCTTTTATTAAAAGACATTATTTTGAGCAAACATGCAGAAACCAGAAACATGCTGAAGCAGTAGAGTTTTAATGGAGGTTTTGGTGCAAATTATGAAACAGGATGTCAGGGGTTGGAAGGGACCCAAAGAGATCATTGAGTTCAACCCCCCTGCCAGAGCAGTGCTATACAATCTAGCTCAGGTCACGGAGGAATGCATCCAGATGGGCTTTGAAAGTCTCAAGAAAAGACTCCACAACCTCCCTGGGGAGTCTGTTCCAGTGCTATGTCACTCTTAAAGAAGTTTCCCCTTCTGTTGAAGTGGAACCTCCTGTGCTGCACATTGCTCGTTGCCCTGTCATAGGGAGCAAGTGAGAAGAGCCCCAGGTCCCTCAGCCTCTCCCTATAAGGCATGTGCTTGAGTCCCCTAATCATCCCTGTAGCCCTCCACTGAACCTTCTCCGTCAGATCCCTGTCCCTCTTAAAATGGGGAGCCCAAAACTGAATGCAGTACTCAAGATGGGGTCTCACTAGGGCAGAGTAGAGGGGGAAGAGATCCTTCCTTGATGGATGCAGTAACTATTCTTTCTTACCCTTTTTGTGTATTTAAAAATTCCTTTCTGGTCTCTTAGTAAACTAGCTCTGGCACTTTTTTTCTGTTTATTTGGTTTACTGTTTTGGGCTAAGGCATCAAGCTGAGTTCTGAGTTTGCTTAGAGCTAAAAGATTCAATTTAGTCAGTTCCTTATACCTTGCACGAACACACCGCATGTGAAGACTAGCACTTGAGATTTATTTCTGTCATCATTAAGGTAGAGAGAATGCATTAAGAAAAGCTGATAGGCTGAGTATTGAGATTCTTGATGCGTTTTGTGAAGAAAATAACATCTGCTCTATCTGTCTTTTTCATCAGCAATATAGCCTTTTGCTCTGCTTACAAAAGGTTGGGGGGAAAATGCTCAATTCCATCTTATTTATAACTGCCTCACTCAGTTTTGCTGTTATTAGTAATTCTTTGCATTGTATTTAGAGAGGGTAATTGGTATTTAATTAAAGAGCTTGAGATGTGATTGGTCAGAAGTCATACAGCAGGAGTTCTTTTTGGTGTGAGAGGAATAATTAGAGGTGGCTTTGATGAAGTGAGGGCTTAGAACCTATCCTGGATTGTAGAGAAAGAATGACTGTCACATCCTTTTAGAGTATTTCTGAACATTTTCTTTTCTTGGTGGCTGTGGTTGACTCCTGGTGCCCTTCCTGCAGAGTCAAGGAAGCCTATGTGCATGTGTAGGCTGAAAGACAGTTGGGAAATGCTCACCAGGCATGTAAAGCTAAAAAATGGCCAGTCTGCCTTCCACAGGCACCACTGTTTCCTTCAACACTTTGGTGTGGATTGCAAAGAAGGCTTTGACCGGTAATGGGTTATTTCTTAAAACAGTTCTGAGTTAGAGTTCTGATACCACATCATTGCACCAGTTAAATCTAAGCGTAGTATCAGGGGCAAGGCAGTGTATTTCCATTGTTCAATTTCAAAGTAAAATGACAACAGAACGAGAAATGAACTGGTGACAGAATGAGGAATATGCATCATTCATTATCACAATCTGTGTTGTCTCAGTTCCCAATTGGTTTCTTTTTCTCTAAGGAAATAGGTAATGCACCATATTCTGATCTTAAATGATGGCTAATACAGAACTAGGCTCTGGCATAAAACTGTTTTATTATGAATATATAAAATAACTGAAGTACTTGATGTGCACTGTATCATTACAATTTGTGCCTAACTCTTTAATCTTATTAGTTACTTATATATGAGAGTAGAATTAGATGTGTGCAGTAGGAATGTCAAGAGGTAGATTTTATGTCATTATTTAAGAGAAAATCAGTTAATCGAATATCTCAAAGTATATGCAAGTTCTGTTGGTTAGAAATCCATTTCAAGATTGAGTTTCCCTCTGCTTATTCTGAACATCTTTTCGTACTGGAATCTGAGAATATTGCAATTGTTGGTTTGTTTTGTTGTCGTTGTTTGTTTTTTTTTTAAACTAGTGAACCATTTTACCAAAAAAGCCCCAGATAGTCATATACACACTCAATTATTGGAGAAATATAAAATGTGACTACTTTGGAATACAGTAATGACTCCCAGGAGTAGTACAGCTTTGGATTTCTTTAATGCAAATAATGAAAATGAATTGGTTAAGCTGTAATAAATGGCTTTAAAAGACTATCAAATATTCCTTTTTTTTGGTTTGTTTTCTTGTTAAAATATTACCACCGTGAAAAGTACACAGAGACAAGGTCCCCTGCATGTGTATGTTGTGGTACCTCCTGCTATGGAAGTAACTTGCTGTCTTCCTATAACAGGGTTTTTCCAGGACTTCCTAGATGCTTTACAGAATTCCTCTGTAAATACTTGCCAGATTGCTGTGGGGAAGTCATATTATTATTTCAAAGACTGGCCAAAAGATGCTCTATGCTTAATATGGAATTTGGGTAAAGTTAACAAGGTCACTTGCAACTATTGTGAAGATAACTCTATGGATATATAAGTGCACAAGGACTTTTATAGTTGGCAAAGACAGAAGCCCAGTTGACTTCTGCCTTCTCACCTTGTAGCCTGTAAAGCATATATTACAATTTTAGACTAATGTAACGTGTCCTATCTATGCTATCTGAGCACTGTTTAATTCATATGAAGTACCCCACAAATCTGTATCCTATTGTCTCAACACAAGTGACACCAGTATAGTCTCATTTGATTATACTGACATATAGAATGATAGAGTTGTTTTGGTTGGACAAGATCATTAAGGTAATTGAATGCAGTCGTTATCTAACTCTATCAAATCTCTCCAACTATTGGTAACAAAAGTTTTGCATGTGGATCAAATGCATTTTACAACAGTTTGTAATGTTTCCTCTGTCTGTTCATTCCCAAACCCAGGTACTATTAACCTTGTGCTACTCTAGATTAGAAGTAAATCCATATGTGGAAGTTGGGAAACCATTTACACTTTTATTTGTTCTAAATATGCTTTCTTATAAAAAACCTTATGCTCTCTCTTCCATTAGAATTACACTGTCCTCTCAGTATGTTTATCATGTTGTGTAAGAGCTTCTTGGCCTGTCTAACAATGTCCACCTGGAAAATGCCCTTGAATTCAGCAGACAGCATGTGATATATGAAATAGAGTAAAAGCAAACAAACTTTCTGAGCACAAGTGGAGAGGATTTATGACTCAATCTTCTTTCTGCAGTACTGCATGATTGGTGGATTCGGACTGTTATGAGTTATTTGTATTGCAGTGAAATCTGGAGATTGCAGGAGATATTCTATTCGGAGCCAGCTCTTTCACTGGATATGTTAGAAGGTGAGCAGAGAGGTGAGATTCCTCCAGTTCATGCAATAAATGAATAGTCAAGCTGGTATGTTGGGTGCGTGGCTTGTTTGTGTCTGTACTGACTGGGGAAGATACAAATGAAAATATAAGGACTGAGGTCTGTTCTGCTCTGGTGGAGGCTGTCCAGGAATTTGGATAAAGAATTAAGGTGAAAGAAATGGAAGAGACAAAAAATATGAACTTGGGAAAAATAAATTTAAACATTTACATTTATTAGTAAATACTGTTGTAAGCAGGGAAATGGACAAAGTTATTAGATATTTAGACTGTATTTTGACAAATACTACAGAGAAGCTTTATTTGTAAAGTGAAAACCCAGGTTTAGTTGTAAATCCCAGCTATTCTCAAACTGAATATTTGCATTCCATTTTCCACTCCAAGCCTATTTCTAACATATTTTGCTGATAAACCACAGAAGTGCTAACAGTTGAAGTGGTTGCACACCAAGTCCCATTTTGTTTAATTTCTACTTAAAACAGTATTTTTCTTTTTCTTCTTTCTTTTTATTTTTCTTTTTCTTTTCTCCCCCTCCAAATTTAATCAGAGAGACTTAATACTAAAACATTCTGGTCTGCTGAAACATTTGATTAATTTCATGTGGTTGCAGTTTTGTAATGAAACCCTGAAAGCAGCCAAGAAGCTTTACCCAGCTTCACTGAACATAGCTGTGAATTATTACTGTGGTAACACTCTAAGGAAATAAGTATAGCATCCAGTCTCAGTGGAAGGTTTTTGCCTGATTGGTTTTCCAGTCACAACTTCTTACTCCTTATGCTACAGAGACTGGTATTCCTGCGAAGGTGCTGGGTACTCAGTCTAGGAGAAGGGCAAATATTTACAGTGTGCAGACAGCTTTCTATTCAGCTATAAAGATGGGTGACCATGGCACAGGACTTTGAGAGAAGATTTAAGTGAAGAAGAAAATGCCAATGAATCTGACTAATGTGTATGGGAGTAAACGTTGAAAATTTCAGACAAATACACAGCTTTTGAAAACATCATAGTAAATCATGGGAAGGTATGGCTTGAAAAAACCCCAAACACCATCTAGTCTATACCTTTCCACAAGGCAAGGTAACTCTGCCCATGCTTTTTCTGATAAATGTTCCTGTAATGTTCTTCAAAATCCTTCAGTGCTAAAGCAATGTATCACAGTTCTCCACTGTCCTCACTGCACAAGTTTTCTTAGTGCCTAGCCTGAATCTGTCTTGCTGAATGCTAAGGCTATTATTCCTTCTTCTGCCTTCAGAGAATAAACAATTTATTAACTCATTCTCTTCCCTTTTGTATCTTGTATGTGGACATTTCAAACCAGAAGACGCTTCTTTCAGAGAATACACAGTCTGATGTTCCTATGACTGTCATATCTCACTGGGTCTCTATTAGTTCTTATCATTCTCCCGTGGACATTGTATGGTGGATCTGAATCTTTCTTCAAATGCAGTGCTCAGATGATATATTACAAGTTAAATTCTGCCAGGCAGGGTAGATGAATTGCTTATTTTGCCTTACCTATGGCACTAACTTATGTTTCCTAACACAAATACTTGCTTTTGAGCAGTAATATGATAATAGTGATTTCAGATTGTGATCTATCATAACTCAAGTATCCTTCTCTGGATAATTGGTGTTTATTGCACTGTTTCCTCTTGCTTGGTGGGTTTGGATTTTGGAGAGGATTTGGGGAGCTTTTGGTGTTTTTTATTGTGTGTGTGTGTTTGTTTTACAGTTGATTATTCCTAACTATAATGCTTTGTTTTGCATTTTTCCTCCCTGAATTACAGCTGTTATTTCAGACCTCTTCTTCAACTTCTCAAGATGATTGGGTTTTCCAATACCATTCCTCAAGTACTCATAACTTTTTCTGTTATTGCATCTGAAGTTTCTATTTCATTTACAGTAGATTTTCTTCCTAAATTTTGTTTTACTTTGTTATTTATAGAAAACCAGCAGCAGAGTGCTAAAAATGTGCATGCACTTGTATGTACTGTTTCCTTTGAAATATTGCCTTTTGTCTGGCAATATTTAGTACAAGTAGGAGTGCTTAGAAAAATATGTAGGGGCAGATGGAAAGAACAGTTTGGAAAAGTTGGAGGAGAAGAACAAGGTCGTAGGGTCTTTGAGTTCCATGTACAATCCTGTCCTTATTGAAAAAGTAAAGGTTATTCACCATCTTTCCTCATCAGCGTAACCATTAAAGACAAGAAGCTTGGGGACCTAGCTCAAAGTTCAGCTGCTCCTTGGTAGGTCTCACTAGACACAGAAAGGAAGGTGGTAAGAAATAGCAGTTTACTTGCTCTTGATACAAGGGAATGATGTAGAATTTCCATTAAAAATATCCATGTTTTTTCCTGGCTGTGTAAACCATTCTGAGGTATTATGAAAGGAGTCAGAGGTCTATTGTTTTTAGAAGCATGTTGTGCTGCTTGTCATCAACTAAGTTACCAATATTTATGTTTGTTGACTGTGCCACTAATATTCAATGTTTGCTGACTGTTTTTGAAGGGCTGTGCAGACAACTGTCCTCAGAAAGATTCTAGTGTTGTGCATTGGGAGGGAATTCCTGCTTTGCTTAGATGCCATGCCTGGCATTTGACTGTTGTTGTTCCAAAATAAGAATGCCAAATAAAGTTGGATTCCAAAATGCTTCAACTCCCCTGAGCAAAGCAGTATTTACAAGTGCAAAACTAGATTTAACATCCTATCATCAGTCCTTTAATGCATGTTTTTAAATACTAAGAACTCTTTTGTAAGGAAGGAGTATGGAGAGGTGTAGTTATGTTTAAATAAAATGCCTGAGCTATAAATAGAAGAAGAGATCAGAGGTAGAAAATCATGCTTTTTGGGCTAGACCTTAAAAATTCCTTGAAAGTATGAGTTAAAAAATAGTTGTTCTCATTCTCTTCTCTTAAGATGGAGTGCTTAACTGAGATCAGGTTGCCAATGGTACAATTGCACTCTTTAATTATAGACTGTGGCTTCTAGATGACCTTTAAATTTATTGACATAGAATTACCAGTCACTGGCTTTTTCCATCTTTTTCATTTTTGCAGCACCATGAAATTTTTCATGCTCCAGACAGGCCTACCTGGCAGCTCATCCATGACCACAAATCAATTAAATGGCCTTGCCTGGCTTGCAGAATTTTACATCTAGAAATGCAGCAGTTGTCATTTGCAGCAGGCTGTGGAGAAAGCTTTGTGAAATGTGGTATGATAGGAACCCCCACCCCTTTTGGAAGTCAAGCCAGCCCACGTGGGAAACTGAGAGCTGAAAAATCATCACTGAGAAATAAGAATAGCTGAGGAAAGGAACCTGGGTGTGTCTAGTGTGCATGATGTGTCCAGTCAAAAGAGTGGTGGGAAAATGTCAACAGACCAGCTCTTAAAGTCACTGGGGAAGGACTTCAGAGAATAGTTTAGACTATTAAGAATTCTTCACTTTTGTTTGAAATTAATTTGAGACTTGAAGATGTTTGATATCACCTGGAAGGGGAAGCTCAAAAATCAATGAAGACAGCACTCTGTCTGTTTTTAAGCACAAAGCACTTGTAATAAGGGAGGTTGATGTCGACTGAGAGCACGGACCAAACCCTCTGAGTTTTGCTAGCCTCCTGATGAGTATCTTCACCCAAAACCCACAAAGTTCCTTTTCCTTAGGGCCTTTTTTATTTTGAATAATTGTGAATTTGAGCTGTTTATTCAGAGACCACAACAGCTTCTTTGGCTTTGGATTAGAATTGAATCTGGAATCTCAGAAGCCTTTGCGATAAAAATTTCCTGAAAATGTAGTAAGGAAGTATCTGCTTCAACAAAGTAATAGTTTTCTATTGAAAAACCATTTATTTGTATAATCCCTGTTTTCTTGTCTACTACTGAAACAGAACTGATACCCTCTGCACTATCAAAAACCTGTTCTCTAATCCAAAGCAAGTATGCAAGGATTTCCCAGAACCAAGCAAAGAATAGCAAAGCTCCTCAAAAGAGAAATGCCAGAAGTTCTTGACAATGCATCAAATATCTGCCTTTATAAAGGGAGTTTGTGCCAAATAATTTTAATAGTTAGTATTATCCTAAACGGGGCCTTTAAAAAAATCAGAAGAAACAGGGTAATGTTCATTTACCCCAGATTTGAAAGGAATCAAAAGGAACACATATGAAAGTGTCATTGATTCAATTTACTTCCTTTAATGAGTAAAATTTCTAATAATACATGATCTGGGCTCCCTCCTTCATTGTGGCAGTTGGTACTATTCTGTTTTCATGGGTATTGCTAATGCATATGGCATCTGCTTTTGCTACCCAACAAGCTGTTGTTTAAGAAGGAATTAACAAAGACTAGGAACTAACATAGGTTTCTGGCCAGCAGTTGCTGGTAGGGGAGGGAATAGAAACTTCTCAAGTGACAAATACTAAAATGAGTGAAACAAATGCTTTCAGAGTAGGGTTGGATGGGAATGTTCTTGTGTGGAAGAATCAGATGACAGAAATACACATACATGCATTTTGGAGCTGGGAACAGACTCTTGGAGGATTCTGACAATTAAAACAGAAAGCGTGACTGGAAGCAGTAACCACATCTGAGTTCCTCATTCCCTGAAGGGGAATTTGGTGAGACTGGCAGCAGAGCTGCCTGAGGGGAGGGTTTGCATCCATTCATTCACTGCCTCTCAGATCTGTGACCCTCAGGGACTGATTCAAGGCTTGTTCACTTGGTTTAGTCTTTCTCAAAGTTTTCTTCTCCCCAGACAGTTTCTTACAGTGTCCGTCAGTGGCTGTTTTTTTGATATGGTGATAGTTCTGCATGCTAGATAGGTCTGAGTACTTTCTGCCTGTTAACTTTCTGGTACTCCCACAGTAATAAGAACTTCATAAAATAGAGTCATTGTGTATATGTGTAAAATTCCTGGTATAAATTCCTGATATAACATTTTAGGACTGCTTCATCTGGACCTTCAGAAGGCTCAAAGTTGTTCTAGTTATAGGTTATAGTAGGGGCAAAACAACTTTCTGAAGTCTAGAAAGCCGTAATTTAGCATATGGAAATAGTTAAAATGAAAGTAACATTTAAAACATCTTAAACAGAGGTTATGTACTGAGAGTGCTCTAACATTGCAGAGGATAAGTGCTACAATCTAGATAAGATTTGCCCTTTCTTTCTTCGGAAGAATAAGAAATGAATTGTTCTTATTTAGATAAATGTTGCAAAGTTATCAGTTAATTTTAAACAAAGATTTTATTTATTTTTTTGTCACTTAAGTTGTGTTTTTCTTAGGCCTCTGTAAATTTTTCTGTACTTAGGGCATGTAGCTGATTTCTGGCCGAAATCAGGTCATCTCAAAAAGTAATACTTCATTGTTGAGGCATGCAATACTAGGGCTGCTATGGACCACAAAACTGGCTCTTAGTTTGTTNAGGGGTCGCTTCAGAATCATCAAGAATTTTGACATTTTAAAATTTCCTTTACTTTAGTTGCAGTCAAAAAACATTCAGCAGTTTTCAGGCAAATGCAGAACCAATTTGGGATTACCAAATGCAGGGTTAATTTTAGGGTTACCCAAACTCTTCTGTTGTCATCACTCTTTCCAGTTCTCAGACTTTCTGCAAAATGCTGAGGTGCACTGGTGATGTGGTACTTGTTATTTTATTGTCTTTTGGGATTTTCCTTAAAGGGAGAAGCTGATTTGGTACTGGGAGAGGAAATACAACAGGGAAGCCAAATAGGGGGACTTTGCTTGGGTAAAACTTCATTGTTCTTGAAGAAATAAAGGTGGGGCGGGGAAGAGCTGATGAGGGGAAAGAGTCAGAAGCAGCACCCCTGCACTAGGAGATGGTTTTATGAAGATCTCATGTGCATGTGATATAAACATCATCAAGTTGTATGAAGAGTAGAGATTGTCCCTATTGTCTTTTCCTGAAGCCTGAGTGCACACAGGACAGGGGGTTGTGTTCAGCAATTGGACTTTGCAGTGATGTGACTTAGAAAAAACTCTTCTGCACTCTTCTTCAGACTTGCAGCCTTCCCAGGGGCCGACCAGCAAGAAGCTTCCCACTGTCTTGGGGGATCAGGCAGGAGAAGCAGTGCTCTGGCTTTACGTGTTGAGTGTAGCCATGCATCAGCCTTCTGCCAGAGTAACTAGTGACTGCATGTTACTATACATAAGGATAGGCCTGACTTCCTCTTATAGATTATTTCTTGTTTAAGATTTCTGATTCTAATCCAGTTCCCAAAAAGATGGAGTGTTAGATTGAGTTCTGACATCTGAAAATAAGGCTAAGCCCCTCTTATACTTCTGATAATGCAGAATAATGAAAGCATAATGGACTTCCAGGCAGCACATTGAGGACATCTGGCAATATTTGGGTCTGAAAGTCTGGGCTTTTTATTTGACGTTGGTAGGAATAGGGGTTACTTTTGGCTACTCGGGTGTAGGCTTTGAGTTGCTGTTTGAAGACAAATTTGGATGCCTAGCTTATTCCTGAAACTCACCCCCAAATTTCTTACAAGAAATGTGTCAGATTTTAAAGCTGTAATATGAAGAAACAGCTTTCCAAAACTCAGGAAACCTTATTCATAGATAAATCCTTAGCTCTTTCAAAGAGGTTGGCCTTGGGTCTGGCTGCAGTATGTGTTAAAAGTATGGTTTTCTTCCAATTGCTGTGCAGAAGGCATCCATACACATCCATCATCCATCTGAGGAGTAGCCTTGGTGTTCATATAGCTGCAGTTCAATATGCAGTGGTATTCTTCAGCTCATGAGCAGAAATCTGTCTATAGTCAGAGTATCTCACTGGAGAGCCTTTCTTTATAATCATAAAATACAGGGGAAAGCCTAGCTATTTAAAGCCCAAATATTTGGCATCTCCAATCTCAGCACTGCTCCTCCACAGCACACTGGCTTTTAACTTCCTCTTTTTATTAAACTATTAAATTGGGAATTTTTATTACTCCCAATTTAACAGTTCTAATAAAAAGTTACTGTTAAAAGCCTCTGTGGGTACTGAAACTTGCAGCTGTGATTGCTCTTGACAGAAATAAGACAAACTGAGCTTTTAAAACTTGCCTCTGTCAGGTGGTTGCCCCAAATCAGAGGAAGCTGGGTGGGACAGCAGCTGGGAAGGAATTACAGCAGCAGGAGGGGGATGAGGAGAAAGGAGAGGAGGTAGCAGCAGAAGAGAAATATTAATTGTGTTTATGGTGCAGCTGTAGTTACAGTACAAAAATACCTTGAAGTCTGGAAATAATCAAAAGCCACTCACTGCTTTAATACAACATTTATTTAAACATGACATCAGTATGCAGCAGCAGTGGCTTCAATCTCATTGGAGACTTTGAATAATTTTCCTGTTACTGTAAAGTTCTGTAGTATACAGTGGACCTGACTAGCGTGTATCCCAGGAGTATTGCAGCAGCAGGATGAGATAGCTTGTTGCTACAAATGCTGGGAAGTGGGTATTTGAGACTGTTACCAGGGCAATCTGACCTCTTGAACTGAAGATTCAAAGCCACAGTAAAAGAAATCTCAGCACAAAGAAACTTTTTATATCCAGCTTCCTAAACTGACATAATAGCTTTCAACAGAGGAAAATATAATATAAAGAAGTGTGAGTATGTTTTTAAACCATATTTCTGTTGGGAATAAATCTCTTCATGAGAAAAAACAGAGTTGGAAACTCTGGTAAAATGATCTAAAGTTTTCTGTCTTAAGTCAGATTTTTTTTTACAGCCTCTTTCTTTCTGTAAGTATAAAATGTGGGAGGAAGGCAGAACCGTATTTTCAATTACTGAAGTTGAATTCAAAGTTATCTGACTGGACTGCAGGAACCAGTCTGGGATGAAAGGAATATTTCAGGCATGAATGGTGTCTCCTGCAGTGCCTTGGAAGTTTCCAGGAATACTGCTTTTCTCTGCTGGCTGCTTTTCCCCTCTGCCTAGGAAATGAGGCTGTTTCCCTAGAGGGGAGGTTATATGACTTGTGATTTAATTTGTGTTTTGTTCTGACACAAAAGCAGGAGCTGTAAACCTCTGAAATAAAAAGCATAATAGCATACGACTGCCCACCCTGTCATTAGATATTTGATGAGTAGAGCTATAGCAACTAAGCATTGGTCAGATATTTCAGAGTTTGCAAAGCACTGCTGGAGTCTGAGGGAGGAAGTATTCTTTATTGAAGAGAGAACTCCCATTGACTTCTGCTGGAGCTATATGTCATGCTTATGATCTGGAGGTGCACTCAGTTATGTCAGAGAAGAGGTCAGTCCAGCCAGATCCATGTTCAGAAAAACTTCTGAGACTGCACCTTTCAGCAATGTGGCCAAGTTCAGTTTAGCATCACTGATTTCCCTGAAATGTTCTTGAATATAATAGTGCTGAAATTAGGTGATAAACTGCTGGTATTTGAGTCCAAATAACCTTTGGTGCTGTCTATCTCTCCTCAGTTCTCCTATCTCTTTTTCATACTAGGTAAATATTTGCCAAAGTTCTTTAATCAGTTGAAAGTCTACATGAAGCCAAAGCCAGCATGTGCACCAGGTACTTGAGTGACTTGGGATGCCTCTTAGCACTGTGGATTTTAACTAATGGCAAATACCAGTTTTCAGCAGTAACACATGTCCATGCTGATTTAGGAAATAACCATGCTGCTGACTCCCACCTCCCTTGGAGGCTGCCACTGCTGGACCTGGTGTGTGTCCATTGAGCTGTCCCAGTTTAGTTCAATGCTTCTGAGTCAGTGGTGTATGCTAAGACATTTCTCAGATCCAGACAACATTTGTGTTTCTCTCTGTGGATCTCCATTTGTTTTAACTTACTCATAGTAGTTGGTGTTCAAACATCAGTTAAGAACAATTATTATATTTCACTGCCATACTACTAGTTGGCCTACTGAACTACCACACACTATCTGAACTACCACACAGACTAACCAGCTTTATAAAAAGGTGTATTAATAATATCAGTGTTCAGATATACAGCAGTAAGGCTGGCTGACTTCAGAACAAGCATGCTTCTGGTAGGCAACGAAATGCAATTGCAGTGAAGGAGGCCAGTGTAGAAGTGAACAAATATTTTGATATGACCCAATGAAAAGTTAAAACAAATTAATCCAATGTAGGAAGAGAGAGGAATGTGCCTTGATGATTGCACTAATCAACCACACTGACTGTTTATATTTCTCCAGGGCTAAAATCAGGGTGAAGGGGACACACGTCTGATTCTTATGAATAATTAATATATATATATTTTAAATGTTTAATCAACTCAGTGAATTAAGGAGATTTGCAGTGAACAGATGAAGTATCAGACTCTGTGGAATGAAGACAAGCATTTAAATTAAGAAAACAGCATGATAAGATTGTGCAAGTTCAGTCCGAGAACTCTTGATCTAGAGATTTAATGGATGGAAAGGAAGACAAGCAGGAATATATAAAAAGATCTTATTAGTGCCCTGGGGTTATCTGAGGAAAAAGAACTTTCAGTGTGAGAAATTAATTTGAAAATGTTTACTTTTCATCCAGATATTTTATGAGGAAGCCTATGGCAAAGTATAGAAAATAGAAAAATAGATCTGGGGAAAGAAGATAACAATATTTTGGAGACTGTTTTCCAGGATTTTCTCATATGCCTGTACAGAGCAGCTTTCTGCCTTTTCTAAAGGGAGATCAAAGCTGGAGGAGAGGCATAATCTAGTGGAAGGCATCTGGACCTTGGGATAAAAGCAGTAAGTGTCTGAAAAAGGGCGACAAGTGTTTGGTTATTCCTTCTGATAGATCTGACATGAAATTGGAGAAACAAGAACACAACCCATATCAGTCTGCCAGACTTAGACCATCAGGAGTAAAGATCTGAGGTAGTGGGAGGACACACAGATGTATTGTTAAACGCCCAGGGGAGTGAAAATGCTGCTCATGTACAACTGAAAGAAAATGGCCACAAATTTTCAATGTGTATTATTTAAGTATTAATGTGATGAAGTTTTTGACTGAAAACTGACTGAAATGCAATAAGAGAATGATTCATGGAAAGCAAGAAGTTTTTCATTTTTGTCTGCCATGAAACTTTAGTTTTGGTCATAATGTAGATTTATAATGCTGCCATATCCAAACCATTTCTAAGCTCATGTAACGTGTGGCAAGTCTCTGAAAGGTCATTTTCAAAAAGCTTGGACCTGATGTGTGTAATTTAAAAAATAATATTACTACACCATGGGAGCTGAAATTCTGAGAAGCATTAGGTTTTACTCTTTTACTTATTTTTTAACTTTTTGTATAAGTAAACAGGCACTATGATAAGGGCTGACCATGTTCCTGGATCGTGCTGCCAGTCTCCAGCAGCAGACAAATATTTCTTTTGTAAACTCTCAGAAGTTCCCAGAGTTGAGAATAGTTATAGATATGTATATTATGATTCCCATATGAAAATTAGTGCTTTGCATTAATATCACTTCACCTTTTACCCAAGATTAAAAGGAAACTTGTTCATGATCTGCTTTGTAATCCATGGTCTTATCTCTGTCTGTAAAATCATGATCTCTTGGTCTCATTATCACCCTTCAGCACTGTGGTCACGCCAACCTTCTGCTTTTCAGCAATCATTGTGGAATTCCTCTCCTAAAAGTCCTTTCATTTTCCTTTTCTTAGTTTTTGCTCCATCCATGCCCATGTATTTCTTTACACGTCAGGCACTGCATCATGCAGGAGTGTCCTGATGGCTGGGTTCATGACAGCACCACTAAGCTGCGTTCCTTTAGAACCAACAGTGTATATGAGTAAGCTGAGCAATTTTTTGGGCCTGTTTATGGCCCTATATGTTTCAAGTCTAAATCTTCCATTCTGTTTTGTTCCCTGATCACTTGCTGTTAAGCAGCTCTGGAATTTCTTACATCATCCACATTGTGAATATGATTAAATTATTTAGAATCTTTCAAGTACTTTGTTCAGACATCTCTAACATTTGTGTTGCGTTTCCTGCTTTGAACAATTAAACCATTTGATTGTTTGAATTTTCTGAGCTGTGTCAGAGCAAGTTGTTATTGAGGCACTGAAAAGTGGAGGCAAATGTTAATGTTGCTAAATAGTTCCAGCAAGAGTACTGGACTCTGAGACAGGCAAACATCAGGATCTTACTTTGTAATGAGAGAAAAAGGTGTATCAGGAATCCCTACTAGCTTCAAGATGTGATGCTCGAGCTCACCAAAGGAATTCATGGAATGGTTTGGAAGGGATCTCCAAAGGTCATCTAGTTCAGCTGCAGTCAGCAGGGACATCCTTCATAAGCTCAGAGGCTTCTCAAGTCTGACCTTAAATATCTTGAGGGTTTATGGGACCTCCACTACTTTCCTGGGCAACCTGTTGCAATGTTCCACCACCCTCATGTAAAGAACTTTTTTCCTAGCACCCAATCTAAATCTGCTTTTCTCTAAATTCAAATCATTGTCCCTCATCCAATCACTACAGGTCCGGAGGCCAGAGATTAACTTGATCTCTGTCCAGAGGAGAAAGATCTGTTCTTATAGATTTCTGTGCTGTGAAATCAAGGTACAAGCGAGACCAGATATCACCACAAAACTATTTATTAAGGGATAAAGTTGGACAAAACAGAGGGAAAAAGGGAGTGAAGAGAGAGAGGGAGGAAACAACAGAGAACTTAGGAAAGGGGAAAGAAGGAGCAGGGGAGGAAGATGAGCAGGGATTATATTACCATCAAATGGAGACAGGGGTGAGAGAGAGGTGTATGTGGTCCAGGGATGCTCCGTAGCATTTGTCAGGAGTCCGTCTTCTAGCTGATGGAGTTGTTGTTACTTGGGTTCTCCTTCCTGAGCTCTTTTACCCGGGTTCTTCCTCCTGAGTTCCTACTTCTCAGGTCTTTTTTATACAGTTTTTCCAGTCCCAGTCTTATCAGTGTCCAGGTGCAGCTCCCCAGGAATTCCTCCTGTGCATTGTCATGCCTTATCAGGGGTCCTGGCGGCAGCACCAGGGAGGGTCTCCACCCCCTGCCTGTGCCACTTACCTGTTCATACCCTGAATACACATCTCTTCGGGGTAGCTGATGAATGTCTTGAAAGTCAGTGCTAGAGAGAAATCCGGGAAAGTCACAAAAGACCACAGTATTTACATCCCGGAGCATCAGCAAAGTGCTGCATCTTGGATACAGCCAGGAACATTGTCTGAGTTTGGGGGAAGGAGACTCGCAGTTGATTCAAAGAGAGAGCCTTCAGCCTCTCATACCTTAGTAAACTGTCCCTTTCCAGCCTTGTAGGCTCCCTTTGCAACTCAGTCTCCCAATGAGTTCACTTTCCTTGTGTTTCTCGCTTTTCTGTGTTTACTTTGAACCAATATTCAAGTAAATGGCAAGATGGTTACCAACATTTTACAGAATATCTCCAGAAAGTCATCTTCTTTAGTTCGTAGCTATCAAGTAATTGATAAGTCTTGTGTTATACCCAAGTAAATGTTCTACTTAGTTTTGAATTTAAAACAAACCTAAGGAAAAGTCTGTTCCTGGGAAACATGCAATTGGAAAGTGACAGGACCTGATAAATAGGTTATATTGAAATATTTGCACAGTAACTTCTCTGGGAAGCAGATACAATTTATTCATGGACACATGGGACAAAGATAGGGCATGGATTCATGACTTGACTTTCAACTATTCCCTTGGAAATTCTTACCAAAATGTGTAATTTTTTTCAGGCAGAATTAAAGGAGATTGTGGAGAGGCTAAAACATCACTTTTACTTTTTTCTTCTAGGCTGGTCTCTTTATTCCTTTCCCTCTGGTCTCTTATGTCCCATTTGACCAATTAGGCACAACAACAGAGCCAGACTTAAAGGACTGACTGGCCTCAAGCCCAGCTGAGAGGTTTGTGCATCATTCTTCCTTCCTGGGAGGAGAACTAGAACAATCCAGTATGCAGTGTCCTAGTTCTGCTGCCTTTGTATGGGCAATGCTACAGGCCTGTCTTACATCAGAGCAGATTGCTGACCAGGCTCTGATTGCATGTCACCCTGAAACTCTTCAGTGACTTTAATAACACATGTTTAATAGCAGGGATTGTGATGTGCTTTCCCAAATAACTCTTTAAAGGGAAAGTTCAAAGTCAGTGATAAAAATACTTTTTCAGTCAAGGAAAGTGTCCTAGAGAGGTATAATAATGAAAATGGTGATGTTGCTTCAGGGTCGGTATATAGTTGAACAGGGTGTGGTAGCCTATCCCCATACAGTTATTTAGTTTCTTCACTTACCATAAGTAGGAAATGTGAAAACTACCTTCTGTCTCCATCATGTGCTGTTATGCCCCACCACAAGTGCCAGTGAGTGTGTGACTATGTTTATGCTTAGATGTGTATTGGAAGAATTTGTGAGGTCTGGGATGCTAACCAGTTGTGGATTTACAGCCCTTTCCATCTGAAAACACTTCTCTGGCTCCTAGTGATCTCCTCTAGGTCATCCTGGAGGAAATGAGGGGAGGTGGTGAGCATGGTGATGCCTGTGGACAGTTGCTATTGTGTTTTAGCTAGTCTTTTAGGCAGAAAATTTTGAAAGACATTTTNTTTGTTTGGTTTTTTTTTTTTTTTTTTTTTTTTTTAAGGAAGGAGAAAGCATTTCATAACAAAAGTGCTGCTGGTGGGATACTATAAAAAAAATCAGATGGATTACTTGTTGAGTCCTTGGGTTGGAAAAGAAGAATACCTAGAAAATTAAGAAACAAATGTTCTATGTAAGAAAACCCAGAAATTTTATCTTGTCCTGCAAAAATTTGTCCTCAGTGTATAATACTCTTCTCCCTATTGTTGACTGTAACTCATTTTTGTTATATACTTCCACCATTTTGATGATCATTGAAAAACTCAGAAGAAATCGCTTATCTATGTTCCTTTTTTGTTGCACACTTACTCTTCTTTACGATCTCTGCTCCAGTGTAATCTCTGAATAACAGCTTTTAGCTTGAGATGGTATTTCTCCTTCCTTACTTTTGTATTTTTTCTAGTTGCTTAGGTTTATGCCCTTGCTTTGTTCTATGGGATCATGAAAGAGATAAGTTGTCACTCAGAAGCTGTTTTGAAAACACCTTTGCTGTTCTGGCCTGAAAGACAGCACGGTAAACTTCAGCTGAAGACTTACCTTACGACTGCATTAATAGACTCTTTTTCACATATGCTGCCACAAACGTGCACCTGAAGAAGCCACCTAGATGGCCTTTGTTGTAAGCAGTTTTGCCACACAGAGACACACAAACAAACAACAAAGCCCCTAAAAGCAACTCCAAAAAAAACCCCAAAAAAAAAAAAGGACGTCAAAGAGCTAAAAGGTATCATCAAAACCGGAGTAACACTGATCTGAACTCTTTCTCTTGACTGGTTTGAGTTGCTTTCATATAATTCTGGACATAAGAATCAGATCACTGCAGACCAGTTGCAGTGTGAATCCAAATCCAACTTAATGGCATCAGTCAGATAGCCAGATTACTTCATTTATAGGTGAGAGAAAAGCAGTTGAAGCTTGGAAGAAAAGGCAAGAAGGTCAACACATCCATTTGTCCAGATTAGTGATGTGTTGTGAAATATTTACATTGAAGAACGTCTTTAATTCATGATGAGAGGTGCAACAAGAAATCCATTTTGTTTCTTATTATACATTTTATAGACCTGGAAAAATAAACCAGATGTTATAAGCAAGCTAGGCGATGTTTTTGTTAATACAACAGATTCCACTTCGGCTTCAATTTCCTCACAAATGTTGACAAAGGTTTGCTGCAAGGTTTACCAGGAGATCATCAGGTACTTTTAGATGCTGACAGTCACTACTGTGCAGATCAGATCTCATGTCACTGACAAAATTGTTTCTTTGCAAGTGGTGGAATTTTTTTTCTCTGAAAATCTGTTTTTGCAGTGCTGTGGGATTTGCTGTATTGCAGTACTGTTTAATATAGCTTCAGGTATCATTTAATGAGTGTGATGTAGGACTCACATGAAATGGACACGTGAAGATGCATTCAAGCTCAGAGTGTCTCTGAAATCTCATAAAGGCTTGTTTAAATTCTCACAGTGTGAGAGGATATGAGGTATTTAAGATCAGTAATGGCATGGAGAAGAAAAAAAAAAGTAGAAATATATACAGAAAAAATATCAGTGTTTCTCAAGAAAAGCCTTGAGGATTTATCCACTGAGTCAAGGCAACAGTCTTGGAAAAACAGAACAAGTGTGGATCAATAGTTTTTTTTAACACCATTGTGTGCATCTGAATTTTATCTCAGAGCTGCTGTTTTTTTCAGGCTGGAGCCATGTGAATGCACCTTCTTTTTTCTTTCTTGAATCATCTCTTAAAGCAAGCAACCTTCTTGGCTAAATAGTATATGCCTGACATGGTGTAGCCAATCTTGTGTCTTTACTTGTGCTCCGTTAATGTACCAAAATGTGAAGTCTGATATGGAGAGAGGTGGAGTTTCCTTGGAGATGAATGTCAGACTCATGCTGAAATCAGTTGTGGTGGTATGTAGGGCACACATCTTTGAGAGAAAAATCCCTCAAGATCTTATGTGAAGGTGATACTGGGTCAGGTCCAGAGACACTGAGACCAGGGAATGATGCTGTTGGGTTGGGCCTTAGTCCAGTGTCTTTCATTTGCATCTTTCTTTATTCAGAATGGTTTGCAGCTTAGAAATCATTGTTACAAATAAAAGAAAGTTGCTCATAAAGCAATATAGAGCCTTTGACTCTTTGTTTGACAGCAGTTATTTTAGCTTTAATTCGATTCTACTGGAACTGCCACTTCAATCTTCAGCTTTTGATTTAATAGACCCTTGTCAAAGCCTGCATAAAACTGATTTTAAATAACCATAGAAAGAGTCAGGGTGTGTTTTCTTAATCTTGTAGATTGATGTTTTGTTTCTTTCACATTTTTGTAAAAAGTCAGTAGAGGGACTTGAAACGCTACATTTAAATAAAATCTGAAATAGAAGAGAAAACCCACCGAACTCAGATTGGAGGTATGATTTTATGCATTTCAGCTAAGACTCATTCAAGGAGAAACTTCAACAGCTTGCCAGGGGCAGTCTCCATAAGCTGTGACTGTTGTTAGAGCCTGCTGTAAATATTCTGCTGGTTTACAACTGGCAACTGTTAAACTTGGCTCAACCCAAGTAAAATGTTTAGATTAAAAAAAATTCATTTCCCTCCCTTCAGAGGTAATCACAATAATAAATATCAAGAAGTGCAAACAATCAGATCAGTGATGAGGACTCATTAGTAAATACTGTTATCTCACTCATTTCATTCATAAAGCTACCTCAGCTAGGTGCTTGGAAACCAAACAGGTTTCACTTCTAAACAGCAAATCTACTGAACTGCAGTGGATCTATATTTATGGCACATCTTTATTTACATTTGCTGAAGTTAAAGTGGTTATCCTTGGCACTTTGAGCAGATGGTCTGGATTCTCCAGTTCTACTGAGAACTATATTTGCAACTAATGCAATATCTGTGAAATAATTTCATGCTATGGTTGTTTGGTTTTTGTTGTTTTATTCTTTTTGTTAATGTGTTTGGTTATTTTAATGGACTGTTTATAAAGTAGTCTCTCACTGACCTTTCTGAATCTCATCTACAGAACATCCTACATCAGAAAAGCATGTCAAATATTTTTACATCTATTTATAAGCCATGCTTTTACAATATTTTATAGTTTAGATTTCTGCTTCTTATGAGTTCTCCCTCTAGGTGTTACACAGATACTGTATTTGCAATGTACCTCATGTGCCACAAAAGTAGTAAAATCAATGATCTCACTTTAGAAGTTATATCACTTAAACAAGATTATTTGGGGAATATAGTACTTGTGTTTGATAAAGTAGAAAGGAAACCTTAATCACTAGTTCTGAAGCATTTTTGGTTATTCTGGCACTTTCTGAATTGAGTTAGTGCCGCTAGGACTAGTTTCCCACTCCATCCATTTGTCTCCCTCAATATATTCCATATATTCAATATACCCTTAAAATGCATCGTGTTCAGTGGCCAAAATATAGAAACTTCTATTTTATCCATCACAAGCGTCATGGTGTATATGAGCACTGAAATTTTGATACAGGCTGCTTCAAGAGTTGTATGGAATGGAATTGAATCATAGAATGTTTTGCACTGGAACTGTAGAAACTCCATTCCCATCTTTCTTACAGGCTCTCTTTAAGTAATGGAAAGCTGCAATAAGAAGGCCTTGGAACCTTCTCTTTTCCAGGCTGAACAGCCACAAGTCTCTCAGCCTTTCTTCATAGGAAAGGTGCCCCTTCATCTTTGTGATTATTTTTGTGGAACTCCTCTGGATTTGCTCCAACAAGTTGATGTCTTTCATCTCTATGGGGAAGAATCTGGTTCCAGAGTGTGCGCACTGCCAGATGAGTGGCACACTGGACTTTTCATCAGAACACCTGTTCCTTTTACTTGGCTTGTCCATCAAATTGCTGTTTGAATGTAGAGACAGAAATTGCCACCAGCTAATTTCCTCTGTTCAGGACTGCCTCTCAATCTGTGTCTTAATATTGGCACCTCAACTTATTACTCCAAGAGGCAGTAGTCTGTCAGTCCCAACTGTGAAGAAGGCATGTTTTGATTACTGGTTTCTATTTTAGTTAAATTTAATATTTTCTCTTCTCATAATGCAGGCTGTTGGCTCACAGACTAGGAATGCTTTAAGGTTTCGAGGAGGTCTAGGTGCCTAGCTGCTAGAAATAAGCATTTTGTCTTTGGCTTGAAAAATAGCTCAGTGGCAGTCTGTTTTTAAATATCCTTGTAATTTGAGGGGGACAGAAGGACAACTTGAAGTGGCTATATTTACATATGGAACAGTGCTACCTCAGTTCTGCATTTTGGTTGTGAGTGGCTGCCCAAAGATACACACAGCTGAGAAAAGGCAGATTCCCAGCGGATATCAATTATCTCTGCCTCATTCCTTGAGAGAAGCTGCCTGTTTACTGCAGGATTTGCTGCAGGATGCTGGCAGAGAAATTGGGGATGTCAGCAAAGACATTAGTCACTGGTTGTGCAGCAGTTTGGCATGTGGCTGTTTGCTACAAATTGCCCTTAAAAGCTTTACATCTGTTTGAAGCACCGAGCTATTTAGTATGTTAAACTTCATGCACTTTGGTGTCCTAATAGTATTATTAATGTAAGCACTGTGTAATGTTCTAGCTGGCAATGTCCATGTTTGTAGGTATGTTTATGTGTATATAAAATCAGGAGTCAAGGGCCAAACAAAGAGAAATTGGGTTCTAGTGTTAAAATGCCAAGTTTTCAGAGTTATCTCTGCAGCCATAGGAGGGGTTTTGAAGCCAAAAAGCTGTGCTGGGCTAGAAGCTTCTTCAGCTCATTACTAAGTTAAGAAGTACTTGGGTAACCCCACTGAACTTAGGCCTCTTTGTTGCTCTTGAAATCTAGACGTTTTGGGAGATGCTTCTCCAGCTTGCTTCATCCCATGTAGCAGTGACATTGTGTCCTTCTCTATTATGCCCTCCATCTCCAGCCATAACCTTGGACGCTCTGATTTGGCAGATGCCAAACAGATGATTTATTTAATTTCTGAGTTTCAGGTGCTCAGTTTGGTGCTGTGAAACACAAACAGTTGCAGGAAATTTAATTGAAAACATGAACATAAAAACACAGAAGAAAGCACAAAATTGGTTTTATGGAGATATCTGCAAATAGCCATGGCCATATGTGTTTCATTGGTTGTGTGCAAGATGCTGATACCATCTTTTTTTCTTTCATTAGCAATTATCTGCTCTCTATGTTCAAGTCCTCTAATTCTTGTTCCACATTTAGCATCTTCAAGGCATTTAGGAGAAATATACTTGTGCATCATTACTGCACAAATTAGTAAACTGGGTGTAAACATTTTATAAGCAACATGTTCAGTCTTATTTTTTGTGGTGGATTTCTTTTGTTTTTTGGGGTTTTTTTTTGTTTGGTTGGATCTTTTTATTTGGGTTTTTTGCTTGTTTGTTGGATTTTGTTTAAAAAAATTAATTCAGTCTTTCATAACTTGTAGCTGACTGGGTCAGAATTTCAGTGTCTCTGCCTACCAATGAAGTTTGGTTATTATTGACTGTCTCTTCAAGAATGAGGCTACTGTGGACTTTTTCATTTCACGTAGTTGTTAGAAATGTGTCATCATTGTGAATCTTTCTCTTACACCATAAAATATATTTGATGCGTCATGAATCTTTCTGTTTTCTGGTGGAATATCAGCTGTAAGTACCTTGGAATCGTAATATGAGCATCATACAGAGCATTTTGGGTGATAGCTGTGTTGCCTAATGGACTTTGCATTTGTTTTTCTTGGATTCACAGGAAAAAGTGTTATCTTATAAGCTTGTAAAAAGTTGCTTATAAAAGCAACTTCAGAGGGATAACCTGAATGATCTATTGCTGCCTTGAACTAAAGGTGCAAGAAGAACTTCAAGAAACTTTGTGGGGTTTCAGCTGTGGCTTTTTGATGCTATGATGAGAAGGGAGATTGCATAATCAATGGGTCTGACAGTTCAGGTGAAAAGTACCTTGTGTAGAGCACCTGTTTCCATCAAGCATTTGAGGTGTAGGATAGGTGATCATTGTACATAAAAGGGAAAATATTGGAAGATTTATTAGCATCCCCAGAAAATCAGGACAGCTTTGTGATACAATCCTGGTTTTGTCTCTCTAGAAGCCATTTCTGCAGGCTGTTACTTCCATCTCAGCAGCACCCTTTGTTTTACAAGCCTGTCTTCTGTGCATCTATCAGAGTTGTCCCCTTGGTCTGCTCTGTGACATGTTCTATAAATCATACTTTGGCAAGGGACACTGGAGGATTGTTTTCTTTAGAGATAATAGTACTTGGCATTGATAAGGCACATGAGAGAATCACATAGAGCTTCTCTAAGAGTAAACAGAGCTTCACAGCATCCCTCTGGAGCAAGTAAGTACCATCATTCCCATTTTTTGAAATATGAAATTTGACATTTTAGTGTGTCTTATGGGATGTTCTGTTTAGCCTTCATATTCTGATCTTAAACTTGTGTCTGAGTGGAATCCTTATGTCCTTCACATGGTGAAATCCTCATGTGATGATAATTGTTCATGCTGCTCTCCAGTGGGTCATGGGCAATGTGATATGGCCTTGGCTGTCAAGAATTGACTCCAAAGGATCTGTTTTGAATGAAGCATGAGGCAGAATGTCTTTTTTATGTTGGTGTCTGGTCATCCATCAGAAATATGTACATAAGCAAAAATTTGATTTTGTCCATTCTAAACGAGGAGGCCAGTGGAGGTTGGTGAAGTCAGCTGAAGCAGAGCCCTTACAGCTGGATAGGCCTAGATGTGTTTGTACCAATGCTCATGAGACATGTTAAGTTGGTGCATCTGTGTGATACCAGGGAGAAACACTGGATGCAAGATCTTGACTTGGCATAGAAACTTGGAAGAATGAGCTTCATACTTATATTTACAGATACTAAGGAAAGAAGGAGCAGTCAACATGGTTTTACCAGGGGGAAGTAATGTTTGACCAACCTAATAGCCTTTGGTGAGAACATAACCAGGTGGATTGATGATGGTAGAGCAGTGGATGTGGTTTATCTTGATTCCAGTAAAGTATTTGACACTGTCTCCCACAGCATCCTTCTGGCTAAACTGAGATAGTGTGGTCTGGATGATCAGGTAGTGATGTTAATTGGGAACTGGTTGAAGGAAAGAAGTTAGAGAGCTGTGGTCAATGGAATGAAGTGTAGTCAGAGGCCTGTACCAAATGGAGTCTCACAGGGGTCAGTACTGGAACCAATTCTGTTCAATATATTCATCAGTGACCTGGATGAGGGCACAGAGTGCACTACCAGCAAGTTTGCTGATGACACCAAACTGGGTGGAGTGGCTGCCACACCAGAAGGCTGTACTGCCACTCAGGCTGGAGAGTTGGGCAGAGAGAAATTTAATGAAGTTCAACAAGGGCAAGTGTAGAGTCTTGCACCTGGGAAAGAACAACCCCAGGGATCAGTATAGGTTCGGGACTGATCTGTTGGAAGGCAGTGAAGGGGGAGAAGGATTTGGGGGTTGACCATATGTCAGCAATGTGCTCTTGTGGTCAGGAGGACCAGTGCTATTCTGGGGTGTATTAAAAGGGGCATGGCTAGTAGGTTGAGAGAGGTTCTCCTGTCCCTCTGCTCTGCCCTGATGAGGCTGCATCTAGAGTGCGGTGTCCAGTTCTGAGCCGCTTAGTTCATGAGGGGCATAGAACTGCTTGGGAGTGCAGTGCAGAGCCACAAAGATGATTAAGGGAATGGAACATCTCTCTTATGAGGAGAGACTGAGAGAGCTGGGGCTCCTTAACTTGGAGAAAGGAGACTGAGAGGTCACCTCGTCAATGTTTAGAAATATGTAAAGGGTGAGTGCCAGAAGGATGGAGCCATGCTCTTCTCTGTGGTGCCCAATGACAGGACAAGGGGCAATGGGTGGAAATTGAGGCATAGGAAGTTTCACTTAAACATGAGGAGGAATTTCTTCCACTGTGAGGGTGACAGGACACTGGAGCGGGCTGCTCAGGGGAGTTGTGGAGTATTTCTCTATGGGGATATTAAAAACCTGCCTGGATGCATTCCTGTGTCATCTGGTATAGGAAATCCTGCTCTGGTGGGGCGGGGTTGGACTGGATGATTTTTTGAGGTCCCTTCCAGCCCCTGACATTTTGTGATTCTTTGAAGTAATGTGAGCTGTAAGGGTCAAATATCTTTTAACTCCTAGCTCAGTAATGCAAATTCATAGGCAGGTAGACTTGATTCAGACCCATGCTTCTTTGATTCATTTCAAGAAGCTGGACAAATGAAGGTGGGGAAGGATTCAGGCAACTGAGGTCACAGGTGGCTGTTATAGGACTAGGACATAAGCGAAAAAACACCAACCAAAAAGAAAACAACAGCTGTTTTTTCCCCCTGACTATTACCTGTAGATGGTGGTCCCCATTGTGAACAATCTGGTTTTGTGCAAGAAAATTTAATGATACAATGGACAGGGAAAATTGACTGTGCTCCACCACTATCCCAGAAAGCAATAACTGTTGAGTCATACCTGGGACTGATTATCACGATGACTGCAGACATAAAGCCCTGGTCTTTGAGAAGAGATGGGTGTCCATTTGAGAGATGGCATTACTAGAGAACGTTAAAGAATAAATGACAGAAAGTATGCCAGAGACAAAACCCCGAGATGAGAAGCTGCCATGCATTTTAGTCAAGGGACTTATAAAAACATCCATTAAACTGCCAGCTAGCAAGATGGAGTCAATTAGTGTATGAATTAAATTACCTTGTGCCACAGCCCTAGCTGGCAAGAAGCGGCACAGTCTCTTAACTTTACTAGAGCTTAATAATTTGTGGCAGGTTAAGATCTGACTTCTTACCAAGATAGTGCTTTGGAAATCTCCCACTGAGATCCATCAGGTTAAAAAACACAGCATTTGCTATCTATAACATTTGCTATAGACTCAAGATCAAAGGATATTGTTTTGGCTTCAAACAGTGACTCTGTAAGAAAGTGTTTCATGGTTTCTTTTACCTATCTGTAACGTTCAGACTTTTAGTATTTTTAAAGGACAATATAAAAGACTTCATCTATAGGAGAGAAACAGTTACCTTTAAACTCAATGTTCTTTTTGCTCAGCTTCCACTTTTGTTTCTCACTCACCTTCACAACACTATACCCAAACTATTTAAACATCAAGTGTTAGTGGAAAGATAACTACAGTGTGCATATAGCCATTAAGGCTGAAACGTCCTTTTAGTACTCAATGGAAAAGGTGTTCCCATAACTTCATAGCTATTCAAAACAAATAGAGAGTCTTCCAATACAGAGAACAGTCTAGTCTGCTGGGAAAAAAAAAAAAAAATCGAAGAGCTAATTTTTGTTTCACTACTAAAAAGGGTTCATGATAATGAGGCTGACATTTGCCAGTTGTTCTTCTCTATTTTTTACTCAGATGGAATCCTAACTAGGCTTATGGCTATAGTTATGGATAAGGTCATTTCTGCTTCTTTTTTTTTTTTTTTCCTCTGCTACTTCACACTGGATTTGAAATGGAGTTTGTTTTAACAGGTGTTACTCCTTGCTTCCAAAAAGTGACTGTCCTCTTACCACACAAGGGTTCCACTTATTTTCAAGCTACATGTATGTATTTGTGGGCATGGGAGCAGAAGGATGAACTTAAAAACCACCTAATTATATAGGGCAAATTATGTTTATACATAGGGTGAAACTTACACCATGTAATGACATGCTCTATGAACAAATAGCAATGTCACAAGCCAGCTGTGATGCTTACTGTATGTTATTTTTTTCTGATCCTGAGATTTACAGCTTGGCTTCTACCATGACAGAGGCCTGTGGTTTGAAGCACTCGTGTGCACCATTAGCAGTGGTTTTGGGGGAGAGATCTTTGTTATATATACTTCCACAACATGATGCAAGCAAAACATGGATACTAGACTTTGGGTGGAAAGGCAAGTGTTTGCCTGCTTTTGCCCTGAAAGGTTTCCAATTCCATTCTTTGGAGTTTAGTTGAGGGCAGTGGCAGTTCACCTCATCTTTCTGATGGCTAGCAAAATTCAGCAGGTGTGTTTTCACTTTATTTTTTGGATGCAGCAGAGCAGACATAGAAGACAGAGGACATTACTCTGATACTTCTTCAGTCAAAGGCATTCCTCTTATTCCACCACTTGACAAACTTTAATTGATGTGCGCTAACACTAAACAACAGAGACTTGCAATTGGTTCTGTGTGAATAGATTATGATGAGAGATGTTTAATTATGGATGTGCATGTGTATATACGAACAGAAGACATCTAAAGGAAATATGATGTGCACAAAGGAGGTGAAATAAAAAAGACATTCCTTAATGCTCAGAGCCATAAACTGTCAGGCATTCCAGTGATTTGTCACCTCTGCATTAACCACTGACTCAAACTATTAATGATAAAAGCAGATAATTATAGTGCTGTCTTCTAACAAAGAAGCTATTATAGTTGGGTAAATAACAGGCTCTATAAAATTGTCTTAAATTTGTGTTTGAATGGAAGACAGTTTTTGGTAAGCTCCTGTTAACTCTGGAGGTGTTGGGAACTTAGTCTTTTTGTGGTTTATGTTGTAATATCAGAGGCAAAAACAAAGGGTAAAATAAACAGATTTTGTGACATGTTTTAAAGTCTACTGCAGAGGGATGTAGCCAAAATGGCCTTCTCAAAGCCATAGGGTTACTGCAAAACCTGAAATAGTCAAGCTTAATTTTTTTCCAGTGAATTATGGTAGTGCATTTTTATAGCCATCATGATATTTTCTATATTTTATTCCTTATTCTTTTGCTGGCAGCAACAAAGTACTGAGTGCTGCATGAAAAAATTAGGAAGTGTGCTAGGGGGAATGTCCTACTACACATCTAGACAAGGTTATCAGTAAGGCCAAAGACCAATACAGTTGGTAAACTTATTTCCTGCTGCAGAAGCTGCCCAATTAGAAATACCTGAAGCCTGCTGCCAACAAAGCTATGCTTTCCCAGATCTTGAGCTTTGTTCTGCCTTACACCTGCATGGTGTCCTTCATCAATATTGTGTGATTTGAATGAACAAAACACCACAGAAAGGTAGGCTGGAGGCAGAATTCTAGGGACTGCAGCTCAGGACACAGCTGCAGGGAGTAACTTTCTCCTGGTAGAGCTGAACTATCTGATATGACAGTCCCAACACTGCCCCGTCTCTCAAGCTGACAAGGGAGAAGTTACACTTCTTAAAGACATTTCCTGCAATAAATATAGACAGGAAAAAGTTAATGAGAATAAAGCAGTTTTCTGATTCTAATTAGTACTTCACACTGAGAATATTGTGAGCATAAAACATCTTGCAGAATAAAAAATTATCAGAACAACAGCCCTCATCAGTTCAAGTAATAAAAAGGCACTTATGCTTTAAAAACAGAATCTAGAAATGTAGTTATTCAATGGAGCTTTTTTCTAGACGAAATTTAGCATTTCCTGAAGTACTGATGTTTATGTAAGATAAATATGAAGTATTATCAGTTGAACAGGATTAGTCACCACTGAAAGCATCTATCTCCTTCATCTGAATCTATGTACCCCAAGCTAAGCAACTGAGTGAGGCACTACTTGCTTAGATTCCAGCTCAATTTAGGGAAAGGGTAGAAATGAAATTGCTTTTGGCCTTGATTAATGTTGAAAATATCGATCAAATGGCTTTTCTGCCAAAAATTAAAGGCATCTGAGTGCTCTTTGAAGATAGAACATGGGTTTATTAGTAAGACTCTGAGGGATCATTCCAATAAGTAGATATCTAAAGGTTCCTCCCTGTGAACACCAGCTTTTGACTGAAAAGACTCAAAAAAAAAAAAAAGAAAAAAAAAAGACATGGGTTTTTTAAAGCTGTTTTCTTGTATATATGCACAACCACATGTACTTGTCCCTGTATATATGCTGATAGTTGATAGGAGCTGTTCAAGGTACAGATTGTCAAAGCGATGCTTGTGGCCAGCCAGTTCTGAAATTAGTGGCATCTCAGTCCAGTCACTGAGGTAGCCTACGTTAAATGGCTATGCCATAGGGAAGCCATCATGTCAGTTGAGGAGGACTCAAGGGCACCAACGCTGCAGCAACATTGCCAAAGTGCCATCTGTACAAAGGGGTGCGAGGAGCCAATTTGGGATGCTCCCTCCCTGCCCAGATGCTGCTCAGCCTGCAGTTTCACAGCTTTTCCACCCAGCTGTAAAATAAATAGACCTGCCTGGTATATACCTGGTGAATATAATATACTTGCCTCAGTGTCCACTTCGTTATGACAAACATTTCACGTGCTTAACTTAAATTGCCCCATAATATATTTCTTCTCCATCAATTTGTCTATTTGAACAATTTTCTTACCCTGTTTCTGAATTTCTAGTCTGTCCTCCTTTGCTGTTTATAGTGTTGCTTCCTGCTGTCTCTGCTCCCTCCTGCTGACACTGCTGCGTATCTGTTTTTATGCTGTGCTGATTTAATTTCCCATTCTTGCGCTTGTTGGCCTTTATTGCATTAAGCACAACACTGATCGTTTCTTTGTTGACATATGTGGGATGAGATATTGCAATACATTATTTCCCTGAAAATTTTCCTCAAAGGATTATCCCTCCTGGGTGAAATGATTGTTTCCTCTGCTTCAGATTAACCACACTAGGAGGGAAATATTTCATGCTTCATTATTACCATTAATCTTTCAAGGTGCCCCCCTGAATGAAAATCTATTGTTTTGCTTAAGAGAGGGACAGCAATACAAGTTATCTGGTGTAATTATACTTCTAACAGATGTATCTGTCAGGTTGCCCAGTGCTTGGTAACGTAACATCACTGAATATTACACTGCAATGTAAACCACATTTCCAACAAGGTATGCAGACCTGCACCTTTTCTGTTAACTGTCATAAAATGTGATGGTACTTAATCTGCTGTAGCGCACAGGGAAGAATATTTACCTTTTAAGGTGACAGGAGACTCGCTTTAGATGTTATGTCAAGAACACCAAAGGTGATGGGATGTGAATGGACAGTAGGAAAGGCAGGTGCAGACCTGCAACCTTCAGAGCTGGTAGCAAAAATCTCCTTTTCTCCTGTGGAGGTAGGATCAGGATCATAAAATATGACCTTTGGCTTTGCTTTCTAGTTGTTATTGTGGGTGATGGAGACCTGCAGTCAACGAGGCCTTTTCATTGAGGTGGTAGGAGGCTATATTCTTTGTGTTCTTCATGCATCATGCCCCTTCCTGACTCATTGCCTTTGGAAAGCAGCATTTCATATTCTGCAGCAAAAGAAGTATTAATTTTGCAGATGCTGCTTGCTCATTTCTTTAGGTGCTTAAGTAGTTCTGTAAAAGCTTTGCATGAATTAATATGTAGGATGTGCCAAACTCATTATATTTCTAGCTATGATTTATATTTTCATCCTTTTTCAACCAAGAGTACTCAGGTGCAGGGAAAACACTGCAAAGCAGAGGAGCTCAGGAGGCAATGAGCCAGTGTGTTTCATTAGCTGTGTGTGCTGGCTGGTGAGGATTGCACAGTCCTGTCAGTTCTACTGTATCTTCTAGGATTTCGTGTTATTTATTGCCCATAAAGCAAATCAAAGTACTCCTTTGCCACTGCCACAGACGGCAAATATTGAACTAAGTGCTTTGCCTCTTGCATCTTTCCTTGCAATTAATTTTTAGATTCTTGACTGCTTATTCAGAAATTGCCACTTCACAGTTTTTACAGTGTTTATCAACTTTCAAACCAATTTAAGGATTAATAAATAATAATTATATCTTTTTCCTTTCTCTTTTGCTTTTTTTCTGTTCCTTTTGGTCCTACAGTTTCCAAGTCAAATATTAATAAGCTCACACTTGCTTGAATTAAGTATGCTTGTACTTAGTTTAGTTTCCTGCACATTACAGTACAGTTTTTAACTACATGCTATCTCAATACCTCTTTCTCTTCAGTACTTTGCCAATGTGCCATCAGCAGTCACTGATGTCCATGTTTGCATCACAACCACTTCTAGCCTCTGCTAGAATTTAAATTCCTGTTAAAAAAAATCTTTCTTTTCTTTCCTGCTGGTGGAGGAGGCAGACTGGGGATCACAGGAATTGATGGGTCCTTACTCTCCCAGTCTGTGCACTGACCACAGCAGTCCTCATGATGGAACTTCTATGAAATGCTGTAAGGCAACTTCTATGAAATGGTGTCATAAAGCATGCTCAAAGTCCAGAGAAATTAATCTCCAAACCCTTTTTGGGGTCTCTCCAAAACAGATCTAGATACTCTTTAAAATTGAGCTATGAGAACATTTTAAAATGCACCAAGCAATGTAATTCTTTATAAATCTCAGTGTGGTTAAAAAAAGGGGAAACCATTTTTTAAACTTTCCATGAAGCAGAATCCTGATAGAAATTTGACTCACCAAGTTTGGAATTATAAACAAATTGTAATTATGTATTATAATTGAAGCTCCTCAATATTCTTAACTACAGGAATCACTGCTTTTATTAAGGAAGAAAGATTTGTATTTCTGTGCAAGCATTTTCTCTGAAGCTCAGTATTTGCAACCTATTGGGTTTTATTCTGGAATCAGAGATTTACACACCTGTAGATTCATCACGCTGCTTGAAATGGCTGTGATTATTATGAACTAGGAAAAAATTAAACTTGAAAATTATTTTGACAAATTGGCAGACTCCTGCTTTGTCTACTCTGCACACTTGGAGTAATGGATTCTGGTGTTTGTGGAGAGCTGACTTCTAACAATTTGTGTTCATAAGGAACTGTGCATCAATTTTCAATCCCAGCTGGAAATGAAAATGCATATTAGTAATTTTTGTGTCTTATATAAAAAACAATTTAATCTCTTTCAAGTATCTTTCCTTTCCTGTATTTCAGAAGTGGGTTACCTTTCCCAGGTCTTTTGAAATAGGTTAGCATTAGTTACTGTGGAAAGGGAATAATCTCTTTGATTATTTATTTTTTATTTCTCAATATAGCCAACTATTCTCTCCACNAAAAAAAAAAAAAAAAAAAAAAAAAGTGGAGAGCCTTAAAGTGTCTTGAAGTCAAACAAGTATTTTCAATAATATCTTTATTAGAGTACTAATGGGGAAAAATGAGGTTAGAACAGAAAATACAAACTAAAAAAAGGAAAGTCAGGAAAATGTCCCTTCTGTTAGTGAAGTTGAGGAATCCTGCATTGTCAATCAACAACCAGGCACTGGGAAAGGAAAGTTCTATCTGCTGCACATTTCAAGATATGGTCCGTTTTCCTTTTTGTAAGCAGAACTCTCCATTAATTTCAGTTTTTAGCTACATAAAGCATATCTCTAGATCATCCTAGTCATGAGATAGGGATGATATCTTAGACATGACACCTCCTGGGATAAAAGAAAGCTTTTAGGTGAACCAGATATCCAAAACAATCATGATAAGGGACCAAATAAATCTAGATAATACATCTAGAAATATTCATAGAAACAGTTGTGACGCTTGCAGAATGATAGCTAATAAACCTCAGTGATGCCTTCAATTAGTCTGCTGTCCAGCATGTGGCAATTTCCTCTCCAGGTCCACGATCAGTTTTGCTCCATGGGAGCAGAATGTGATTTGTCTGGGTCAAGGTGCTACATGAGAATGTGCTCATCCTTTTGATGACCTGATGTGAAGACATATGGGGTGGGACATATGGATTTGTCTTCTCCAGAATTCACAGGAAGGCAGGTCAGGATCATATCTTAAACCATTTAGGTATAAATGACATTTTTATCTTTCAGTGTTTGCTACTTCAGTCTTTGCCTGCTGTGAATTTAGTTTATGCCTGGCTTTGTGAACTTGCTTATAGTTTCTCAAGGTAGATAGGAGGCTTGGCTCTGCCTGAAAGCAGAGAAGTATTGCACTCTGTCCTAATAAAATGAGAAGGCAGAAAGTAGTACTACTAAAGTGTTATTACCTCTTCATAACATTTGACATGTGCTTGTGCCCACAGATAATGTAGGCAGATTGTGCTCACTCTTTCATGAACTTCAAATGTAGTGGAAGCTCAAAGATGCTCCTGAAATGACCATCCTAACTACAGTGCTATTTTGTTGTTTGTAAAGGCTGAGGAAGAGAGAGTATGAAACTAAATTCTCATCTTTGTCACCCAAGGAAAAATATTCAGGTCCTCCTGTGTCAATTGCAGAAAACATTGCCTGAGGATGTAATATAAAGAGCAGAGCAGAAAGTCTCAGCACTGTTGCAAAGACTGATATGATAGCCATTACTCCTGCTGCAGAATGCTGCTGTTGTGCTCTGCAGCAATATATTTAATATATTTTCCCCTTCACTTCTTTATTTAAGATAAATGCCCTTTTAAGTAAAACTATAAGGTCTGGGAATACAACAAATTCCAGTCTTCTGTTAGTCTGGACTTAATCTTAATTGCATGTTTAATTTTAATTCGTTCATCTGACTAACATGATCACCATTGTTATCCTTATTATTTACTTATTTTCCTCCTCCTGATCATTTGACCAAAACTTTACTTGGAGGATTTCTAAGAAGAAATTGCAGTTATTTGAAGCAAAAGGTCGTCTCAGGTTGTCCTGCAGCCCAAGAGCCAACAAGGAATGTGCATTTTATAAACATAAAACCAACATGAATTAAAGCTGTCAGACTACTGCAGAATCTCAAACTGACATGGACTGAAAGGGACCTCTGGAGATCATGTAGTCCAACTCCTCTGCTAAAGGAGGGTCACCTAGAGGAGGTTGTCCAGAACCATGTCCAGGTGAGTTAGGGATCTTTCCAGAGAAAGAGACTGCACAGCCTCTTTGGGCAGCCTGTTCCAGTTTATTATGCATCCTGGCAACAACAGTTATACTGTTCTCACATAACACCACTGTTTTCTTTGGTGTTTTATTTGTAAGTAGCCAAAAGAAGCTTTCCATCTTCTTGCTGCATTTCATTGAAGTAAGGTCAAAAGAAATGCAGTGAGTGCAGAGCAGAGGAACTAAGTATGTATACCTTCTGCCTCCTCCTTCAGTAGACCTTGCAGGGATGTCCTCTGGCTTTTCTCACAGTAAATGATAGATTAAGAAGGTGTTTTTCTTACAAAATAATGAGTTAAGAAAACAAGGAACATTAGCATGGAAGCTGAGAGGCTAGTCTGAGGTTTTTTTTCCACTCATATAGGAGCTGGACTATAGACAAGAGCTTCTGTCACTGGAGAATGAAGTTTCAGGACAGTAGTCAGAATGGTTTAAGGCCAAATTTACTTTGTAAATTCTTCTAAAAGTTCTTTAGAGTTCTACCATTAGTCACCTACTTCCCTTTCTAACTCTGGTCCCTGTAACTATGCTATAACTATATCATGATGAGCTCTCAAGTCGCTTGTTCTAGAGAGATCTGTGTGCCTCTGCATTACCAGTCCCTCTCAAATCTTTTAATTTCTGGAGCTTTATTACAGATGTCACACATTGGAGGTAGTTCCTGGAATTTTCTTGAAGCAATAAAAAAGACAAACTCCCCTGCTTTGAAGGAAGAGGAATTTTGTGCTGTGAGAGAAAGTACCTAAGGGCTCATGGTGAATACTTGCAGTTAGAACCTGCAGTCTTCCACACTTAAATTCTTCGCCAGTATCATCTGTATACTGGGTATTTGTCAGGAATACAAATAAATCGGAAGAACTACAGTTATTCCTTCTCCTCAAGATAATTTCTGAAGAGATTAGTTCAGAAATGGGAAATGGAAGGAAAGCATTTAAATGATTTCACATAGCTTGGTTTAGGATATTCCTTTGCAATCATCTTAGATTTGTAACACCTATACTTTAGTTCAAAGAAAATTGACTTCTGGATTGTCATATTAACCAAAATTAAAGCAGAGAGAATCAAAATGAATGAATTATTAATGTGAGCTCGTAACACCTCTGCAGAATTGAAGTCTGATATTGCCACATGGACAAGATAATGTGAAATGGAAATCTGTATATAGCTTTTTTGTAAAAGCTCTGAATAAAGTGACTCTTTAATTATCAGCACTTCAACTCTTCTAGAATAGCAGATTTGGAGAGGCTAAAGTAGCACAAATTTGAAATTAGCTTTTGTTAGGTAATCCTTATATTAGTTTTACATTTTTATGCAGAGAAGTTGTGGCATAACAATAATAGTATAGTTCATGTTTAATTATATTTTAGTTCTTTTCAAGTATTCTTCTTTCTTATATTCTTTTAATTTCCTAAGATTTGTACCTGTGTACATACCTCTCTGGGTGCCTATTAGATTTATTTGAGGAAGAGTGTGTTCTTAATTTTTCATAGCCCTGCGGAGAATACCAAATGCAAATATATACCTTCCAAACACTTGCTGTAAATGGTGTAAATAGCAATTTCTTATGTTTTCCCCCCTTCTGTTACATTGTCTAGAGGTATGATCCATCTTCTGCTGATATCAGTGGTAGCTTCTCCTGATTTTAATGGAAACAGATAATGTGTGAATACCAGCAAACTGCTGGGAGGAGTAAAGCAGAAGCCTGAAAGCTGCCATGGTTGTCTGTGAGGGAGGAGAGAGGGCCCAGCTAGAGGAAAGCAAAGTACTGTCCTTGGCTTTGCCCTTTAAGCTAAGCACAGAGCTGAGCAGTGATTCCTGTTGGAGCAACACCGTGGGTGTAGCCAGGCTGTGCTTGCTCTTAGCCAGAAAAGCCAAGTGTGAAGTGATAACAGCTGCCTGGGGAAGTAGGTACGTGGCTTTGCCCGAGGAAGGAGGGGAATGACTGCGTTTTGTCCCAGCAGTCGCTTCCCCTCTCTGGCACCAGCAAAACTGACTACCACTGAGAATGTGCACAAAATGAAGGCTTTTTCTTCGCCTATGCGACTGACAAATCTAAAACTCTTACTGTGAGGAAAAACTGGCAAAATGTGGCTTTTAAAAACCAAACCAACCACAAATTACTGAAGCAAAAGACCAGAAAAATAAAAGTTGAGGTGAAAATCACAAAGTAATCTGATTAGTCCATCAATTTACCGGTGCCCTACCTAGAATGGTTATGTCATGGAATAACAGAATAATTGAATGGTTTGGCTTGGAAGAGACCTTTAAAGGTCACCTAGTCCCAACCCCCTGTAGTGAGTAGGGACAGTTGCAACTACACCTGGGATGTTTCCAGAGATGGGGCATCAGCCACCTCTCTGGCCAAGCTGGGCCAGAGTTTCACTACCTTCAGCGAAAAAATGTCTTCGTTATTCTAGTCTAAAATCTCCTCTCTTCTTGATGAATCTGAAAGCTAAAAAGGGTGACTAATAAATGACCAAGGGAGTATTTCTATTCAATGAAGCTGACCTAACTGCTCCACTCAGCTTCCAGCAGACTGTCTCTTTTTGAGACATGTAACTGGCCTCACAGTAAAGGAGTGGGCTGTTGACAAATTTGTCAGTTCTCTTGGTAGTATGTTCCAATAACCAATTAATTCTAAAACAAAATCTTATTTCTAGTGTCAGCTTTTGGCAGTTTTTCTGATTTTATCTGCTGAATTAAATGGCCTCATAACTTATCTTTATCCTACTTAACTGACTCCTGGCTTACTTAATGAGTTTGAGGAAAGTGTGTAGGTTGAGCTTCTGACTTGACCTGTGCAAAACATATCTTTCTGGTCTCTAGACATTCTCATAGCTTTTTCATAATCCCTTGTGTCCACCCCACGTCTTTCCATGGCATGGGCACAAGTGAAACACTAATGTGACACAGGCAACATCACTGGAATGTTCCACAGAGGTGATATCTCTCCCTTAACCCTTATTACTTGATGTGCACCTCATTGTCCATTTAAGCATCCTCTGAGGCACATCAACTAGTGTCTTACAGGAGTTTTTGCTCATTTTTGTAGAATCATTTTGGTTTGAAAATATCTTTAAGATCACCAAGTCCAGCTGTTAAGCCAGCACTGCCATGTCACCACTAAACCATGTCCTTCAGCACCACATCTACCTGTCCTTTAAATCCCTCCAGGGATCATGACTGTGCCACTTCCCTGCACAGCCTGTTCCAGGGCTTGACAGCCCTTTCAACTGAAGAAATACTTTTTTTCCAAATGTCCAAATGTTGTGGGATATCTATTTAATTGGTGTTG
>VWZI01007933.1:91359-221122 GCA_013396835.1 Psilopogon haemacephalus | reverse complement strand
GAGGGGGGTCCTGGAGCCCCCCGGGTTCTTTGGGTAGGCGGTTGGCAAGGAACAAATGCACGAGTTGCTTAAAACACCAGATAAACAGTTTAACAGTCAGAATTTAGGGAACAGAGAGGTTACATACAAACAGACCCCAGCCGCGCCTATAAAACCCGCAGGGCACGAGGAGGGGAACAATGCTTCTTCTCGAGAGAAAGGGGAAAAAGAAGGACCGACTTATTCCTGGATAGAGAGAGAAGGAGAGAGAGAGAGAAGGGGGTTTTAGCCTTGCCACTTCTCTGTAAGCTGCGATGCCTGCTGCCTTTGCTGCTGCACATGGCTGGAGCTCTTCACAGCATGATGGGGAGGATGAAGAAGAACGAAGGAAGAAGAACATCTAACGGTCGTTGTGCCCCTCCTAAATACCCTAGGGGCGTGTGAAACTGACCAATAGGTATCCAGCATTCTCTAACTGACCAATTGGTTCAAAATAGTCCCACGCATACGTGCAGCCCGAGGTTTCCCTGGGTCCCGGGGTCACGTGGTGTGCCCCCGCCCCTCAACCCCTCCTGGACCTTGTACAGAAGGGGGAGGAGGGTCCCCAGTGACTGAACCAACTGTGGTGTGCCCCTCACACCCATACCAGGACACCCATACCAGGACACCAAACACACTGTTTCTCTAAGATACTCTTTCTACAATAAAAAGTTGGTCACTGATATTAGGTAAGACAGTTTCTAAGAGAGATTAATTCAGACAAGTGTCCTACCACTGATGCAGGTAGTATTACTAGAGTGGCTCTCCTGTCCTCCTGCTTCTCTGCTTATTCAGAATGGGTTTTCAGTTTCATAATGACTTTGCCTTGTGATCTTACTAGGCACTGAAACCTTTTATTATTGAAAAATCTTCTGTAAAAAAGTACTCACACCTTTGTGAAGAGAGACTAACTGTGAGACCTAATTAAATGTTAGACAAGATGCTTTGAAATCCTGCAGTAGTAGCTGCCTTAATATAATTAATAAACAGTATAGTTCAGATTCTCCTGTGTCATCAGAATAGGCAGAAGAGTCAAGAAGCTGATGAGGATCTTTATCTGAATGGCTCCATCTTTGAACGTGCAGCTTATTTTTACTGTAGACAATTAACTGCCACAGGTTCCTCATTCAAATTGTATGAACAGGCCCTGCTGCTATTTAATGTCTCCCCAGTCAGTCTATCTTGTACCTGGACTGTAGTGTGACCAGAGCTTGTTCACAGTTTGCTGAGTGTTTGTTGGATTTTTGTGAAGACACTTTAGGTTTCCTCCTTCTCCTTCAAACTAATTTTTGTTTTTTATTTGAACTTCCTTGTTTTTGTTTTGTTTTTTTCCCTTGACTGATATTACTCAATACAGGCAGTACTTTTAATATAAAGATTCAAAGGAGAAGAAACAATTAATTAAAATTTGCCTTTATATTTTTAAATGCATCTTTGGTTCATAAACCTTTTATTGACAACGTGCTGACCTATCCACACTTCTGCTTCTCAAAAATGGAGTAGCACTTGCATATATATTTAATACGGTAGTTTTCTAATTATTTCTTAATCATCTGTGAATTATCGATTTTATGAACCTTGATGTAATTAACTTATTATATATACACTAATTGGCTTTGAAGAACATTCATATTCCCTGAATTGTGGTGTGTTTAAGGGAATGTACAATACAAGCAGTTGTAGAAACAACTGCCAAAAGGAAAACAGAAGAAAGGCATTTTTTTTTTAGCTGCAGTAAGAACAGGAAACGCTTAGCAAACTAGTAAAGCTTTCTCCACAGTCAGACAAACTAGCAGAGAAAAAAAACCATACAAACTCTGAAACATGTTAAGATGGTCAGAAAAGAACAGTTTTGCAATAGAAAAGCAAGTAGCCACGATATCTCTAGGACAAATAGGACATGATTATTTCTGAAACAAAGATGTGGTTCCCACAGCGTAGCTGGCTTTGCATCTCCTCTGGTCTCCCTGTAGCTGCTGTCCCTGCTGTCTCTGGGAATAGTCCCTGGCAGAAACTGTTTTCCGGATTGTGCCTTTGCAGTTTGGGGAACTGTGACTTGGCACAAGCCAGTGAGGGGCTGGGGAGCAAGCAAGCAGTCAAGCAAATGGCTGACCAGCTGGCCAGTGCCTGAGCTCATTTCCTGAACCTATTTTAATTAGGAGCATAGATGAGACTACTGAGATCCACTACTCAGGCAGTGCCTGAACTGGTGAGGGCTGCTTAGCCTGATCCTTGAATCACAGAATAACTGCTTACAAATTAGTCATGACAAAGCCTCTTCAAAAGGACAACACTCTGCTTTTAGCCAGTGAGCAACGACTTTTGCTCTTGACTTGCAAAATCAGTTTAATTTCTCAAATCAAAAGACCCAAGCCCTTCCCCCCGCCAAAAACCCCCAACAAACCAACATTTTTAAAAAACCCAAACCCAAAATGAAAGCACCCCAACCCACCAAAAAAATCCACCTAAACAAAACCACAGGACATGCTTTTGAGAAATAAGTTTTAGAAAACAATTATGTCTATTTCACATTTGTGACTTCATTCAAACTGAGTTAGAGATTTGCCTTCTTGGTTTCATTGAGTGCACTGGAAATTTTGCTCCAGTGAATGGTAGCTGATCCTATGGGTCTGAAATGAGCCTTTTCATCTATCTATCTATCTATCTATCTATCTATCTATCTATCTATCTATCTATCTATCTATCTATTTATCTTTAACCTACTTGTAGTGCTGTAATAGATGACTTCTACAGATTAGAGTTCTTATTTTATTGACAGTAGTTAACAGTCTAGGATGAAATATTACAGTTTTAATGCTAGCAATAGGAAAGCAAACCCAGAATTTAGATTGGGAGGGAGAAGGATTACACCTCTTATTTCTCTGTCCTGCTCTTCCTGTTTTATGACACTATGGAAATTGAAATCTAAAAACTTGGCATATTTTCTCATAGGAAGAACAAGTTAAGAGTTTTTCTCTCAGAAGTTTAATTAATCAATACTTAGTTACACAAAATATAATTTACAATGCGAATGCTGCAGCTATTGTTTGTGTAATCTAACAATTTTGTTTCCTGTGTGATAGCGCCATAAGTTAATCATGCTTCCTCTCAGTTGAAATATTCCAAGTTGCATATTTTGCAGCATTTGGAAACTGTCCTCAGTGAAATCAGCACCATATCTTTGCAGTAATTCCCAGGAGTTCTGCAATTAGCTCATGCATCTTCTGTGGAAGTTCCTTTATTGTTGTGCTTTTAGAGCTCTCATGTTTGCTAATTATGATCTGACAAGATCTGAGCTTCCTCTGGTACCTGTCCTTATAACTTGCACCACAAATTATCATACCACAAGACTTACTAGTTATACTGTGGGGGTGTTCATAGATGATTTAGCAGCAAAATCAAACCAGCAACTTTTTCACAGAGTGAAAAAACTGTGTACTTGAAGACGCTGGCAGCATTCAACATACATCTCCTCACTTATTTTCTACACTTAATATATGGTTATTTACTTTAGGGTCAAATTTCGTAGTTCTTTCACATGCAAAGCTACCTTTGATCTGGAAAGATGAATAATAGTTGCAAAATATCTTTACCTCTGATCTCCTTGGCTTCAGTTCTATTTTTTTTCATTCCTTTCTGCTTGCTATTCCTGAAAGTGATATCATCATGTGCTGCTTCATCAGATGCCTTTTTAGGGTGTATAGTAATCTGCAAAAACACAGCTATAAAACGTTGTAACAGGATGCTGCATTTAGAAGTCAGTAATTACCTGATGTTCAAGACTTACCACATCCAGCTTTTGTACACAACTTTTTGTCATTGAGTAATAGAGAGATACTGAAGGATAGAAATAAAAAAATGAGGGGAAAAGGTGAATTTAATCTTCCTTGGAAAGCATTTAGGCACAAACACATTCCTGAAAGACTGAGCATCCCAGTGGGAACAAGACTCATTCAAGTAAGGACAGAAATTTTTGCCTCGGTTTCCACTTCACAGTAAGAAAGGAAGAGATGGGACAGTTGATGAAGGAATAGGTAATGGCACCAACTGCAGAAAGCTGCTGCAGTATATCTTACGCTCTGAATTTCCAGCGAAGTGGTAACATGGCCAGAATTGCAATCTAGCTCTGAGTCTTACTTTTTTCATGGAGAATACAAAACTATGTAGGCCTTGGTCTCTGTTCTGTTAATTAACAGCTTTGTTGCACATCCGAGAGACTGTGGGTTGGCTTAACTTCCTAACTCGCTTCCAGTTATTCAGAAACATATTGCTATTTCAGATTAGTGATGCAAAAGTAGTAATTATGCTTTTATAATTTTTTTTCGTGAGATATCAGCTCTCTGTCAATGAGTAATTTGTATGACAAGGTACAGATAGTAACAAGACAGTGATTTGCATATAATTTCTTAAACAAAGGCCATGGAAATCCTGAGGTTACTGCAACCTCTGCTGTTTTTTAACAAGAGTATCTTTTGTTCATAATTAATTCAGTTTGGTGTTCTTTTGTTCTGTTTTTCTCAAGAGATTAATTTTTTTCTGCAAATGCATTGACAGTCACACAAAATCCTTTCACATTTATTTAAGATGTAAAAATATGTACAATAAATTCGTAGTGGACTTCTTGCCTACATGCTACCCTGCTGATCTTCACTAAGGCAAAAGGGGCAAGGCTGGATAACCACTATAAAAACACTCCCACTATTATTCATTTGGACTAAAAAGTTAAGTTGACTCAACTCCTGAAAGCACTGGGAAATTAAATTTTAATCACTCAAGGTTTTGCAAAATGGGAAATGCAAATATACGTATTTAGAATGTCCAGGTGCTTGAGCACATTTATGTTGTAAGGAATGCAGAAATGCTTATTACCATGGGAGATAAGATACAGAAATTAATAAATTAATCCCATTACCTGATAACACCTTGAACATCAGGAATGATGAACATGCACAACTATTACTTAGTGTGCATATAAGGAGAGAAATAAGTGCAAACTCTACAACCAAGAAGGAGATTCTTCTATGTGATATTCCTAGAAATTACGTATGAGACAAGGAAAATGTGATAAGGGCTTATAAACTGTAACAAGAATGATTATAGAATAGTAAAAATACTTAGATTTCCTAATTATCTGCTTCCAGGATTTAAAAATGTAACAACAATGCACAAAATCTTCATCAGATTGGTGTTTGCTTTCAAAGAGAAATGTGAAAAATTAAGTACAGACCATTAAACTCCACAAAAGCTTTTGTACACACTACTAAGGAGTGCTGTGCAGTAGGAGGAAATACAACAAATGAAGCTCTGAGAACCCTTTCTCCACACTATGTGTATTTCATTAATTTCACTTCACTCTTCAAATTTACCTTAGTCTGGTTGTGTGGATTGAGCAACAGTTAGGAGTTGGAGTGCACTGAGTGTGAACGTGGACCACATCCCTGCTTTCATGTTGCTTGACATGTATGATCACAATTCATGTACTCTGCAATTACTCTACAGTGTGAACAAAGTACAGTAGGTTGGAACAATTATGTTTGCTTGGAAAGTCCATCTGAGCCAAAGGTGATTGGCAACATAAAAAAGGCTACGAATATGTACGTTAAAAAAAAAAGTAACAAAAAAACAAAAAACAAACAAAATCTTTTGGATTTTTAAAATGTTTTTATTAGCTAGTTTGCTGATCCTGCACTTAGAATTAAAAAAAAAAAAAAAAAGAAAAAGAAAAGCAACCTTTCAATGTGCTTTATATACAACAAAGTCACACTTATTTTGATTGATTTGGTAAGGTGGGGACAACTGAAAAAAGAGAAAGCTTGCTTTGAGTGTTCTCAACAATCAGTCAATGAATTCACTTGTCACGATGTGATCTGATGTCATTTAGACATGTCTCCATACTCACCATCCTCATCACAAAGTACCTCTCAAGCACTGTAATGTCTCGATATCTGGATAAAATTCAGCCTTCTACCTCCGTCAGGTCACAGATCATTTTGTTGTGACAGAACTTGAGTAAGTGGAATACTTCACTGACTCAGCTGCATTCACTTCCTTTTCCACTTACCATCTCTTACTGAGTTCTAGGGAGGATGATTCCACTTTTTTCTAAAGTTGTTCTGTGAAGGTATCCTGTGGCTGCTTTGGAAGATCACTAGGAAGAGCCATGGTGATAGGGTGGAACTGGTGGTCCCTTTGGAACAAGGAACCATGAGTTTTTTTCTCTTTCGCTACAGACTTGCAGTCATCTTGCATGCAGAGTTATGGCTATGAGGAACTTTACTGACATGCAATCAAAGTAGAGAAAATAACAATATACTTATTAAAACCATTTTAGGAAAAGCACTATTCCTCTTGATTAACACTTTGAACCTTCTCAAGGTATGGGCCATCCTTTATTGATCCATGGCACCTGAAACAATTGCACACTGCTTAATTGTTTTGGTATTTTAGAAATAGCTTTTGCTTTGTCTATACATTGCTAGCTATCAAGTTCTACAATCTTTTAGAGAGGTTTTTTTTTTTTTTCATAATGATAACATTTTTCTATTGTCACAACTAAATTGCAGCCTTTTCAAACTGTTAAGTTGCTATAACATAGAAGCTACTTAGTCATTGCTAGTGACAGATGAAATGTGAATGCCAGTCATTTGTGGGGCTAAACAATACTTGCCTACTATTAATGGTTGATGAGAAATTTCACTGGGAAATTTGCAGTCTCTGCAGCATGACTAATGAGACAGTAAGAAAATACAGCTCTGTGCAAAACAGATCTGCTTCTTTTCCTTTTCTTAGTCTGTCTATTGTCGTATGTGAGTCACTTAGTGAGCAGGCTAATACATTAATTTTGAATCCATTGCATCTCACAAGATTTGCTTGAAGTTTACTAACCTCAAAAAATTCAATTCCCAATTACTTGGAAGACCAGCACTCTCCACAGAAAGATAGCAAAATGTGATTTTTCCAAATCAGAACATTTTCACTAATGATCTTCTCTAGAAAAACAATAAATATACATACACACACACACAATATTTCAAGTCTTGTGCTGTGCCACTAGAAAGGAAGTGGATGAAAAGGGCATAGTAAGTTGTATTACCTTATTCAAGCTGCAGGTCACAATCCTTTTCTAGCACTAAAGAGTCATAGAGAATAGAACTGGTAGAACTCATTTTGTTTCAGTGAAATATTTCTCCATGTTACTCTTGTTGGTAAGGATGACTCAATATGTCATTTAGTATCGGTTAACAAGGCTGGATAGTTTTAGGGGCCACTTCAAATTTCTCTTGCAGAATAAATCTAGGAGAATCCTTTTTACTTTCTTTGAGATGCATAGCCCTGGACCACTTTGTGTAGGAAATTATTCCTTTCTCAAGTTGTATTTATACAGTAAAACTTGTAATTATTCTCAGTTTCCCCAAATTATACTATTTGTCACTTCCACAATTAAATGATTAGTCCTTCTGAAAAATCTATGTCTTTATGGAGAGCTAGGATGAAAGTGAAATATTGCCATAGCTACTGTTTCAGTTATCAAGCAACAGTATGAATGCTTTGGATTTGAAATCTCTGACTAAATTAGTATCTTATATGTCCTTGAGCGTCTTACAGTTTTCTGAAAGAAAAATATTGCTTCACTGAGATCTGTGCTGCACTGTATTTGGAATTGTTCTAGGATGTGAACTCTTTGGCAGTTTTATTTCCTTTAGTTCAGAAAACTGAGTGAATAAGTTTATATTTTTGAGAATTCATCTCAGCTCCTGGAATGATGAATCTGCTATTTCTGCCCTCTGTATGTGATTCCTCTCTGAAGTCACTCTGGGCCTTGCAAATGCATTTTTTTAGAAGAGCTTGGCTGCAATTCATTTGTTTGGTTTCAGCTGAATTTTGTTAAAGTTGAAACTCATATTCATGCGGATGGCTATGTAGATACATTTCAGCATCAAATCCCTCTCTATTATTTATCATCTTCAGAGATTTTGTTTTTCAGTAACAGCTTTTCTCACTTGTTTCCAAACCATGTTTTCATTCATCTGTGTGTAATATGGTTGCTACATTTAGAACCACAAAAATCACTGTAGTGTCTCTGCTATGTTCAAGACTTCAGTTATTGTAAAGAAAACTAGTACAGTTATGACAGTAGGGGTCATGAACTATGCAACTGAACGGTTTGAGGGACTGCTGGAGAAGTGTACCCAGGCATTTTGATCTCCTGTGATGCAGACATATGATCTGTGTTGATCTTTAAAACAAACAAACAAAAAAACCCCAGTTTGCATTATATTATTTTCATAATTTAGGGGAAAGAAACTCCCGCAAGTGGTGTGAGACAGCACTCAGGTTCTTGGTCATTCTCCGTATGTCTCTGGATGGCACTCTTCACCTATGTTCCTCCTGAAATGATTAGCTTCTGTAACTACCATTTCTTGTTAAATGATCATCCAAAATGCAGGAACTCTTGGCAGCTCAAATCAAACAGAATTACGTCTAAAATGGTTACTATCACAAAAATTTGCATTAGAAGAAAACAAAATAGCTAGTAGCGTAAGATTACATTATTATAATAATCAAGAGAAATCAGACATGAAGAAAAAGATGGGGAATTATTAAAAAACTATCATCAATCAAAAAAATAAAGAAAAGAAGCTTATTGAAAGTAATTGATAGAGCTTGTGAGGAGGAAATTTTATAGTGACTGGAAAATCTTTATCTGCATCATCATTCGTTGACATTCAATCTGGCATAATCATCAGGTAATTAAACTGCAAAAAAGGTGGAAGTTATGAGGCTGTTAATAGCCATGTAGCAATTCCAAGCTTTGACTGCATAAAAATGCATTGGAATATACTTTTCCTGCAAAGGTGTAGTTCTTAATTTTGAAGATTGTGAACTGGTAAGAGGAAGCTGTGTTCTGCCTCTAATAAATAAATAGAAGCTATCAAAGTGCTAGTTTAGAACAACTCAGGTTTGTTATTAATGTAATGGGATTTTAGGCTAGTTTGTACTAATTCAGAGACTGATTCTTTGTCTTAGAACTTCATGAAGTACCAAGAAAAGCTGCAGGAACTAGAAGAAAGGTGGAACAGCAAGTATAGATTAATTGGAAAGTTAACATGGAAAATATGGAGGATGAGTAAGATAAACCAAATGTTAATTTAAAAGTTCTAGAATATGAGAGAAGGCATGGGAACTGACAAAGCTCTGTGAAAAGCAAAGGGTGTTTAAACCAGGTCCTATAGCAATGTTATTCTGCAGTGAGCTAGAATGGTCCTATAAAGGCCAGTCAGGATGGATAGAAATACCTTCTTTTTAACTCTTCAGTACTGTTAACAATGTGTCAAATCGAATTGTGAGTTAGGCTTCAAGGGTCACCTTGTGTGTGTATATATATATATATAGAGAGAGAGAGAGAATTCTTCCTTCACACGTTGTAATAGGCCCTGCATGGATTTATCTCTTCCTTAAAGTCTATACAAAGCTGAAAGGAAATAGTGAATTAACATGGTCTATAAACCTAGCAATAGGGTACCAGTTTACACCTCTAACTTTACCAGAACATCTGTCCTGTGAAATGGAACCTAGGAGACGATGAGTTGGTTTGAGGGCAGGTAATATGAGAAAGAAAGAAAGAAAGAAAGAAAGAAAGAAAGGAAGGAAGGAAGGAAGGAAGGAAGGAAGGAAGGAAGGAAGGAAGGAAGGAAGAAAGGAAGGAAGAAAGAAAGAAAGAAAGAAAGAAAGAAAGAAAGAAAGAAAGAAAGAAAGAAAGAAAGAAAGAAAGAAAGAAAGAAAGAAAGAAAGAAAGAAAGAAAAGAAAGAAAGAAAGGAAGGAAGGAAGGAAGGAAGGAAAGAAGAAAGAAAGGAAGAAAGAAAACTAGGAAGAAGAAATAAATACTTTAAAAAAATTAAAGAATTTGCCTACTGTGCCTTCAGGTGATGACATTTGCTTCCAAGAACTAAAACCACTGTATTTGTGGTGGCATGTTGATTCTTTCACTTTCCCTGCATATGTGAAGTTATCTAAAGTTCATCCAACTTTAACAAGCATGAAGTCCATCCTGTGAAGAGCTGACATAATGTTCCAGTAGGCTGCTTTTGCCTCTTTGAATTTAGAAAAAATGGCCACAGAGAAAGTCCCTAGTTCAGCGAGTTGCACAGCAGCATAGATTTCATGATCTAGTAATCTATAGAGAGCATTATATATACACTTGTGCTGGGCACCCTACATTAACTTTTCATTTTCTGTCTGATGCAAGCCACAGTGCAGATGCTGATCTGTCACCTTTCTAAAGGGGTAAGAGTATGCTATCTCATGCACTAACTTAGGCCCATTGTGGCAGCTCTGATCATCCGATATCTTACTAGTAGACAAATAAAGACTGGTTTATTGCTTCTGGGGCTCGATAACTAAAGCAGACTAGAAGAGATGAGAAAGAGTTTTACTTTTTTGAGACCATGAATGACACCAAGAACACTCTCACAAAAGAAACAGGACAAATCTAGGTATTTTGAAATCATATTTTTGTGGTTCATGAAGTTTTATGTTGGTTTGTTTCTCAAAATAATAAAATAAGCATGGCAATGGGAAAAACAGAGGTAAAACATAACTGCTTACCTGAAAGCAACAGCCAACAGCTTAAACATAAATGTGAGGTCACATTGCCTGGGCTTTTAAAAGAGGAAATAATTTGTGGTGAATGGATGTGGAAGTTTCAACTGTGGTTGTGCTAGGGGCATTAATCTCTCTATCTGGATAGCCAACATCCAGCCAGTACCCTTAATTATGGCTTATGCCTAGTGTTTTTGGTACCTCTGGAAAAAAAAGCTAATTCAAAGGCAGACTTGACAAAATGTTAAAAAAATACTTGTTCACTATTTTCCTGGTTTAAGTTTCTTGGAATTACATCTTGACTGTAGGCAAAATACTTATTCATGTGCATTGGTTTTTAACTTTCACTCTATCTTTCCCAATTTAGATTAATGTCAAGGTTGAAATATTAATTATTTTTTTCAAAATATTTGCCAATTTCTTTCTTTGCTGACAATCTCATTAACACTATGAAAAAGAACACATGATCTTTGCTTATGAATTATAGTTTAATCACATAAAATAATGCCTTAAATGAAAGATCCAAACCACTTAACACAAAGTAAAGATCATAGTGTCCTGTAATATATCTCACCACTGACAATGAAAAGGCAAACACCTACGAGGTGTTACCTCATTGATAAATATTATGAGAGAGTGAGGATCTTATTTTGTTTATATGAGAACAATAAAAAGACTAACACAGAGTCAAGCAATTCACAGTATATTTCACCGGGTGACTACCTGAATAGCGTTGCTCTCTTCATCTTTTTAGAGATTCAATATGCTGTTGTATGTAAAATCATGGTGTCTTTGAACATGGAGAGTACAAGGTGGCATCCAAGCAGCCAGCTAGGAGTTTGGGTACATCCTTAGTCTTGCAAAATGTACTGCTGCTTTGTTGCAGACAATGTGCTGTCAAGACTCGTTATGTAAATCATTCCAAAGCACATCCAGGGGCACAATTGTAATATGACATTAGCTCAGATCTGAGTTGCATCTTCTTCTGACTTACTATCTTTATATTTTGCCAGACACAGGTCTTTTATACAGGTGTCCATCAAAGAGCTATTGCGATGTGATGAAGTGATATTAATTTAATGAGGAACATGATTTTATTTAGTGATCTCTTGCTATAAAAGCCAAGTAAGGTTTATAATACATTTAAATAAAAAACTGGTTTTGAAATGACAGTTAAAAGCATGTGCCTCTTATTGAGCCCAAACTAAGAACAACATCTCTTGCAATTTAAGAGTGTGACAAAATCAGGGAGTTTAAAAAGCAGAGGATTTCAGCTTTAAGGCTTTGACTATCAGAGCTGAGGGACAAGTTGCACATCTTCCATTATACTGATAAGAAAATGTAGGGTTACATAGACTTTCTGAGTTCAAATCTGTATTCTTAAATAGGAATTACAACATTATACACAAATTATAAGGGACAATGCAATGGACTGTCAGCAGTGTTAATTGCCAACATTAAAGCTGTTTGGCTTTGGCTGGGTTCTTAATGCTGTTTAAACAAATACAGCTCTTTCTCCACCTTTCATGTGATTCTTCTTTCTGCAAAAGAGCCTTCAGTTTAAAAAACTTCCCAATGATTACAGAACACATTTATTTATTATTCAGATGGTTCATTTATTAAGAATAAATAATTTAAGGATATTTTCTTCTGTTTAATTACCACATTAGCAGTTGTGGCATATATGCAAAGTAATGCTCATGTTTAAACTAATTTCCCAGGCTATTTATCCCATTATATGTGATGGCTATCCCACTTACTTATTAAAAACTCCTGGCCTGAAAAAATCGCTAGAGAAATGCTTGCAAACTTCTAGAGGGTAAATGGCACCTGAAGAAGCAGGAGCAAGGTGCTACATCGTTCTTTTCACGTGCTCTAACATTCAAGGCAAGTTTAAACTCATGAAACAAAAGAGCAAGTAATCAGGAAAGCCTTAGATCTAGTTCAGACTTGTCAAGAAGCATAAATTACATTGGTGTCATTGCTGCTGCATTTGGCACACAGAAAAACCATTACTTCATAAGACTAGCAAAATCAAGTATTACTTCCATTCTGTTGAAAAGGTGGATACTTCTTCCTCTGCTTGATTGCAATACCAGACTTTGATGTGCCATATTAAAATACGTGCTTTATATTCCTGTCTTTTAAATCTATGTTCTTCTTTAAAACGGCATCTATGCTCCTCTCCCTTTTGTTTTCCCAACAGGAAAATATACTGCAATCAACTCTAAGTGCATGTGGTCTATTTGAAAACAAAGCAAACAAACAAAAAAAAATCCCAACTTTACATTAACTTTAACATCATGGCTTTAGGCACCTGATTGGATAAAATGTTTCCCAGTTTTGGTGTTATGCAAACATAAAGTAATAAAGACCAGTGACCCTTAAACCTTAATCCTATACCAAATGCTACAGTGGAGCTTTGCTATAGGATCTGAATTATGTGTATTTAGATACTGAAATCTTTTGTATGGATGACAAAGTGACTTTTCTAATGTTGAATATTGCTCTTCTTCTCTGTTTTCCTTTATTTTTCATGCTTAAGTTGTTTATAAATTAATGGTGTCTAATACCCTTACCAATAGCATAATAACAGTTTGCACCTGACTGCTAAGTTCATATTCTCCATTACATTATTAACTTTTCTTTGGAGAACGTGATCATAATGATCATTAAAGGTCCCAGCTAAATATCTTGGTAATCATGAGGTAGGATTGACTGTGACCTTGGAGCTACCTGGTAAACTCTGTCTGTCAGGGTTAAATCCCCTCTTCCAACAGTATCTTGAATCAATACTGAGGAAATTATGGTAAAAATAATCTTTACATCTCCAGACTCAAATGGATCTTTCTGATTGACTGCTCTGATGCCAGGTCCATATCAATAATTCTCAGTGAATGCATGGCAATGACCTTTTCCCCCGTGTTTTAGAATTTCTATTTTACAAGACCAATAAAACATGTCAGAACAATGTGGTGGTTGCAGACATTTGAATAGATGGCTCTCAGGTCAGAGGTAATCCTTCAGCAATGTTCTGTTTGGGACTAAATAATACATTTCCCTCCTGAAATGGTTCTGTCACAAACATAAATAAGTAAAAATTGAAAGATACTACTCCTTCAATTATACAATGATTAGACAGAGTGAAACCAGCAAACTCTTTTCAACTTGCTTTCTTGCACCCTGCTAAAGGCTGTTGAAGTTACCTGGACACGCCTGCTTACAAAGCAATATAAAATGTAAGATTTCATGGCAGTTATTTCTTTTATGTTTCTACATAGTGCTACATCATTGTTATTGTTTAGAAAAATTTCTCCCCATCTACATCCATGACTTGCATAAGACACCACCAGAAGGCTGAGGTACGCCCAGGCTGCCATGTTGGTAAGCAAACACAATCAGGTAAAAGGAACACAGGTGTCCCACGTTAGGGCCATGAGCTACTCGAGACCAGCGGACAGAAAGTGAAAATGCTGCACACACAGTGCAAGTTTAAAGGGAGATTCTATTTACAAGATCATGTGTACAGAAGGTGATCAGGTAGAATGAGGCCAAGGTAGAACTAGGCCAAGTCTGTTGGATTAAAACCTTCTAGAATCCTCCACCCCATCCATGCAGCAGCCGGAGAGTAGGCCAAAAGTGCCCTCTCTACCTCAGGCCTACAAGGCCTCAGCAGGCCTCATGACGCATCTCAAAATTCCCTGCCGGATGGGAGCTGTCTCCCCGCACAAACCGTGAGGTAAGTAGAGACGCTGCTGTTCCTGAAGAGAGGAGAAGCAGGGAACAGAAGAGAGCGATATTAGCCAGGTGCTGTTTTATAAGCTATAATACCAGAAAGCAGAATAGAATAGCAATGTTTCAATATCCTGGAATGACCAGGTCTGTCCCTTGAGATTCTATCTCTTTCTGGAGAACTGTCTCTCTGTGGTGGTCTTAAGGGCATCTAGGCCAAACCACCGCAGGTTAAGGTGCCAGAGCACAAATTAATTGTTGATTCTAATACCAATGTCATAGTATCTACTGGTGAAGTCTTGTACATCTTTGGTATTCCAGCTCCTGGCCTGTGGAATGGGTCAATATTTGTCCCTTTTGTGTTATCTGTATGGCTTATTTAGGCCATAAGGTGCCTGAGAAGAGACATGCATCTTCCTGTACAGCATTTACTTTGCACACTTCTAGGTACTCCCAAATAAGTTGTACTATGGATTGCTAATAATAGGTTAATCCTTAAAAAGCAGTATTTCCCAGTTTTAATTTCCTCATGTTGTGTGAAAATACCTTTCTCTGATTTATGTGTTTTTGTTTGAACGTACACAACTTCAGTGTACAAGTCCATAGGTTGTATTTGAAACCATTCAGGAAGTGGGATGTTGTTATGGATGTCCGTTGATGTCACATAGGTTAATCTTTCTTGATTTTTTTTTTAAACTATCAAACTAATATCCTGTCGACTTTCAAATTTCTCCTATGTCTTTGCAGTCTCTGTCAGCCTGAGTGCTATAAATGTGGATGATTTTGACTAGGACCATGTAGATTTACCCTGTAATTGATGTTGATAATGCCCTCTATGCTATATTTAATATTAGCCTCCAGGAGATGGATGCTGGTGCACTCAGCACAGCAGTGCACCTCTACAAAACTCAGCTGCAGTGTGCATAGTGCAGTTCACCATACATTCAAAGTGCTTTTGAGTTGTTTGCAGGAACCCCTTACTGTGCATGCACAGCAAATGTTGGTTTGGAACATTTGACACTTGGACATGGGAGAGTTTCCTCCTGACTTGCAGAAGTGACTTACAGTGGCTGAATAACTCATTCAAAAACTCTTCTGTAGAAGCAGGAGAAACAACTGAATGCTGGCAGATTTTTTTTTTTTTTGGTGCCTAGCTGCTTGGATGCCAGATTATTTTGCTGCTGATTTTTAAATGTTTTTTCTTTATGCCTGTTTCATTCCAACTCATAATAGAGGTTGCAGGAAAGCAGATTCCATAACTGATTAGAAGAGTAACAAAAAAAAAACAGGCGTTAGAAATTTGTCCCTACAGGGATGATTTGAATATTTGAATGTTCTGGGGTTTTTTTTGGTCTGGATTAAGTGGAACAGTAAATGTGTCTTTCCATCCTTCTTCTCCAGCAGATGAACTGTTACATCAAAGGGCTGGAAAAGGGCTTGGATTCTTGTCTCTCTGTGTCACATCCCACCCTTTTTTTTTTTTTTTTTTTTTTTTTCTTTTCCCTTTTTTTGTTTGGGAGGGGGGNNTTTTTTTTTTTTCTTCTCCTTCTCCTTTATATGGTTGAGAGGAGGAGGAGGAGGGAGTCTTGCCTCTACTCAAAGTGATTTGCTCAAGGAATTCTGCTTCTAGCAATCATATAGAGAAAGAAAATGGGAAGGAATGATGGTAAAGACCCAAACCCAAATGGTTTTACCTAATGATTGTGATGTCTTCTGAGTGTTACATGGAGTTATGTGATATGGTCCCTAGTCTTGATCTTTGGCACCATTGTTCTGGCACTCCTTGTGCCACTTCTGCTATTTTATTGAACATCCTGAGTTTGTTCTCTGTCAGAATAACAGCCCTCGGGAAGTCAAGTGATGAATAAGCACATGATAGAGTTGTGATCTTGTGGTGGGTACTCATTTTCTACACTTAGATGTCTTTGATGAGCAGTCTAAGCAGAAATTAGACAAAGTTGAAGAAGGGAGGGGATTTTGCAGTTGGTAGGTACCTCCCAATAATTCCTTGTAGCTCTCACAGCTTGTATATAGCCAGCATATTACAGATGATATGATTTGCACTGTTACAGTGAGCATCCTCATGTTTCCTTATTCTTCTCTTCCATAACACTCAAACTTTGGTAGCTCTGAATGCAAGACTCACCTGGGCAGAATTTCCAAGACCCCAGCACATAGCTTTCCTTGCCTTTACAGCATGGCCCCACATCCCACTTGCACTGCTACAAGGCTTGGAGTCTTATCTATTGTTTTTTAAATTCTACACTTTACCAAGAGCTCTTTCTCCAGCAAAATTGTGGAGTCTCCCTTGTCTAGAGAAATTCCAAACTCCTGTGCAACGTATTCTGTGCTACTGTGCTACTAGACAATCTCCAGATGTCCTTTCCATTTCTTTCCAACTGTGATTCTGGATCTTCACTTTCTCTTACCAAGATCAGGTGTCCAAGGTCACTTATTTCTCCTCTGAACTTACTGAACTGTTGCTTTATCTTTCGCCTGTTCCTTCCTTCCCCCTCACGCTCGCAGTGCCTCCTAGCTCTGGTGTAATTTGCATCCCTCACCAAAGCCTTGTTTTCATCCTCCCGTCTCATATCTCATCACCTCCCATTCTGCTCGTCCCTTCCCCCTGACCCTTCCCGGTCCACCCTTTACTGTGTTGCCCGCTCCCGCCCCACCGGGTCTGATTAGGTGCCGCCCTGCCTAGCCCACTCCGCCGGATGCTCGTTCGCGGGATGAGATGGGTACCTGCGCCGGCAGGTGTGCAGGGACCCCTGCTCCCCTTACAGCCGGCTCCTCGGCCGAGCCCGGAGCCCCCCGCCTCCCCTCATGAATATTCATGTATTCCCTCCCCGTGACGTCGCCGCGGTCCCGGGGCGGGAGCCGGAGCCGCCCCGGTGCTGACAGTGAGGGCGAATGACGGAGCGACGGCGGTGGTGGCAGCGGCAGCCTCCGCCCGCCCTCTCGCCTCGCCTCGCCCCGCAGACAGCCGCCGCCGGGAGCTGCCGCGTAGGGCGGCGTGTCGGGGATGCGGCGGCGCCGCTGCTGCCGGGGGCCCGCGGCGTTGCTGCTACCGCCGCTGCTGCTGCTGGGGCTGGGCAGCCCGCTCGCCGCCAAAGGCAGGTAGCACGGGCAGCGGCCCCGGGGCGAGCGNCCGCTGCCCGCCAGCCTGCAGACGGGCCCCAAGTCTTTCGGCGGTGGGCATGTGACAGCGGTGCCAGAGCCCGCGGCGCGGGGAGCGTGGTCGGCAGAGGCGGTCACCTCCTGGCGTGGTGCGCGGGCGGGCAGTGCGGCTCTCCCTGGGGAGGCGAGGACGCTGAAAGTTTAGGGTGTGGGAGGCTGCGCGGGTCCCCCACAACTCGCCGCCTGCTACTTTTTTGGCTATGCCCGGCGGCGGCGGGGAGGGAGACGCTAGAACCGACAGCGCGATGCCGTTCTCGGTGCTGCGGGGTCGCGCCGAGTCCGGCGCGGGTTGGAGCCTCGGTTGGGCAGATCGCGCGTAGACTGGGGTCTCTTGCTTCGGAGGTCCCGAGGAGCTGAAAGGAAGGGAATGGTACAAGAGAATGCAAACTGTACAGTTTTGGGGAAGGCCGTAACAGCGGGTCACCGAGAGCATCCACTATCCGCTGCCGACTTCCTCGCTCACCTCGCGGCTGGAGGCAGCGCAGGTTGGGGCGGGTCTGCGGGGATCTGGTCCTCTGCGGAGCTTCTGCCTGGCTGTCCCCAGCCGCGGCCTCCGAGGGGCTCTGGGCTCCGGCTCTGCTTTCCCCTGGTTCCCTTGGCAGTGTTTTCCTGCACGTCTGTTCTGACTTTCTACCCCAAGTTTTAAAAACTTAGTTTTGAGAACTCTGTCGTAGTTTATGTTATTTAAAAGCAGTCCTGGTCTTTTTAGTTTTACGTAGAGCTTTACGTTTTGTTTTAACCGTACACGTGTGTGAGGGAAGGGAAAAATTCAGGGTTTGATGGGTTTTGTTTATTTTTTAAAAAACGTAACTGCACGAGTGCTAACTTTGAGGGAAGCCTGTCTCTTTCCAGCCCGAACTTTATTTAGATGAACGTGTACCAATAAAATTAACGGTAGGAAATAAGTTGCTACTTCTGTTACTAACACAACGAATACCTTGAGGTCCTGGTGGGACACTGTTTCTTGGGCACTGGTGATAAAACGGACCGCATGGAAATTTTGATGGAGATTAATTTCCAACCCCCCGCCCGCCCGTTTTTATTTTCTAACGTATTTTAAGGTAATTATCTTGTTTATATTTTTTTTTTTTTTTTCTGTAGAAAAGCGTGCGAGTTTTTAGACCTTGGGTGATCTTTAAATGCTGCCAGTAGTTTATGAGACACACCGGATTTGTTTGCTTGTTAGGTTCTACTTTGTGTTTGACCACTGGAGGGCGGCAAAGAGCATTTTTGGCTAAGCGGAAGCCAAAGTGTATAAAATTAGACATTTTACGGGCATTTCTATTGATATTTAAGTGCTGCAAAATTTTACCTATTACTTCACACATTTTGTTCCTTAAAATTTGTTATCATTAAATACACTAATGCAGGATTGATAAGGGAATTAACATATCTTGGTGCTGCATGCAGTTAATATCACTGATATAGTTATCTCTGTGGACTTCCTTTTTTTTTTTTTTTTTTCTTTTCCTTCACCTGAGTAGGAGAGGAAAGAAGAAAGGGTTTAATTCAATGAAAATCTGGTACTGGTTTCTCCTTGCTCTATGGTTTTCTATATGACAGAATTTTAATTCAAGAGGCATTTCATGGGTGTCTCACGTGCACTTGGGAAACTTGATACTGTGACCACAAATTTGGCTTTTAGTTTGAAAGTTGGTGGGTTTTTTTGGAGGTACAGGCGGGATACCATGGTCAGAAAGTTTCTCTTGTGCCTTGTGTTAGCAAGTAGAAAAGACAATCTAAAATAGTGATTACATATCTCATTGTATCTCATCTTCTTTGCTGTGCTCTGCTGCTTCTCATTTTAAAACCAAATCCGACTTCCTCCTCCTTTCTCTGCATGTTTTAGAGGGCGGGGAGAAGGATTACAGAAACAGTTCTCTGTTCTCACCATTCACTCAGCAGAAAGTAAGAATTTATTTCATAAAGTATCTCTAGGCTGCGAAACCCCCCAAGACTGTTTTCTATAGAAAAACAGCTACAATAGGTACTATCAGAGTGTTTTGTAGGTTGTCACAAAACTTAATCTTTATTAAGGACTTGTATGCAATTTGTGGTTCTTCTAGCTTTCTAGCAGGTTGTGGATGTTAAGCCCAGATTCCAATAAAATTGTCGTTTTGGACAAAATTGGTTTCTTTAGAGTATTTTCAAACAACTTGATTCAATAAGACAGACACTTTCTGGATTATTGGAATTGCATTAATAATGTGTGGAAATTGTATGGGCAGTCTCTCATGGTCTTCAGTTATGTAAAATAGAATATTCTGAAGTGTAAGGTTATTGTTTTTTTTTTTTTCCTGGTACATTCAAAATTCATAGGTGCATGTGGTCATAGGCAAGGAGAAATACTACCTGCAGCATTTCTGTCTCTCTCTACAAATCAAAATGTGAGGCTGATCTCTTCAATTACTTATAATTTTATTCTAGTATGTGCTAGTGAAGTCCTAAAAGAAGGTTGTTACATCAAAATGCTTTGTGAGACCTAATTAGTCAGCCTTTAAAGTTTGACTGTATTTGAACTTCATCATTAACATAAACATTATTTTAATCTTATTTTTTAAGTACATCTGAAAGCATCTCAATGATCTGAATAATGAAGAATATTTAATTCCAATTAAACTAATTACACAGGCAAAACTTGAAGTCTTAGTCATTCAGGATGTTTCTAAATCAATGGAACATTCAGTCCCACTTGGCAAGTCTATTATGCGAATGCATCTGATATGATTATCAGTGGTAGAGAAACAACTCACCCAGGGAGACAAGAGCCAGCATATTCCTTGTAGAAGAAAGCTTAATGCCAGGATGGGGAAGGAACTGAGGAAAAGATCTTTGAGAACATTGTAGACAAATCCCGGTGTCTGATTTTTTTTTTTTTATTTACTAGTAAATAACAGAAAGTACTTTTCTATGTCTGTTTGAAGGAGAGAGAAAAAAAAAATGAGACCCTCATCTAAAGCACAGGGCAAGTAATGTTTGGCAAACTGTTTGGGTCAGATGATAAAGAATGAAGCAATGAGGACCTTGCTTTCTGCTCCTGGTACTTTCTGTGGCTCACCAAGAAACTATGGAAGATATATGTCAGTGGTTTCATATTTCCATTTTCTCACCAACAGATGGAGACAGGAATAGTATTTTATAAAGTGTTTTGATTGAAAAGCAGTTAATGAGAAGTGACTCTTCTGTCTCCTAGGATAATAAAAAAAATCATCTGAAGATGAAGTCTGGATCTCAAGATAATGAACTTATTTTGAGGTCTCAAAAGACAAATATTGGGGTGTTTGATAACTGCTTTAGTACTCAGGTATTTCAGCATAGAAGGCTGACAACTCTAGTTAAGTTGTCATTGCACAGGTAGAGAATGTTTGCCAGTCATGCTACCAATTTTAATGGTGTTATTTGGAAAGGTATCAGAACTAGAAACTGAAGAGTTTCAAGGATTTTAAGGCATGTTTCCATTCTAAGTAAACTGTGTGCCACTTGAAGAACACCCTGGCAGGTATGTCTTCTGTCACCAAACATGAAATGGCATGAAAGCGGTGTGGAGTCAGTTTCATCAAGCCTTTTGTTTGTCTTGAAGTGACAGCCCTCTGAGTTTGAAGGCAGTATCTGTGTCTGCATAAACTTTCTTGTGGCTGAATTGCACACTTGAAAGTAGTCTCATTTTATTTTTCTGCCTTCTAAAGGTTTGGAGAAGTGTGTGAAAGCTGATGAGAAGCTCTCAAAGGCGCTCTCAAAGGCACTCTCACTTTGTTGTGATTATTTACTGTTTAACTGGAAACATTTGCTGATGATCTAATGCTCATGCCCTTCTATTAGGCAATATAAAAGGCAGAGTGTAAATTACTAGTTCTATATAGTTATAGCTTGTGTGTTATGAAATAGAAGTTATTCCTAGGGCTCTTGAAAATAAAGATTCATGACAGTGTTATTTAATATCTGATAAAAAAGTTGGAGGGTAAATTTTATCAAACACACTTTTTATGTATCGGATTTTCAGTGTCAGATTGACAGGACCTTTTGGGAAAGTAATTTTGAAGATCTAATTTTAGCTTCAAATATATTTCCTTTCTTTCCTTTCTGCATGCATTCTTGGACTCCTCTTGGTCCTGATTTTGAATTAGTTGTCTCAAAGTGATTTGTTTCTATTTGTTTTGTTTCCAAGAATTAGAAGGTGGCAAATAGCTCAGTTGGCTTGTATACAGTATCTGAATGGTGCAGCTAGCAATTTAGGAGAGTTTCCATATGGTGAAATGAATAATAGGAAAGTGAAAATGCATTGTTTCTATAGCAAGCTAATTGCTAGTGTCAAGTGTAGTTCCCTCTTGTCCGTAGCCTATTTTTGCAAATAATAAAGCCCTGATGTTCCAAACCTGTTTGACAAAACCAAATTTTGCAATCAAATAGCAGTGAGATTTGACCTGACTCAAATTTATGGCTTGTCTTTGGAGAGGACTATAAAGTAAGTGCAACTTTTCTCAGAGATGTTTGTCCTCTCAGATATCTTTTTTAAATGGCACTCAAAATAACAGGGATGTCAGAGTTCTTATTCCTTTCAATTTATTAAACAAAATTAACAGAAAACTAAATAATCGTCAGTTGCAGTCAATTTCGACAGGCTACTTTAGAAGATAGTAAGAGAGTTGGAAATTATATTCCTTATTCAAGATTCAAATGGAGAATAAGCTGTGGTTTTGGATGTTGCTCCCCAGGTAGAATCTTGACCAGATGGAGTTGGTTCCAGAGAACAACAAGGTTAGTACGTCCAGAAAAAGTGATGTGCTGAAGAAGTTTTGGTTAGCTGAATGAGAAAGAATTTTCAGGTATATAAAAAACTCCTGCATAGTAGGGGAGTGTAGTGGGTTTGCAGTAGCCTGCCCCCCCACCTTTTAGAACCCCAGCTAAAACTCAGATAAACACACTGGAAGTTAATAAATGAAGCTTTATATTTACAGCAATGCAAATATACAAGCAAATATTTACAAGATATAACAGATATTTACAGAAATATACAGTAAAAAAAAAAAATACAGACACCACACCCCTCCTGGAGACCAAAATCCCCAAGAAAGGGAAACCAAACCCCCCTGTACCACCTCTCCCTCCTTCCCCCAGCTTTATCTCACCACTTGATGATGCTGCAGATAAGCTGAAGATCGGTCAGAAAGATTAGTGGCAGGAAGGAATGAATGGTTTTAGTAATTTTACTCTGAATTAGTTCAAAGGCAGAGAGACAAAGGAAAGAAGCTGCTGAAGCCCAGCGCCAACCCAGAGCCGACTGACTGCGCAAGCACACTGGCTTATCCGGATGTTTTTGGGAACATTCTCAAACAACCTTCTTTCTTCTCTCTCAGTCAAAACTGGGTGAAAGGACACAGTGTTTAATTTCTCACTCTCAGGCAGCAGTCTAATTTTTCACACAAATTCTCCAATTAGCTCAAACCAACACAGGGAGAAAATCCTGTCCTTTGTGTTCTCTGTGGTTAGGACCAAAAGTAAAGTGCAACAAGAAATATTGAAAGCAGACTTTAGGAAAAGCTTCTGTTAGCATATTTTAGTGTCTTCAACTGGAGAGTTGTAAGAGCTGTTTGGAACGATATTAGAACCGATAGGAGACCAGAGCTCATATCCAGAGAATGGATGTAGTGACCTCCTAAGGTCATCCCAAAACCTGAATTTTAAACTACCCAGAAAACATTGCAATGATTTTGGTAGTGGAGATGAAAAAAAGAGTTGGAGGCAGTGTGGGTATTTAATAAAGTGTTTTATCACCTGACATACTTCTTTAGGCACCTTGTACTATTCCTTGGTCTCTCATCAGATGTTGATTGTAGGCAAGCAAGCCCTTCTTCAGTGGCAGCCATTCATCTTAGGGATATTCCTGTGCTCAGTTATGTGTTATAGATAAACTTTTCCTCTTCTTGGAAGATGCAGTGTTTGACAACTGTGTGAAATGGTCTTTATTCAGCTGTGTTGGGTTTGTATGCCAAGATTTTGGTGGCAGGAGAGTTACAAGGAGTCCTCCTCACTCAAGGTGTGATGAACTGAGTGCAACCCCCATTTCCCAATACTTGTGTTGTTGAGGGAAAGAAGGCAGAGAAAACTGAGAGTGAGTTTGAGCCCAGGGAAGGAGGAAAGGGTGAGGGAAAGGTATTTTAAGATTCAGATTTTATTTTTCATTACCTTGCTCTGAGTTGATTTGCAATAAATCAATGTTCCCAATCAAATGTTTTGCCCATACTGGTAATTACTGAGTGATATCTCCCTGTTCTTATCTCAACCTGGGAGCCTTTTTATTCATGTTTGTAATTTGTATTTTTTTCTCCCTAGTACAGATGAGGAGAGAAGTAATAGACTGACAAACCTTTCCTTATGGGAGAAGCTGCAGGGTGTTGTAGATGTTGAACCTTCAAATGAATTCAGCAAATCATTGTACAACTTAATGAAAGGAGAAAAAAACCCAAACATGTGCATAAACTACAAAGGCACAATGTCTTGTAGAAGTGACCTTATGCAACCTACTGCTGGGAGTCCTGGAGAATATCCAGGATCTGTATTTGTGGTTTTCTTTTCTATAGGCACTTTCAGTTGCAGTTGTCAAAGAGAAGGATGCTAGCTTCAACTATCTGTCCTTCTTCTTTGGACTGACTCTGCCCACGGTCTTTACCAGAAAGCCCAGTAAGTGTGGGGGTTGTGAGTTCAGAAGTTGACTTATTGCTGGGCACAAATTGGGTGTTTTGTTAAGAGATTTATGCTGGATTTTATCCTGACTCTTTTGAGACTTGGCACACTTTTTTTTTTTTTTTTAAATTTTCACAAATGCAGTTTGAAGTAGCACACTGGCAAGCTCATGTTAAATGCTATATTGGTACCTTTGATAACTGCATCTGGAGTAGAAAGGAGGGTGACTAGGAATCTGGACTCCCAGTCTGTTCAAGTTAAAAATTTGAGAACAGGTGAACCTTGATGACAATTTCTAAAAGCAGAAGTCAAAGTAATAAGCATAAAAAGAGGAGCCAGTGTGAAAAGAACTAGAGGTGGGAAAAAGAAACCTCATGCCAAACCTGGGAAAGGCATTTGTTAGATCAAAAAGCAAATATTCCCTGACTAAAGTTAAAGTTTGTGATTTGATCCTGTTAGACTTTTATCTATGAGTTCAGTATGCTGTGATGATTTAAGAATAGAAAAGTTGTCATGACTTGGAAAGGGTGTTTATAAAAATAAGTTAGAAGGAATTTTGCAAGAGACACTTGTGGCATGATTTGAAGAGTTGTTAAATCTGTCACTGTACTATGTAGAGGCAGGGTTACTTGTCTGTCACTTTACGATGAAGCATACAAAGCACTTTGCAGCACCATACACTTCCCTTTACTCCAAGGTACTTCTTGCAGTACAGTGTAACAGATTGTCTGCTGTTTGATTTATGTAGTGTTCAGACAATGTGTATATAAAAGCATGCTTATATGTACATTCTGTTTATTTTAAACTGGTTTAATTTTGTATATGTGCATATGTGCCTACTTAGGGGACTTTGGGCTGTATGAAATTGTACAAATCTGAAAGAACACTTCAGAATTTATTTTCTGTTCCACATCTTGTGAGGTTCCAGTGTAAGACTGGAGTGTACTCCAACCCTTGGAAAGGATATGTGGGCTTGCCAAGTATGCTTTGATGCAGTTAGGTCTTCAGAGTAAACCCTGCTGCTGCAAGAAAGAAGCTGAACCTTCATTTCCCTGTTGTTTACGTCTTTGTGAACTCTGTTGATGTAATCTGGCTTCTTCTGAATGACTGCAAAACTGCAGAGTGAGAACTTTTTGTCTTATTTTCTATTACAATGTTTAAGGATATTGACAACTATACTCATTTGGGGAGAATTGTGTTTGTGTGCTGTGGAGGTCTGAGCAGACATCTATAGGATGCCTGCAGTGCTTCAGTGTTTTGTTTATGAAAGGAAACTGTAAATATACTGTATAGTCTAGATTAATGAGGAGATTTAAATATTTAAAATGTTTAAGTGTAAACTTCTGAGGTCTACCTGAGGAGAGTTCATTCTAAATGACTTATTATTTTCTGCTGTATATATTCTTTTTTATAAAAGGATTAAGATGGCTGCTTATAGCTGTTAAGTAAGGAAGTGAGTTATTAAGAGTTATGTGTTATAATATGGCATCAAAATTGCAAGTGACTTCTTGATAAAATCAGCATAAATGCTGTAGTCAGAAAAATATGGATATCTATCTCTAACTCATAATTTTGACATTCCCAATAAGTGACATAAAAAAAGTAAAAATCCACCACTAAAATTTAAACCACATTGAATCTAAATGGGATTTACCCACCTCCAAATCTCTGAGATCCTACTTGATGTGAGAGATGAATGATTGTTTAAATGTTTTTTTGAAATGGGTGGAATTTGTGTAACAATCTTTGGTGTTCTGTTGCTGGGTGGTGTAATAGCCCTGATTTTGACTTTTTTGGTCTAGTTGGAACCTAAGAAAGATGTTGAAGCTTGGCAGCAAAGACAAAAGACTTCAAAAATGGTTCAGTTTATTGGGCCCTTGTGGGACTAAGTGTCTTCAAGACCATTCAGCTGGACTGCAAGGTAACCAATGTATCATTTAGGACTCTAGAATTGTCAAAGAGAATTTTGCCTGTTGTCTAAACACAGTTTTTTGGAGTTGGATTTAAGCAGTGCACATGATGAATTTCAGTATATTTTAACACAACTTCTGTCTGTGTTGATTGTAAGGATGGTTCTTCATGGTCTTGCAGTTTCCTAGCAGTAAATGCTGTTATCTACATGTTTGATCTTTGTATGTGAAATCTTGACCCTCGTTAAATAGATGTGAGATTTGCAGTCTATCTTGTGGAGTGGGGCTTCATCCTTTGTGTGCTTCAGTATAATTGTAAACAGTTCTTTCAAAGCTTTTAATGAGCTTCAGCTAATAGCTGCCTTTATCCAAAGAGGAGGAATGTTTGATTTAATCTCTTTCACCTTATGGCTTCTCGTGGTAAAACTGCATTTATTGAGTTAATAGAACAATTCTTGCATTTTCTTTTTGTTCTCTTCAAAGTGCTTTCCATTCAGTTTAGAATTATTAAGTTCACCAAGGTGGATATCCTGCAGATTTGAGTACACTGTTGACTTTCAAGATATCTGTAATTAACAGTCTGTCTCCCCATTGATGGTCTTCCATCCCAAATGTTGTGATTATTAATTTTTATTAATATTAATAATCACTATTTTTCGGGAATATTTCCCCGGGGTTCATTTGGATGTTTGGTCGGCAAGATAACTACACAAAATTGCTTACAAACACCAAATTAAACAGTCAGAACTTAGGAAACAGGGAGCGTAATAACAAGGAGAAATCCTAACTGCGCCTAAAAATACTCACAAAAATGCGATAGGTAAAAGAGCTTGTCCCAAGGGAAGGAGAAAAGAAGGGGGTTTGCCTTTGCTGCTGTTGCAAAAATGTTGTAATGCCGCAATGCCACACTCTGCAAACACGTGGCCGCTGTGAATGAGGTGCAGAGACCTCTGTTTCCCATGGAGGCAGCGAGAGAGAGAGAACCAACGGCTGATTGCTATCCCTTAAATACCCCATTTCGAAGGGTGGAACTGACCAATAGGCAATTAGTGTCCATTGTTTGGCCAATCGATTTGAAAGTCTCATGCCCAGGGGTGGACCTTAACACCTTGAGGGACAGCACGGGTCACCTGCCTTGTTCATGTGGCTTGATCATGCAGCACAGGGTTTTCTCGTTCAAACTCCCGCTGTTTGCTCAATCCTTCAATACTCCTGGACCTTGTACAGGAGGAGGAGAGCAGGGGTTTGAACTAAATCTGGGCAGAATTTATGCCCTACCAGGACACCAAACCCATAATTCCTGTCCATTAACGCTAAAATATGATGAGTAAAGACAAGCAGTGCTGTGCTTTGCCAAGGTTGCAACTTTACTCATTACATGAAACTTTGTTGTTGTTGTTGCTGTTTTAAATCTGTCTAATCTTTTGATGTTGTGTATCCCAAATATGGATAGCACTTCCTTGCTTTTCTAATAACAGTGATTAGGAATGACATTTACCTTATTGCTGCTTTCTATACATGTCTTAGGACAGTTAAAATGGAGCAGGACACTTTCATTTCATTTGAAGAAAATAGCCATCAAATGTAAATATGAAGATTGTGGTGGTCATCATTCCTCCATCACCCATTTCCTAGCAAATTAGAGTAAGTAACATAGATGAGGAAATCTGGGTTCTGATTCCCTTGTGACTAATTTCTTCTTGCTTTCTGACTAGAGTAGATTCTCTTCTCACTGAAATATGCACATGATTATAAATACTACATGTGTGTGTATGTGACTATTACCAGCTTACAATGATTTAAAAACTTGGGACATTTTCCTGGACTTCCAAGCCTTTTTTACTTAATACTCCAGCTTCTGAAATCAAGAGACAAAGGAAATGTAATCTTTTATTCATTCAAAGAGAATAAACCCTACTTGTATTATAAGAGACAAGTGGAAATGTAATGCAGGTATATCAACAAAGCTTTCAAACACAAATGAACTAATGAACATTTCCCTCATAACTTTGTGGGTGTTTTTTTGAATTATACCTAATTGTTAGAAATCCAGTAAGACTCTGACTAGCTGGAATGCATCACTAAACCTTGTCTACGCTGGGTTGCAAAATTGCAGTAATTGGTTTGCATTTCTTGTTTATGAGTGTATCTTGCAAAATATGGGTTGGTGAAACAAAGTTAGAGTATTCTGAACTCTCTGGTAGTTTTCTATGTGGTAGACACTGTTGGTTTCCAAACTCTGTTTTGTAGTTTGTTTCACTAAGGCTCAATATCTGACAATGCATTGGTAATAACATTTCAGGTATTTCTGAAGAAATTGTATGGTAATCACACTTGAAGGGCTTTTTTTCCCTTTTCCTTTAGAGAGCTACTTAAATAATTCCTGAACTGCAGTTGAACAGATGGCACTTGCCATTGTTGTCAGTCTTAGGAAGAAAAAAAAGGAACTTTTAAGATCTTTGTTAACAGAATTTTAAATTAGTACTGAGAAGTAAAATCTGGAAAGATTTAAGTCAATGTGATTTATGCTAAGCTGCTTTAAAAAGTCTGTATTGTGATAATGGTCTTATTAATCTAATTGAGGTAGACTCATAAGCTGTTGACTTGGTATCATAAATGGAAGAGCATTGGATATTGTAGTATCCATCTTTTCCCTCCTTCAAAACACTATAAACAGTGTAGGTGTAAAACAATGGAAAGATCAAAGTGCAATTACTTCAGTGTTCTGCTGAAGTGAAAGGCACAAAATGAGATATAGTTCTTGGGAAAAAATCATGTGAAGAGCTACATTTCAAAGATTATTTTTGGGAACAGATTTTTAAATAATTCATGTTTTTTCCTTTCTTCTGAATTTCTTCTTTAGACTGTTCTGTAGTCCCGGGTATTGTGGGATCTGTGAGCCACTTCCAATGGCTGCAAAAAAAACCCCAAAAAACCAAGTCTATTTTCAACAGGCTTGTGTTACCATTCAGCTGTCCATCTCTAAATTTATAGAGATCAGCAAATCAAAAAGGCTTGGAGCTGCTTGTGAAGATTAGCAAAAATATCTCTGAGAGAATATTTCTCGTGGAAACAGTTACCTCAAAAAGTGCCATACTGTTAGGTGGATATGTAACTGTTTCTAACAATAAAAGCAATTATGCCCAACAGGAATCCTTTATTTTATAACCTTTTACAACTTCTATTATATCTGTAGACTTGAATATACATTGTAAATTCTTGCAGGATTCAAAATGTCAGTCTTGGTAAATAAATTATAGTAACTTCCAACAAATTTGTAAACTGAAAAGTAATTACCTTTAGGTAATTCCAAATGCTAAGAAGTTTTATTTCTGTTTCAGTACTTGAAGCCTCTTAAATGAACATGGTCAGAGTTTCAATGTTTGCACTTACAAACCAGAAATGTGTATCTTTAAAAGTGGGGTGGTAAAATTTGAGGTGGCATAAGTCATCAGTGCTATTTTAAAGCAGCTGAAGCTATTGTCCTTATATTAAGGATATAATGGAACATAGATTTGTTTGTGTTTTTAAAATAAAATTGTTGAAAGCTTTCAATGAGTGTTCTGTGTAATTTTTTTCAGTCCTGGACCAAGTATTTGCTCATCAGACACATCTGGAATTTTTGTAGCACACTTTCCAAGCAGTAGCATGCTCCAGTAGTACTGGGGCACTGTGCACTTCTCTTGGCACATGGAATGCATCCTGGCTGCATGGGCAAGGAGAAAAACATGGCCTTTGTCTGCCTACAGTCTGTGTTAGTGTCTGCAGAGCAGATTCTTGGAGGTGGTTCTTGGGAGTGTTAAAACATATGTGCAATATGTACACAAGTATTGAGTGATGTGCAACTGGTGTCATGAAGATAAGCAAGGGGTCAGAACTAGTCTGAGAAGCGAATTAATTGTGCATCCGAAAGATGCCATTATTTGGAAAGAGCTTTCTAGATGATCCCGAAAAAGGTAGCTGCACCATGACATGACATGACATGATTACATTCTACAAAATGAAAACTTGTATTTCTTGTTTCCTAGTCAAAGATTATACATTTCTTCAGCTAGAATGGAATAAACCTTAAAATGCAGGAATCATTTCTTAAGCCTTCCACCTGAACATGAAGAGCTAAGCCCATACATCGTTTAGCTTAACCTTCTTTAGAAACACTTGGACCCAAATAATATAAATGCTTTCTGTACAGAATAATGCTGTGTATGAGGAAGTCTTTCACAATAGCAATTCCAAATATATCCTATTTGGTACAGTAGAATATGTTTAGTTACAGCAAGATCAACAGAAGATGATAAAAAGCATGGCATTTTGATTAAGTAGACAGTGCGCTTCCAGCACTGCAAACCTGAATGGACAGAGAGTAGCTGGGAACCAGGAGCCTCAGTGTTCATGAATGTAGTCTCCAAAGATTTCAGACTGATTGGAAGATGCTGAAATTTTGTAAAACTTTTGGGCATCTTGCCTCAACTGAATTTCAAGGAGTGGTTCTTAGTGAGGCCACAAATCCTAAAAATAAATGAGGACAATGGAATAAGGTGCATTACAGAAACTTATTTATAGACCAGTTTCTGTGTGATTGGAAGATAAAATGTATCTTTGGCAGAGTAGTGAATTTGGTAAAATCTTGAGAATAGGTGAAGGGTAAACAGGGGCATAGAAGAAAAAATATTAGCTTGTATTTTAGTTCTTTCTATTCTCAAAACTCTTCTATGAAGTGTTGACTGTAGAATTATTGTAATGTAGCTGTTAGATTTTTTAGTTTATCTTCACAAAATGTTTCTCTGGTATCTTTTTACAGATCTTGTCTGACCCAGTTCTTTTGGACTGACTCCACATTAATGTTTTAACCATTATTCCACATAAGTAATTACTGTGATATAAATTATAATCATCCCAGAATGCATTTTTGACCTTTTAACTTTTATGCTGCAATGAGTATAATGAATGTGCTGAACAAAGGAGGAGAGATTGAAGGCCAAATATTGTATGGGGGTGTTGAACCAGCTGGGACCTGGAGAACACTGGCTATAATCTGTGCAAAGGGAGCTGTTTATAGTCTTTTCCTGTGTATAATAAGCAGCTATCTTTCTCAAATATTGTGGCATGCACAGTAGGAGAAAACTGATGATCGGGAGGGAGGCAAGCAAGCAAATGAATAGTAGGAACTTTTGGGAGAGTACCAGTGGGCTACTACTTGTGAATGATTTTGTGTTTCTCCTGAGTAGCACCAGTTGCTGTACTAGTCCCTCCTCACATAGACAGAAAAGGAGTAGGAATATGTAGGCATCATATCCCACGCTTGCTTCCATCTCTGCAATATATGAGATGCCACAATACCCTATAAGCCTCCAAAGGCTATGTAACTTTGAGATGAAGTATTTTACAGTTACAGGAAAACCAATATGCTTTCTAGTTGGTTTGTAATACTTTGGCTGGATTCATGTTTGTTATTACAAGTTAAATATCAAATCACAGATCTAGACATAAAATTTAGTAAGAACTTGCCCAGTAAACTGATGTTTCAAAAGCATTTAACATCACAATCTTTATTATCAAATTGTGGGAATCACTCCTCAGTACCTTTGCAGAGCTAGCTCAATTTGCAGTAAAGTTCTTGGTGTTCTTTATTTCCTTCTCCTTTATAATAAGGACAAATAGATTTAAATTTTTTTTCTTTAAGTTTCTGTTAAGGGTATTAACTTTTGGATGGAATAATACTGCTGAAGTGCTTGATTTGCATACCAAATCACTCAAATGCAGTATTGTTTGCTATTCATGAGTACCAACATTCACTGAATAGCTTGGAAAGCTAATTAAAATCTGTAATTGACTTTATTCCTCTATTTCTAGTTAATATTTCTCTTTCATGTCAAATTGTGAAGCTGGATTTTGTCTTCAGTTTTTAAAAATAACCTGCCTTCAGTACAGGCAAGAGAACTCTTCAGCCTCTTTGTGAATTGTTCCCACAAAAAGTCAGAGTAGGTAGGCTGAAGTCTTCTGAGGCTTGTTAGTAACCTTTTTGTAACTCAGGAGAGTGTAGTGAGAAAGTATTTGCATATTACATGGTATCATAAGTGTCTAGAGTAAAATGTTAATTAAAAAAAAAAAGTAAAAAAAGAGCAAAATAATTTTATTTTAAAGTTTTATCTTTGCAGAAGTCAGGATTGTAAAACTGTTTCACAAATCTTGCGTAGATCAAATTTCCTGGCTGAGTAACATAGTCCATACTGATGTGTTAGAAAGTGTCTTTATTGCATTAGTTTTAGCCACCCTTAGTTTACAAATATAATGTAATATGCAAAGAGAGACAAAAATAGTGACATCTCTGGATTAAGAAGTCTTTTTGATGAATGTCACTTGAGGCACTAGAAAGTCATTGTTCTAGGTTCAGGGTTTTTTTGTGTTTCTGGAAAAGGCCAAAACCACCTAGGCCTTCAACCACTCTCTTATTGTTTAGATGCTGACAGCTTGTTCAGATTACCTGTTTAATTGCCAGGTCCTTTCAAGTCAGCGATGCAATCGTTGACTTCATGGAGTTCAGTGAAACTAAGCAATAAACTATTTTGCACAGGAGACTTGTCATTTTGTAACGGGATAAGCTTAATTAGGCTCGATATCCCGTGGAACAAGGGGGTCCTAGTGTCCCCCCCCGAGGTTCTTTTGGGTTCTGGTCGGCAGAAACAAACACATGTGTTGCTCAAACGCCAGGTGCAACACTTTAACAATCAGAACTCAGGAAACAGAGAGGTTACATACAAATATATCCCGACCATGCCTACAAAAATACTGCGGGACGCGAGGGGGGAAACATGCTCCTTCCCAGCCCGAAGTGGGGGGNACGCTTCTTCCCGAACCCGAGCGGGGGTCGGGGGGAAGAAGGGAAAACCGACTTAGCCCGAAATAGGGAAACAGAGAGAGAGAGAGAGAGAGAGAGAGAGAAGGGGGTCAGCCTTGCCGCTTCTCTGTGTCCATTGCTATGCTTCGCTGCCTGCTGCCTGTTGCTGTGCACGTGGCTGGGCTCTTCACAGCCACGGCCGGAGGTGACGGTGAGCGAGGAGAGTGAGGAAGAGTGGAAGAAAGAGCGCTAACGGCTGCTGTACTCCCCCTTAAATACCCAAAGGGGTGTGTGAGACTGACCAACAGACACTCAGCATTCTTCAGCTGGCCAATTGATTAAAAAAGCTCCACGCCTGCGTGCCGCCCGAGGTACCCCTGACTCCTGGGGCCACATGGGGTGCCCCCGCCCCTCAACCCCTACTGGACCTTGGACGGTAGAGGGAGGAGAGAGCCCGGGGATTGGACCAATTCTAGGGTGTTTTTCACCCCATACCAGGACACATTTCTAACTCAACTGAGTGAATATTTGATTGCATCCTAACAAAAGTAACTAATATCATGAAATGATTGGCAAGGTATTAAAAATAGGTGAGATTTGTGAAAACAGATTTTGCAGAAGGAAAAGTGTATCATTAGAAGACTAAAAAGGCAATCAATTTACTCACATTGAGCTTCAGATGCTTACTGTCTGTGTGATGGCCAGGATTGTTTCTCAGCATGGGTACTCCCTGCTGAAGAGAAAAGGCATTTTAAAAAGTTTCATCACTAAAACATCTGAATGCAGCTGATAAGAGAACAAAATTCACAGCGTATGTTTTGTGAAGGTTTTTGTAGGGTAACTTAAAAACTTATACAAAATGGTGCACCAGCACATGGAGGAAATTACTCAGTTCAAGATGTAGGCTTCCCTAGGGTATAGATATGTACGATTACAATTTAAAGGTATTTTCTAAGTCGTTCATTAAAAATCTACTCTAAAAATGATTTTTCACAATGTTATATCTCTTTAAATACATTTCGAAGAGTGACTTATGAAAGTTGCCTTATTAAGCTGACTTTCTGAAAACAGTGATGATTTGAGTCCTCAAGTAAAAATTTTGCTTTAAAAATACTGTGTATCATTACTACCTCCCATGTATTATTTCTAAATATGTACATACCTTGCATTGTCTTAATAAATTATTGTATTTTGAGTTTCAACTTGCTATTCCATTTCTGATGGAAACAGATGTGGTAGATGCATAGAGCAATGGGCTGACCACCTTGGGAAACTGTTTGCTAATGAGAATGAGAAATTATCAGATCCATCAATATGTCATTTGAAATTCTTGTGAGCAAGATGTATAAATATCTTGAAGTGGAGACAATTCAGGTATGTCTTATGCATTTCTTAATGACCTGGTGAAGTGGCAAGCTTTTATCATTAAATTAATACCTTCTTTTTTGTTATATGATATTTATGGTTTGTTCTAGAATCAGATGGTTCTTGGGATTCATATGCATCAAATTCTAATGCCTTTAATTATAGTGGCTAATGCCTTTTTTTTATTTTTTTTTTCTTCACTGAAGTCAGTGAAGGATGTTGAAAGTAAAGGGATCAAAGTTAGACTTTCAATTGTAAAGTCATGATGCATGTTCTGCAGATCAAGCTTAGGGCCTAAACCAGTACAAATCAATATGTTCTGTATTTTTCAAGGAGGTATTAAACTATAATTCTTAGTAAGATGACTTTGCATTAGAATTTGCTTCAAAATGTGGCACTGGAAGGAAAGAAGATGCAAGTGCAGGGTTAAGATATCCATGAGAGACCATGGATTTGCTGGTCTCTGTGCTTCCTTCTTGGTTCTGTGAGACTCCATGGGCAAGATTTTTCTTGAAGTTTATTTAAGCTATTTTCCTTAGCTGCTTATTCTTTGTGAAAGATTAAATGCTCTTTCTATTTTAGATTCTGCCCTTTGTTAAGAAGTGAGGCGTTCTGTGAATATCTGCCTCTATGCTGTACACTACCAGGACATTCCTTCAAATGTTTTCATTTTGTGTAGCCAGTGGCATGAGGAATGAGGTGCTGTGCAAGGGAAGCAAGCAACATGTACTTTCTGATGCAAAATCAGAAAATGGGCTTTATCTGGCTCTTTTTGAGAATTGGCAAAATCATCTCTAAATTGTCATAAACTAACTGGGGGTGGTGCTAGAACTGGCACATACATGGTCATTAATTCTTATCTGTGCTGTTAAAGTAAATGTGACAAGAAAAGTACCTTGATTTATAGAGTAGTGTGATGAAAACTTATTCATTTTCTACTAAAGCTTATGATGAAAACCACGTCTGCAGCCCAAATGCCCTGTTTCAAAAGGTGTTCACCCTAAAGTTGATTCACTGCTTGATTTCCATTTTCTCTCCTCTTGTCGTCTTACAGTCTGGTACTGTCCTTAATGGCACGCATGGGAGACAAGTGCAGTAAGTCAACTGCATTTTGAGTCACTAACGTGGAGACTGTACCAGCAATACTGGCACGGTGGTGTTTGTAGTCCCAGTCTACAGTTATTCCCATATTTTTTCTCAGGATTTTGTACTATTCCTGGGAAAACTTGGGAATTTTTTTCTTCAATGTTTGGATTTAGGTTTTTAATTTGGTGACACTAGTGGCTTAGAAGTAATTATTTTCCTCTTGTATTATACTTCATTGAAACTGATAGATATTATAAAGTTTATTAATTTCTTTAGTTTGATCACTTCCAGAAGAGAGTGTATGTAGCTTGCATCCCTGTACTGGACAGGTGTAATGGAGGGGTATTAACTGAAGCAAGATTTTTTTTTTTAAAATAATATTGTTTATTAATTTTGGTGTTCAAAACTCTCACCACCCTTGACCAATAATTTTAATAATAATTGCACAGTCATGGAAAGCATTACATAAAGGGTAAATAAAGGATAAACTATATCTAGAACATTATGAAATAACTAGGAAAAATTTAAACATTTAAACCCAATTAAACTGGAAGAGAAAGTTCTTGTGGTCAATTAAACTGCTTGACCACTAGATGGGCTTGGGAAGCTCCTTTCTGCTTATGGCAGAAGGCAATTGTTGAATTACAAGAGGCTTTAAGTATTTACTCACAAATATCAATCTCCCCACGAGGCTAGCTACAGCTTCAGACAGTACCCAAACACTTGCATGGGGTTCTTTTGGTGTCTTACTAGCTGCTGAGGTTTCTGATTCTTCCCAGGCTGCTGGGAAAAGTAGACAGATGATCTCTGACCTTATCCTGGCTCCTCTGCATGATCTGCGTACCTCCAGGACTTCCCACCTTGCAGGAGATATTCAGGTGTAGGCAGGATGTCTTGCGATGTGCAGTCTTGGCACAATATCACACTGGCTAAGCAGGCCGATTGCATGAAGGAATTCAGAGCCTGTTCCTGATAAACTTGAAGCAGGCAGTTTCCAGGCAGTTCAGGGCTTCTTATTCAGCAGAGCTAACTTATAGCTCAGCATGGCATGGCAGGATGCAATAAGGTAGGAACAATGGCAGTAACAGCAACTACAAGCTTTAAGCAAGCACAAATACAGTGGCAGAGCACGTTGTGTTACATGCTCATCTCTTTTTATCAATGCAGCCCAAGACTAATGGGCCTTTGGACACAGAATAGCCAATCAGAATGGCAGTTAGTCAAGCTTGACTATATTAGGTGAAGCCATAGGCTTGCTTTACCCAAATTTGGGAAAAACAAAGGCCTTGGATGAGGCAGGCACAAGCCAAATGTATGTACCTTGTTTACCATAAGATGTAAACAGGACCAAAGTAAGTCTGGGCAAGCTGGGGTCCTTAGACTCGGTGGCTCCAGGTTCTTTGTCTTCTTTCCTGCAGTTGATTCTCCCCAAAACAGAAGGAGGGAGAGCAGCAGCATGTCTGGGCAAGCCAGGACATGTATAAGCCTATTTTGGCCTATTCAGGTCTACCATGAAAACAGGAGATCCTGCCAGTGGTACATACGAGCATTCTGGTTATTAACAGCAGCAGTTGCAGCCAGTTCCTCTTTCCAGACTCTGTCAAAGCTGGATCTGAAAGGTGTTTGCTCCTTTTATTGAAGGAATTGAGCAGCATCCTGGCTTGTTCTCCAGATGGTCCAAATAGTGAAAAGTTCTTCTGGAGAGCGTTTTTGTGGCTTCCTTGTGGCCGGAAGTAAAAAGTCTCTGTCAGCTTTCTTATCTAGTGTTATAGTAACTGATGGATAATGAAGCAAATTATGAGCACTCCATTTTTGAACAGAAAGAGTGATAATTAGGGAACTGCATGGAGCAGCCTGATTGATGGGTGATTTCCCAAGACCTGCTACTGGTGGCACAGTGGCTTTTTTCTCCAAACTTGCACGTTGTTCTGCTATGCAGGTTTTCACAAGGAGAAGATGGGAATGTTATTGTTCTAGGCATCCTCACACTATCTGAGAGATGTGTTATTTTATTGGTTATGCTCTGGTATTAATAGTTGCACTTTCTTAAACCAAATTATAACATTAGTGTGCACTTCAGACACGATTTTAAAAAGATGGTAAAAATTGCTGATAATTATCGGTTTTGGAGTTACTCTTTCAGTACCTATCAAGCTGACATTCCTTCATTTTTGTGTGCTACACCCTTACAGTGTCATCTAAAATATTCCAGCCCTTATCTTGCAGAGTAGGGTCCCAGTGAGTAACTGGGGCATCTAGTTCTTACCAAGCTGCAAACATGCAGTTTACCATGCAATGATTATCCAGTGGTTGGAAAATACTGTTCAGAGCTTCAAGAATACTTTTATTCTCAGAGTTTTGCTAGTTTTCTTATCACCTTAGATTATGGTTAAGTTTCCATTCTAGCAAAAGAACTAAAAGAGGCCAAGAAGCCATAAATGTGAGAAAAAATTGCAAGCTAATTCTTAGTTTTTTTTTTTTTCTCCAGATAGAACCCTTGGCTCTTGTTATCTCTACTTTCCATTCTTGTAGGTTTTCAGAGTTTAGCATTTCTAGATAGTGTAAAATATGGATGTTATTCCTAATAGGTATGAATTTAGAGATAAGGATTGTTTGAAAAGGTGGGAAAAATCAACCCACAACAGCAACCTTGTATTGTAATACAGGTGCTATTTGCATGTTATGCATTTATGCATAACAGTACTTTTGGCTTTGATTTTGAATGGAACATAGTTTTCTTTGACTTTGTTTTGGCTAGGGAAAGGTAAGGTTTGTTTTTTTTTTTTTAATTTTCTCTTTAGAAATTGAATAATAATGAAGGTTTTATAAAAAGAGAAGTTTTGCAGAAGGCTGCATAAAGTGTGTAACTACTATTATTGATTTTTCTCACTAATGGAATAATGCTCATCCCTCTTCTTAGCCAGTCTCCTGAGATTCTGCAGGTCGCACGGTAACACAATAAAATCAAACGCAGACACATTATTTGTTAAGCTACACACCATGAATAGCAAATGAGGCCTGGAATGACTCTTTGATCTTTCCTCTTATTTTACTGCTGACTTTGTTCTTGATTTTTTTTTTTTTTTTTAATATTGTGAAATATTAATGTAGAAAAAGCAATACGTGGCAGAAACTACTGCTCAGATGGAAGTACCATGTTGCTTTATCAGAAGTAGCTGACAGATAAAACATTAAATATAATTAAGTTGTTTGCACTGGCATACAAACCTAAGACCCAGGATAATGTCTCCATCCTTTTTATCTTCCTTTATGTCCTTCTCTTAAATCATGTTTTGTGGCTAACATTTTGAGCAGCTAAAAGGGCAACCTAAGATCATGTGTGAGCCATTTTAGAAGTTATTTCTTAAATTTTTTTTTTGTCTTCATATAATGCATATGGGAATAAATACAGCTGTGAGTGCAACAGTAGGGATTCCTTCCTACTGAGAAAAGATCTCAGAATAAAATTAAACAAAGTTATATTTTTGTCTTCATAAAAATGAAATTAAGTCCATTTGCATTTTTAATTATTTTGAACTTTCTCCCTTTCCTGGCTGTTTCTTATTTTCAAAATATATCATACATTTAATTGGGACATAAATCTTATTTAACTTGATGCCTTATTTGTGCTGCAAGGAGAGACTTTCCTGAAAGTTTTCTTTGCCTTTTTGTTTAAGTCTGTGGACAGTTTTTACCTTAAATTACAGATCATATCAATGTTTGCTCTTTGGAGATTCTACTTTTCTATTTATCACACAGTGTTTCATATAGGATGTGGTTAGCGGAGATAATAAAGAAGGCTATGGTTCTTTTGTGGCTTAGGTAGTGGCTCCGTTCTTCTATTCTGCATACTTTAATATATGCAGAATGTTTCTTTGTTCCATATAGACAGTTATTCTGCAGTCAGAATACTGCTGTTGACTTTTAACTAAGACTAAATAGTACTAAACAAAAAAGGTAAATTCTAAAGTGGTTTATGATACTATAAATATTGTCAAGATTTTTAGTGGCTTCACCAGTATGAGAAGACCATGTTTACATGTCCTTCTTTTAGATGGCTCTTAAAATTATTTGATGACTTTTGCTGAGAGCTTACTGTGTTGCCAGCATTCTTCTATCAAGTAAATGTAGTCATAGTTCAAATAACTGTTCAAGTGAAGTTCTAAATTGTGGTGAAACATCCAAAGGAAACAAATCTGAACAGAGTAGATAATTAAAAAGGGAATGCTGCTGTCTCCCTTTCCAGTTGTTTCCCTATAGTGTCCCTTCCAATTTAGCACTAAGACCTTTAAGACAAGCTAGATTTGATTAAATTGGCAGTGGTCTGTGGTTTTCTGTATGGAGTTTTTAAAATTTATTTATTACAGTGGGCAAAGAAGTATTACTGCAGAGGGAATTAGTCATTTGCACGAAGTATGGAATAGCAAATCCAGTCAAGAAAAGATTTACAAGCTTTAGTGGTGGGCTAGAATTGATTCATCCTCAGACACCACCACAAGATAATAAAGCTGTAGTGATGTTCAATGGCAATTGAATGTTTAATCAACAAAGCTTCCTGTCTGAGAGCTTTTATAACTGCAGTGAAGAGTTACTCTTGAATATAAAGGGTCTCTCAGTTTTCAGTCAAAGAATTTATTTAATCTGTGGGAAACAAATACATTTTCATCCTTTGATGAATATGGTAATATGGTAAAGGTTCTAATTCCCAGTTTTTCTGCTTTGGGTGTTTGTAGCTGTACAGTGAGAAGTGAGGGAGTTTTACATTGATATTGTGCATGCCAAATGAAAAAAAACAGTTAGTAAAGAATATGGGCCAACACATATTTTCTTTGCAGTCATTATAGCTATTCCTTGAGAGGGTGCTGGACAGGTTTATTTTAAATAACTGTTTTCCTGTGCTGATATCCCAACACTAATAACAGACAATGAGACACTCACAACTGGATTTGGGGTTGCTTTCAAATCAATTTTATGAGATGGCTTTCCTGTGAATCTTTCCTTACAATAATGCTTTTTTAATCATGGCATTGTCTTGTAGACAGTCAGTGAACAATGTGACTTTCTTCTCATAGCTTCCTTTGGTGTTGGTCACTACTGATCTTAGAAAGTCTCCACAGTATTAGTAACCCATCACATCTTAACAAGCACTTTATTTTATCTTTATTCTTTCAGCTGTCTAAACACACTTGCAGTGTAAGGGATCTTCCTTTTCTCTTTTCACACATCTCTTTTAAAAAATATTGCCTGAAATATTTTTTTGCATTTGTTGGTCTGGATTGTTATCAGTGTTCTCTAAAAAGCTCTGTGGAGTTGCACATAATGTTGGGGGCTCTCTAAATGTAAGAGACAGTCACAGATATTTCTTCATCCAATCATCACCTTGAGGGCAGGGGAAGGCAATACCCCATTGATTTCTACCTGGGCAATTCTATCTTTCACATGTGGACATTGCTCATTGCTTCAGAATTTGTTGTGACTCTTGGGAGTTTGATGTGGATATTGATGCTAATGCAGCAACTTCTGAGGCATAATTAAGATGATAAATGGGATAATTCTGTGGTTAGATTCTTCTGCCACACACTGTGCCATGAAGCTGGAGCTTAGTGTGTAGCCCACTGGGAGATAAAAGCCTTGCTGTTGACTGAGTGCAGTGGGAAACGCTCAGTCCATGTTCACATCTGAATAATGTTTTTAATAAAAGTTAATATCTCTGGTAATCAAAATCCCTGTGTAACTTTACCACTATGAATCTGTGTGTTTTAGGTGTTCTTGTGCATAACAAACTAGAGGTAATAAACCATTTCCTGCAGCATAGCAATTCTTTGGTGAGGAGTGGAGCAGGGGCAGTTGAGTTTTGATGACTAGAAGTTTGAGCAGTAAGTGCAAAACACAACGTATTATGGACATATTTTCCTCAATTGTTGAAATCTGTTGGTGCCTTGGCAAATACATACTCTTTCACTTAAAAATTGAAAATGGTGTTAGTACTGGAAAGCTTTTATTACCTTGGTGAATTCAGTAATATAATTTAAACCCTCAGCTGTTGTTTGCTTGATGTCAAAGTAAAAAAGATTAATCTTCATTTGTGTTGTGGCCTGCAATTATCTAGAGTCACTGTGTGTCCTATATTACATCATCTACTATCTGACAGGGGATTACTTGTAGTCCTCACTCAGGTAGAACTTGCAGTTTCAGAAATGAGAGTTTAATTTCAGCACAGAAGTTTGTCACGGATCAGAATAGAAAGCCTCCGTTATCAGAAATGCTCTTCAATTTCATGCCAGTGGTTCAGATATTGCTGTGAAAATAGTAACAGAATTTCAGTATCCTCTATGTTGAAGTTATGCTAAGATGTACATCCAGCATGTGCAGGGGTGGGTAGCTACTAAACATAGTAGGAAATAGAAACAAAATTTGTAGTTTCTTGGGGAAATCTGTATGGCCGTGGGAGTGTGGTTGCATAATAAGAACAAGCATTAGCTCTCTGCATTGTATGCATTTCTACTCTGTAGTTAGGCCAGGTGATTCTCACTTGAATTGGAATGGTTTGCGTAGGGAATGTATGTGCTACTCTAAAGCTGAGTCCTATTGCATGTATGGTTTCTGTATTTTTATGCATATTTCTATGGTTGTGTTAATTGGTACTTATGTTCAAACGTGCTTGGAGACTTTTCCTTTCCTCTTGGATAAGATTACAAGGAAAGGTTATGATAAATGTGCAAAGACTGTCAGCATGGAAATGTACTCATCTTCCTCAAGGGAAAGTCTAGCTTAGTTAAAAGTTGTCTCTAACCCATCCTCTTTGCTGTACAAATGGCTACAAGATAAAGCACAAATCCATGTGGCCATTACAGAAGACCAATATATTACTGGTCTGTTCATAGCAGTCTGATTTTGGACAGAGAATATGATGCAGAGAAAGCAGTGTCATGATGCATAGAATATGTGAATATCATGCAGAGAAATTAGTATATAGGGCTGGTTCTTGCTGTAGGAGAAATAAGGCTGACCTAAATTGCTTGAGCTTTCTATGCTCTGACCACTGTGGTCTGCTTCTGTTTGCTTGTCTCTCCTCTCATTGCTCAGTTGTGAGGTTGGTTTGATGCTACTACATATGGACAGGAAAATAAAATATTGTCAAAGAACTCCTTGGAAATGCTTTATGTTGTGGTTGATGTGTGGTGTCTGCTTGACTTTTTCCTGCAGTGCTTCTGTTTGCTTGATACAGTGTAGAAAAACATTCTCTTACAAGTTTTGGCCTTCACAGGATTTTATCTGAATCATTGTCTTGTCTGAAACATTCTTGGGCTGCAGCCTTTCCAATGTGCTCATCTTAGTTCAATAAACTGTAAATTACCTCATTGTTTTTCATGGGATTGTTCCTGCTGTCATCTGTGCCATATGCAGCACCTGACACAGTTGGATCTATGTTCTTTCAAAATCCATGTTTATGGCAGTTTCATTATACAAATAATTACTTGTTTTCTGCAATTGTGCATTAATACCAAACAGTATTGATGCAGCTGTGTTGTTGATGCAGTTATGCTGTTGCCTTGTTTAGGCACTCAAGTCCACGAAATTAAGAGTAAAAATAAGTAGGAGAGAATATTTGCCAAGTTAAAACTCTTGACAACTGTCAAAAGACCACTGACTGAATTAGTAAGTGATGTTGTAATTTCTCTTAAGACGGTATTAATAATTTGCAGCTTTAAAATTTTACTGTGAGTTCTGAGAGGAGGAATATAGCTCCATCAGCTGTTGTATATGGATACGCAACCAAAGGAAAACATTACTGTTGTTTAAACATCTGAAAGACTTAGAGTAAAACTCTGGCTGCATTGTTCTCTGGGATTTTTGTTAGACTTTTTTGTTTTGTTTGTTTGTTGTTTTTAGCAAGTGATTTATTTGTTATTATTTTAAAAAATAATTTCAGTGTGGTTTAGGGGGAGTTGAGGAATCAAAATTTAATTCTGGTATTGAAACAGAATCTGTAGATTTTTAGTTTGCTCCTGATAAAATATATGCCCTATAACTTATAACTGTAAATAGATTTCTACAGAAATAGTAAAGCCATTGAGATACTTTGCAGTGTTGTAGTTTTCATGGTGTCAAACTTTATTTTAGTACAATGGGACTTCTTAGAAACAACTTCAACTGGACATGATGTTCTTTGTAGACATAAAAAAAACTTCATAAAAGCTTGAACTCCAGCCTGGTTATTTCGAGATTTCTCCTTCTGTCTCATCTTTCTCCTTGTCTCATTCATGAGCTGGCATGAACTTCTCTTACCCTGCCTTGGTCAGTTAGTTATGTTTGAGGGTGGATATTATTCTTTTTAAAACCTTCCTAAAACAAAGTAGAAGGGCAACCACAGTAGACTTAAAACGTAATCACCACCGAATATAATGTTCATTAAATGAAATACCATTTCTAATTGTGTGAAGTAATGGAAGCCATCTGTGGTCAGCTGTAGCAGGAAAAAGCCCAGAAAGTACTGAGTACCAATTAACTTTCAGGGCTAAGTGATTTCTTTTCAGTTTTGATCTAGCTATTCAGGTATTATCTCTGCTTTGTGAGTAGAGCAGTAGCTCTTTGTGAGGATTAATAGTAGTACTTGGTATGTCTAAATAACCCTTTGACTTCTTTGGATTTCTTGGGCAATGCATTGATCTGAAAATACTCTGGTACAATGTGATCAAAAGGAACAGAAGCACTTAAGAATACAAGCAATTAAAACCTCTCCTAAGTAAGTGTAATGTTGCTGAATGGAGCAAACCTTTTCTTCTGTAAAACATCTGAGGGTTTTTTCCAGTGAAGATTGGTGGTCTTATCTTTTCAGATCTAAGGTTTGGGAAGTTCTTGCACAAGTTTATTGTAATTTCATGGCATAGTATTGAGGTCGGTGGGGGTAGTCAATAGTTTAGCAGTTCTATTGCATATATTTCTATGTCCATTTTGAAATGTAATGTAATAGTAGTCTGCTTTTGTAATTTATTCATGTGTGTGTGTGCACACCATCAACACTTCCATCTTGAAATGAGCTGATGTGGTTGTCATCTGCTGGCATGGCTGGCACCTAGTTTGTGCTTGCACCTGTCTCGTGTTGTTGGCAGTCACCTTCCGTCATGTCCTGTATTCTGGCAGCTGCTTATATGTCTCCTGAAGCTGAAATGCTGGAAAAGTGGGGAAGAAGTATTCCATCCAGCTCCTTCTTATATTTGGTGATTGACATCCGCAGCCTTAGGATAAATCCCGCTAGCTTTCAGTGAGTGGTAGGCTTTAAGACATTTAGGCCCTGTCTTCATGCTTCATAACTGGAAAACCTAGTGGAGAAAAACCTGAAGTTGTGATATTAAAGCACATCAATATGAAAACAAGATTGCAGGTCTTAGTTTCGATGTACACCATGTGAGAGTAACTCATTTATTTTTTTTTTTCCCTTCCCTATACCCCTAGACACACTGCTTACTATGCAAGTACCAAGGTGTGTTATTTCCCTATTCTCATATCCAGTGTATCCCAGGTAGCTATGTTGGCCTTGTGTAGGATTCAGTGACCAGGAAGGTTGCACTGAGCTGGGGAGAGCATGTGGCTGTTCAAGAGTTTGGCTCGGTATTCCAAATCTCGCTGGCAAACTTGTACTAAAGCCTCTCCCCGTGTCTGCTGTGCAGTGATCTTAGATGGAGAGTAAGGGGGCAAATACAATTTTCCCCTCCATTCAGACTTTTCCCTCAGTCCTTGGGAACCTGCTGTCCCTGCAACACACATGAGGTGTGATAATGGGTAGTGGAGACAAACAGCCAATATCATTGCTTGCTTCTTAATCAGACTGAGGAGTATCCATGTGGGTAATCTGCTCTGAAAATGGAGCGATGGAGAAGCTCACGCCTTAATCTTCCCCCAAAGTCTATCTGTGACCCTATTTGGACACTCTTGGAAACAGTGATTGCATTTGCAGCTCTTCAGTGAATAAAGCTGCAATGAAGGTGGTGGAGTTTAGTATTCTACAGGGTAGAATCAGACCAACAAGTGGAACTACAGCCCTGGACTTCTGCAGAGTTAACTTTGTGCTCTTCAGAGACATGCTTGCAGAAATCCCATGGCCTAGGGCCCTAGAGGGTAAAGGAACCCAAGAAAGTTGGTTGGTTTTTAAAGACCACTTCCTCCAAGCCCAAGCTAATTGTGTTACCCTGAGTAAAAAATCAGGTAGACATTCTAGGAGGCCTGCATGGCTGAACAAGAAGCTCCTGAAAGAAATCTCAGGGAAGAAGGAATTTGTCACTTGGGAGAACTATAGAGAAGTAGTCAGGGCATGCAGGAAAGCCACAAGGAAGGCCAAAGCTGTCTTGGAACTGAAGCTGGCAGAGGAAGTGAAAGAGAACAAGGGCTTCTTCAAATCCATCAGTAGAAAGAGGAAGAAGAGGGAAGGTGTGGGGCCACTGCTGAATGAGGAGGCAGCCTTGATAACTGAAGATGAGGAGAAGGCAGAGTTGCTGAATGCCTTCTTTGCTTCAGTTTTTATACCTAAGGCTGAACTCCCCTATGTACTCCAGATCCTGGATGAAGGAGAGGAAGCCTGGAGGAGGGAATGCTCCCCACTGGTCAGTGCAGACTGAGTTAGGGATCAATTACACAAATTGAACATTCACAAGTCCTTGGGCTATGATGAGATGAACCCAACGATGCTGAGAGAACTGGCTGATGTGATCACTCTGCCACTCGCCATCATCTTTGCAAAATGGTGGCAGACAGGAGAGGTGCCTGAGAACTGGAGGAGATCCAATGTCTTCAAAAAGGGCCAGAAAGAGGTTCCAGGGAACTACAGACCAGTCAGCCTCACCTCCATCCCTGGAAAGCTGATGGAGCAGCTCCTTCTGAAGGTCATCTCAAGGCACTTGGAAGAGAAGAAGGTTATCAGTAGTAGTCAGCATGGATTTCCCAAGAGGAAGTCATGCTTGATTAACCTAATAGCATTCTGTGATGCCATAACTGAATGGGTAGATTGAGGGAGACCAGTGGATGTAGCCTACCTTGACCTTAGCAAGGCCTTTGACACTGTCTCCCATGATATTCTAGTGAGCAAGCTCAGGAAGCGTGGGATGGAAGAGCAGACAGTGAGGTGGATTAGGAACTGGTTACAAGATAAAGTTCAGAGAGTGGTGATCAATGGTGCCAGGTCCAGCTGGAGAGCTGTAGCCAGTGGAGTCCCCCAGGGATATGTGCTGGGTCCTGTCCTGTTCAACATCTTCATCAATGACATTGATGAGAGGACAGAGTCTGCTCAGCAAGTTTGCTGATGACACCAAACTGGGAGGCTTGGCTGATACAGCTGAAGGCTGTGCAGCCATCCAGCAAGACTTAGACTGGAGAGCTGGGCATAGAGGAACCAAATGAGGTTCAATATGGACAAGTGCAGAATCATGCACCTGGGAAGGAATAATAAACTCCACCAGTACAGGCTGGGAGGTGATCTGGTGGAGAGCAGCCCTGTGGAGAGGGACCAGGGAGTGCTGGTGGATAACAAGTTAACCATGGGACAGCAATCTGCCCTTTTGGCCAAGAAGGCCAATGGGATCCTGGGGTGCATTAAGAAGCGTGTGTCCAGAAGATCAAGGGAGATTTTCCTCTCCTTCTACTCTGCCCTGGTGAGACCTCATTTTGAGTACCCCGTTCAGTTTTGGGCTGCCCAGTTTAAGAGGGACAGAGATCTGCTGGAGAGGGTCCAGCAGAGGGTTACAAGGAGGATTAGAGGACTGGAACACATGCCTTAGGGGGAGATGTTGAGTGACCTGGGACTTTTTAGTCTGGAGAAGAGAAGACTGAGAGGGCTGGGTGTCAGGAAAGAGGTGGCAGGCTCTTCTCACTTGCTCCCTGTGATAGGACAAGGAGCAATGGGTGTAAATTGCAGCACAAGAGGTTGCACCTCAACACAAGGGGGAACTTCTTTACTTTAAGGGTTCCAGGGCACTGGAACAGGCTCTCCGGAGAGGTTGTGGAGTCTCCTTCTCTGGTGACTTTCAAGGTCTGTCTGGATCCGTTCCTCTGTGATCTGTGCTAGATTGTATGGTCCTGTTCTGGCAGGGGGGTTGGACTCGATGGTCTCTTTGGGTCCCTTCCAACCCCTAGCATTCTGTGATCCTGTACAGATGTTGCATGATTCTTCACAGGAAGGTTTAGCACTCTTTCACTAAATATTATGCTTTTAGTTAATTTGCCTGAATTTCAGATGAAATAAGCTCCAAGATGCTATGGATGTATGCACTACAAATCTTTCTGATTATGCAAAAGGCATCTCAGATTGAGATTGCATTAATTTGCTTTCTGGGAGGAAACAATTTTGTTTTGGGGGTAGCATAGGTGATATCTGAGAAGAATGGCATGTGTTGGACAGGATGCTGAGACACTGTGGTTCATAAGCAAGAGCAATGCCTACATGCTTCACTCAGAAAGGTAGCTTGAGCTGTGAAGATGAATCTTCTGCATAGAGCACAGCTTATTCATACTTTCTCACACATCTTACATTCATGAGCATGTGTGGGCATACATGACTGTGCATATAGAATTAGTACCTAGATGCATATAGAAGACAAGTGCTTCCCTTGCTGTAACATTATTCTTTTATTCTAGTGAATCATGAGTAAATAAACTGAAGCAGGGTAGAAGCTTTTTCACCAATTCATCAGTGGAAGTAACTCATAATATGTAGAAATAAGCTCTAGCAATGAAAAATAGCTATAATAGAAGAAAAAGTGTAACTGTAAGCCCCCGCTTCCAAATTGTATGCAAAATCTATTACTTTCCCCTGCTAAATCTAATGTATTCCTCTATAAATAATGCCACAGGATCAAATGGATGTTTGTATTAACAGTTAACTTAGTTTTTCCATAATAAAACAGTGTCCTGGGAAGGAGTCCATAATAATTTGTACCTTGAAAAGAAGAATTTCAAGCTGAGTGTGTGTAATCTACCTCTTCCAGTAGGCTGACATAGTGACTGCATGCTTATGTGCTTTATTGAAGGATAGGATAGGTATTTGGTTTGCCCATGGAATCCTTGATTTCTGGAGTGAGGAGATCTGCCCAGCTGAAGGCTTCATTGTGGTATTTAGTGGTATCCTTTCACCTTTGTGGGACTGGCCTTTACTGCACATTCTGAGTCTGTGAGTCGGCTTTCCTACTGATCTTTTTTTTTAGCCTAAACTCCATGTAGTACAGTCCTAGGAAGCACACTTTGTAGCAGGAACCTGTTTTGTGAATTGTAGAAAACAACTGGGTAGGATTTTGGTAATTAATTATTCAGATTGATTTTCTCTGAGAGGTGAGGAGAACTTAGCTCCTATGCACATCTTTTTTATAATTTATAATCAAGGGCAAACAAATTCAAGTGCTGTGGGTAAAAGACTGTGTGAGAGAATGCATGTATTGGAATGTGAAAATGTTTTCATATGTTTATAAACACTTTCTTTCAACAAAAATACTTCCAGTTTGTTTCAGCTTATTGGTCTTGGTTATGTGGCATAAGAAGGTAACTTGATCCAGAGTATTTCTTGAGCTCCAGAAATTATCTATGGGAAGCGACTTGGGTGTCAAATTAGCTAAACTGCTGCTGTTTGCTATTTGTGTTATATCTGACATTGCTGTCAGTCATGCAGGTAACTGTTCCTCATTCTTTTATGAAAGGAAACTAAATTTCTTGACCTTGATTTGCAATACAAGAGCAGCAGTGATGACCTGAGGTGGTGTGCTGGTTTGAACTAATTGGAGAATTTGAGTGAGAAATTAGACTATTGGCTGAGAAATAAAAATATGTTATGTCACTTCACCTAGAGCTTTACTGAGAAAGAAAAAAAAAATGTTTCAAAAAAGTGTAACCCAAACATAGATAGTCAGATGGTTTCAGGCCTCGCTTGGCTGCGGCTGCTCTTTGCATGGTTCTTTGTCTCTGCCTTGTTAGCTAGTTTTCAATAATTTTACTAACTAGGTGGTAGGGGGTGGTTGGTTACCCCTCTTGGGGATTTTGATCTCTGAGAGAGCTGTGGTGTTTCTGTATTACCTTTTCACTGTATGTATTTGTAAATATCTGTTATACATTGTAAATATCTGCTTCTATATTGTGCATTGCTGTAAATATAAAGCTTCATTTATCAACTTCCAGTGTTCTGAGTCCTAGCTGGGGTTTTTTTTCAAAAGGTGTGGGGGCAGGTAACTGCTTAAACCACCACAGATGGAGAGGCATGATTTTCACGTTTAAAAAAATTTGTAGCTGCTGCTTTGATAGCTGAGGTGAGTACATCTAACTTTAGATATGAGCCACCAAAGTGTTCACTGCAAAGAAAGGGCAAAAAGGACCCATTCAAACATGGGAGTATGTGCTGTAGATGTCTCCAGAAGCAGAATTGCTTGTGGGCCAAAGTCACTGCTCTGACCTTTCAGCACTGCCTAGTCTGTTTACAAGCAGCCCATATCCCTTGTTTGGCTTTTTGTATTTTATCAACAGTTTCAAGTGTTAAGTGCTAATAATAACATAATTTAATGACTGTCCTAATTAATCAGCATAACAAGAGACTGAAATAAGCCTTTCAATGCTTGTGGCTTTTGTGCCAAAATTCAGTTGATTAAAACAGAGTCATGCTCCTCTTGCTGAAAAGATGCTAATAGAATTTATTTCTGTAACTTTAACTTTGAAAATCAAATTCTTTTAACTGAAGAATGTCCTTAACAATCTAAAAGTATTTTCTGTAATGGGATGAACACAGGATAAATCAATGCTGTTAATTGTGTATGTGTCTGACCTATTTCCTGTCATACTACTGCATGTCATGAAGAGGTGATAACAAGACCATGCCAAACAAATGATGAGTACTACTCTGCAAGCTTTTATGTCAGAGCAGATATAGTTAATCTTTGAGAAGATGGCCCAGGTGTCCTATAGGGTTTTTTTTCTCTGGTTTTGTAGTTCCTCAAGGAAGGGCTATAAATGCCATCTTGCAAGTTACAGGAGAGAAAATGAGCTTTGTAGAAGATTGCAAGATTAGTCCTTGGAGCTACTACACTACCATTAAAAACTCATACTAGGACAAATTTTTTAGTTCCAGTACTCATTACAACATTATTGATACTTATGTCGTAACAATGGTTTTATCCAGTATCTCCCATTGGTTTTACTGTGGGATGCAGTAGAACTCCAGCAGCTTTCTTGACTCAAGGAAATAAGCACTACTGTTTTGTATCTTAATGTTACCAGGATAAGTTAATTGCACTCAGTCTTTAATTTAAAATGTGTTTTTTATGATCATCATTAAGACGTAAATGGTCTTAGCAGGACTGACTCTTCAGGAGTCAGCATCTCTGCAAGAAAGTAATTTATCAAGGGATTTGCTGTTAAATTGTTCAACAAGCGTCCCTGGGTTTCATGAGTGGTTTCCTACCCAGGCTAGGAAAAACTGTTAATCTTTTTATTGAGTAAATTTAAGAACCACCTTTATTTCAGTGAGAATTTTTACCAGTAAGTTGCTGGAGTCAATTTTTAACAAATAGTTGTGTCCACAAGTCCTCAGAAAGAACAGTTTAACATTTGGTATATACTGTTCTTCTGAAACAAATTGGTGGAAGAAGATGACTTGTTCAATGTATGTAACACTTGTTCAATGTATGTAACAGCCTGAAGAGGAACAGATTCCACAGATCTGAACAGTATGAAGCAGCACTTGTACCAGTGGTTGTTCTTCTGACTTTGCAGTGCTTCACTTCTAAATATGTTTAGATGTTTGCATTTCAATTACAGCTGTTTGGAAATTCAGACTTGAATTTGAAGTAAGCTGAAAAAAATCTTGCTTCAACTTTTCAAGAGTTTAATTTCCATATTAGTTGGTATCTGATATTAACAGTCTCTTCCAGCATTGGTGGTGCATGCCTTTGAAGAAAATACACCGTTTCTTACTACAGCAGCAGAAATTGGGACATTACAGTTATGGCCACTGTTTCACTTCATAAAGCAGGTTTGAAACTGAAAACGAGCTCCTTCTGCCTGAACATGTGGAGCCAGATGTGTGTTTCAATAAGAAGTGGTACCATATCTTATTCTGGGGGGACAGATCGAGAAGGAGAGGATGAAAAATCAGTCTAATCTGTCTTTCAGAAAGACTTTTTGCATGTGTTCTTTTTCAGTACAAGATTTTAACTTCTAGGTGTTATTCCCTTTTACATGATAAAAGATTTAGCAGACATGAAAGATAAATGTTCGCTCTGAGGTTGTTTTATTATTTATTACAAAGTGGCAAAAAATTGTCTTTTCCTAATGTTATCCTTGCCCAAGGAGGTTAGTTAATGTTGAGGGTATCCTCAAAAACACACCTCACTAGAAATTATTGTGAATTTTGTCATAAAATGGCATATTAACTGTACTTACTCAACTATTTCAAGAGTAGTCCTCTGGATCAATAGCTACAAGTATTGAAGTCTTGCTTCCTGGAAAACTTGTTTTTGAGAACTGGATCTGCCTTCCCAAGAACTTTTGAGTAGAAAGAGCGCAAAGCAATAACAGATTGTTTAAATTTTAATTTATTAAGTATTGTATTAAAGCAAAATTGCTTCCACTTCATTTATGGGTACAATAACAGAATCTAAGACATGGATAGAAAGTGAAGGTGTGTTCTTAAATCTGTTTTAGAAAGAGGAATTTCCACTTTTGTTCATTTCCTGTTTTCAAAAAGAAATATTCTAATTAGTTATGTCAGCCTCTCTACAGAGCACACATTTAAATTGCTGAGCTGAGACTGGATGTTCCCTGAAAAAAAAAAAAAAAAACTGAAGTAGTTGTCATTGTTGTAGTGTGTGGGCAGATACCACAATAGGCCATGGGACATGGCATACCATGACTGCTGAATGACCACTGTGGCCTGTAAAATCTAAAAAAAAAAAGATGAGGAAAAAGTTGCTGAGGAAAATCTTTGAGTAGCATGAATTCAATTAGTGATAAAACTTGTTATTATTCATATATTTACCATCTTTTGAAATGTCTGATAAGCTTTTTTTTTTTTTTAATAGCTATTTTTTTCCCTGTTAGAAAGGTATAGACATAATACACTATAGCTTTCTTTTTGTGCTAAGATACATTAATGAAATGTCAGTGACTTGCAGTTAAATTCTAATTACATATGAAAGAGACCTAAATGACTGGTGAAGTTAGAGAGGCTAATAAAAGGAACACTGTTAGTTCACCCTTTTAAATGGTGTTCTTGCATTTGCCAAATAAATTTAAGTTGCGTTCACAAGAATATCTGGTTCCTTTTAGGTACAGCTTCAAGTGTTTTTCAGAGCAATAGAGGATTAAATTTGGCTGGATGTTTGGTGCTGATTAATAAAATTATAATTCTCCATACCTCAAATTGACTAGGTGAGCCTACACAAATAAAGAAGTTTTTTTTCTGGTACTGTCTTGTATAGCATCTGTATTTTTTTATAATACACCTAAATTACTTTAGGTTGTCATCAAGTAGACTACCATCAGATGCCAAAGATTGATTAGTGTTTGTTTTAAAAGATTCAACAAGATCGAAAAGCAGTCTGAGTGGGACTGAGTGGGAAGTTGGCAAGACTTTAATAGCAGGCATTTGTCCATGATACACTTTGATTGCATCATTAGCGGGTTTTTATTATTATGCCAACTGCTGCAATCCAATTATTTTGCAGCAATGAGACTTGTCCTAATTTCTCACAATATGTAGCAATGCAAGGGAAGCACCTCTTGCAGCCTGCCACAGAAGTTGGTGGAAGCAAATTCCTCCCAGGAAGCCCTTGGTATCAGCTCTGGATGCATTGCAGAGATCTCAATATAGGTGGATACAATTATTCTCTTAAAGCAAGTATGAGAGTAGAAACTGTGGATGGAAAAGATTTTTTTTTTCTTCCCCTTTTCCAGGCGTATTCATTGTTTTTTGATTGGTATTAAAATAAGCTGTCAGTTCCTTTCCATGGGGAAGATTGATTCAGTGTTGATGTTATTAGGTGCATTCAGCTTTTCCAGTTATTCTGTTTCTGCTTTTATATAGTTATGTTACTAATTACTTTCCCACATTTTATCTTTCCTCAGTGACTGTTGCACTTTAAATGTAATAGCTTGCTGTAGAAATTATGATTATAGGTGCCCATAGTATTTGAACTTCATTTGTGGTTATTCATTTCTGAACAACGATGTGGAACATTGAATCTCCATTCTTTCTATTCAAAAGAAAATAATACTGTTTTTGTAGAATAATTTATTCTCCATAAAAATTCCCCTATTTGAGATTCTCAAGAAATGGAATTGACATCAGTCACATTATGTAGATCCTTGTGATTCCTAGTTCTTTCTTGAGTTGTCTGAGGTTTGTGATGTTTAGCAAAGTGATTTCCTTTTTTTAAACATATATTTGGTATTTTAAAAAATCTGCTTCTGCTGAGGGATTCACCATCATTTGTAGAACTTTAAACATTGTAAACTGAGAATTGGATGCCAGCTTGGTCATTACATATCCTGTAGAAGCATCATTCTTGTGTGCCTTCTATCTTTATCAAAAACCCAGCATAATGTGCTTTACTTCCCATCAGTTTTGGATCCAGGTTGCTGTGTGTACTCTTGCTGCTTTAAAGAGAGGGAAGCTACTTCATGCAGCCTGTCTGTGTGCTATAACATCATGTAGGATAACTGAGGAACGTAACACAGTGAGAGTTCCTCTGTCTGAACTGGAACAAGAGATTATATTTGGTATTCTAAACGCTCTCTGAAAATATATTTCGTTGTTCATGCTCTTTGGTAGATTAGAAAATGACTGAAAAATAGGCATCTGACCCTTCCAAAAGTGCCAAGTTTTTCAAGTAATTTTTGACTAGTTAATTTCTTTCCCTCTTACATGTTTAATAACTATTTGCATGCCTTCAAAGTTCTTAGTTTTAATTTTGAACACAGTGTAATGATGCACTTGTATTTTGGCTATGATTTTGCTGATCTCTTACTGATAAATGTAATTTACAATCTCTTTGAGAACCAGTTCTGAGGGTTTTATAAATTGTTGTCAGCTTCTGCTTAATTTTTCGTCATCGAGATGCACTATAATTCAACTAATAATAACTTGAAGTAGTGGTTGATACAAAGATATTCTACTCATCTGAGAATTAAACAGGGAACTTTTGGATAGCAAGTAGGTTCTGTAGATTTGTGTATTGGCAGCTGAGTTGTCTGCTATATTTTTCACTAATTTCTAGTCCCCAGAACACCACATCAGCAGAAGAATCTCCAAAGAAATAATTTACAGGTAACACAGATGATACAGATTTTAACTGAATGCTGACATATGCTTGTGGAACCATATTCTAGTTAGTTTGCATGAAAGATAAAGAACAAAAGACTTAAATGTAAATTCAGAACGTTTGATTTTTTGGGATTTACGTCTCTAGGTCTTTGTGGATATGAGAGGTTTCTTTACGTTTCTAACTTTCCATGTGAGAGCAGTCTTACTGACTTCAAATTTGACTAAATGGCAGAAACACTTTTGCAAAGTATTAGAAATACTGTGGGAATGACACAAGGCAGCATTATTTATGTGAGTGTTTGAGCCATATTGTAATGGTGCAGCTTTATTAACTGTTTTTGAAATTGTCCATAATTTTGGAATTGAACTGCATTAGAGAATTAAATTCATGTCTGCCTCTTCCATGTTAAGTGTTCTATTACTTTTCTAAATAAAAATTTTAATAATGCTTTTAGGGGATATGTTGAGTATGTATACTCTTGCTTTCAAGGACCACATAGCTTCTTGTAATGAGGAGGGAAGGGATAAAGCTGGTTCATGCCAGAATATGAAATAGTTATTTTGCTCAGTTTCATTGTGGCATGCAGAGGAATAGTTAATGATGGGCAATGTTTCTCTTTTTTTTGCTTGCACTTTGCTTTATTATTATATGTGTTCTCTGAGGAGGATCATTACTTTCATGGAAAATGTCTAAAGTCCAGCTCTATGCAGAGGTAGTGAGCTAATCAACTAAGTAATAGGAACCTCACACTAGGTACCAGACAGGCATGACTGAGAAGGCTATGCAGTTAATCACAGTCACCAACATCTTCCTAGGAGTTGAGCTCCACTCTGTTCTCAGTGGTCATCCTCCTAGATTCTGTATGAGCAATGTGCGGATTGGTGGGAGCAAACTAAGGCCAGTACTGTATCTTAGACATCACTATGTATTCTTTGTACGAGATTTGTTGCAAGTACTAGGCTACTATTAGAAACACTTTTTTAAAGATGATTGGGAGAAAAAGCAATGCTAGGATTTTGTTTAGCATATCAGAATTATTTTTTTTTTTGCTACGTAGGCCATGTCATTGAGGAAGGACACTCATGTAGTGCTAATGTGAGCTAGTGCTCCAGAGTTATGATTAAAAATGAGTAAACTAGAAGGGATAGACTAAGGAAAGAGCTGGGCAGTTAGTGGATTGAAAACAGCCCTGTGGAGAAGGACATGGGCTGTTGGTTCATGGGAAACTCAACATGACCCAGTAATGTGCATTTGCAGTCCAGAGAGTCAACTGTATGCTGGACTTCATCAAAAGCAGCACGGCCAGAAAGATGAGGGAGGTGATTCTGTCCCTCAGACCCACTCTGGTAAGGCCACACCTTGAATATTGTGCCTGGCTTTGGAACTCCCAATGTAAGAAAGGTATTGGCCTATTGGAATGAGTCAGGGGGGCTGGAGGACCTCTCCTATGAGGGCAGACTGAGAGAGTTGAGGTTGTTCAGCCTGGAGAAAAGAAGGCTCCAGGGAGCAATAATTGTGGCCTTCCAGTATTTAAAGGAGGCCTACAAGAAACCTGGGAGGGGTCTTACCACAGTGACATGTAATGATAGGAGAGAAGGTAAGAAATACCTTTTCTGATTTAGTTTACAAGAAGTTTTGAAAACCTTCTTGGTAAAATAGTAATTTCATAATAAAATCTGAGATGGAATATAATTTTAGTATTAGATGAAATATTATCTGTACTAGGAAAAAATACTTATTATCACTGAGGTTGCAAACTGCTTACTTAAACTTACAAAAAATAATTAACTTACACAAAATAATTAACTCAAAACATTTCATGATGGAACCTAAGTGATCTGTTGCAAATCACAAAATATATTTTGAAGTCATTGAGGAGAGATCCTTTGAAGAAATTAGTTTTAGAGCAGAGATAAAACATGCATGATGTGGATAGAAAACATTAAAAATGGAAGAATTCACATTTATGAGGGCAGAAAAGTAGCAGTGCAGATTTTCTTAAATTATAGTGTAAAAGAGTAATCATTTGTGGGTGTAATCTGTCACTTCATAATTCATGGCACTGGAGAAGTCATAACAAAATGATATTTTTGAAAAATTATAGGTTTCCAAAGTTGTTACAGGACTAAAAGAAGGGTTGGATAAAGCGATGTACCTTCACAAAGCCCACTGAGTGTTACTGAGCAGTCTTGTATACATACATGTCAGCAATTAACGTTTGATAGATTCTTGAGGCAAAACGTCTGGGAGAATTTATTAAGGGAAAATCAGTTTGCACATTCCCTAAACTTATTTAAATAATGTACTTGCTAATTAATAGTATTTTGAATTGTGAACAGGAATATGGAAAACAAACTGGTGTAGTATTAGTGAATTTGAATCATAATGAAAATGAAAGGTTAGTTAATGGTTGAGATTGCTTCATGATGGGATAATTTATTTTTTTACTAAAGAAAAAGTATTGAGTAATGAAGGTTATATGCTATAAACACTTCTAGTTCTCTTGAACCATGAAGACATCTGTATGGCCAAAGTGATTCTTGTAGAAGCAGGAAGGAGGCCATTTCTTACAACAGCATATCCTGGGTCAGGTTTAGTACCTCAATACCTGTGACATTCAGGTACAGGGTTCTGTCTGCAATGGCTGTAACTGAATGACAGAAATTTGAAACTGACCAACTGGAAATAACACAACCTTTTGCTTTCTTAGCCAACTTTTGAAAAAGCTATTGTAGTTTCCCTCAAGTGAGGTAAGAGTTGCATTCCATTATTTCCAGAATGGAAAAACTTGCATCAGTTAGGATTTCTTTATGTGGCAGAAATTGAACTGCAGGCATAAAAAAATTAGACTTTATATTCTACATCCTTACAAAGCTTAGCCATGGAGCTGACTGTAGTTGAAACAGCACAATTAGAGTGCTTTTGATTTGTCCTTGCAAATTTATCACTGTCATTACCACATTTGAAATATTCTGCTAGTAAAGGCCCTAAATGTGCACAAAAAAAGGACCTTTTCACACAGAATGAGAAAAGTTAGCTTGTATTTTCAGAGAAAATATACCAGCAAAGCCCTCTTTTTCTTTTTTATTAACTTAATGTGTTCTAAGTTAGACTCTTTTCTGCCTAATTAACTTTATTAATATTAAAGACTACAAAATGATGCTCCCTTAATTCAAGGGCTCTTAACTTTCATACTTATCTTGAGACCCAGAGGAAATGAATGTTATCATGAACATTGTCTTGTAAGGCAGAGGGCCTGAAGTACTTTTATTTAACTTGTTCTTAGTAATGCTTAAGAAAACAAGTTTTTCTAAGTCATAAGCCAGACATGAAAGAACCATCTGAAACTAGATCTGTTTTCTTCAGAAAGAGAAATGAACAGATGAGAGGGAAAAATAGCTCTAAGTATAGATGTACTTGGTTTTCCTTTTGCCTCATTGCCATTCCTTCTGAGCAGTCTACAAGCTGGACAAGACAGCTGTGCTTTTTAGTCTCCATGTGAGAGACCCAGGATCATCTGAGGTGAGTTGAAGAAGCGTCTTTTTCTTCAGCAGCATTTGGCTTTGTGCATCCACAGCTGGACTGCCTCGGGGATTCTGTGGCATTTGGTTGCTGTCATTGTTGTTCCTGCAGCCGGTACAGATAGGCCAGCAGTATCTGTAGGACTGAAGCTGTGATAACTCTGAACTCAGCATGAATAGCTGCCTGAACATATACTAGAACTGTTAAATTGTGATGATTTTTTTTTTGGTTTGGTTTGTTTTGTTTTGTTTTTCAGCTAAGATGTCAGTCCAGTTTTAGGGTTGTATTTAGTACCTTAAAGCTGGTTTAGATGTTTTCAGGGACAGGACCCGGCTGTCTAACATTTAGTGATTCTCTATTTTCCTGCAGCTGCTGTTATCCCTTAGACCCATTATCCTGTTTGCTAGTACTGTGCAGGTATCTTGGATGCTGTAGGGCATCTCAGGAACTGCTGAGTGCCCACTGGTAGGTTGTTCCATCAAGCCAGAGGTGACTCTTCTGAAATATGGCTGGGATTTTCCACCTGATCTGCAATCACTGCAGTGATAATGGCTGTAGACATATAGTGAGAGTGCCCATTGATTGTGTTGGTTGCACTGCAGAAGTACAGTTTAATTGCATCTCTTCATTTTAATTATTATTCAAGTGCTGTATAAGGGCATGTTTTTATACCACATATTTCTATAAGAAGTATCTGAATAGCTGATCCACACCATATGAAAGATTCATATTGCAAACTATCTTCTAAGATACAGTATAGTAATTAGGTTTTAAAATTTTCTTTCTAGAACAGAAGAAATAGTGATTAGAAGTACTAATCAGATGGTCTCTAAAGGACATACAAATGTCCAGTACTTCATAAATATTTTTAAAGATTAATGTTTTGCTTGCAGTTCTCAGCTGAAATTTTTTTCTTTCCCTGAAGAAGATAGGAAGGGCTGCTCCTTCCTCTTTTATTCAGCTTGGACAAAAAAAGGTAGAGGTGAAAGATCAAGGTTATTGAAAACCCTCTTTTCTCTCTCTCTAAAACTGAAATAAAACATTTAATGACTCCTGAGTTGCACAATTTGTTTATTATATTAGTACAAGAGGAAATTACCTCAAGTTATGCCAGAGGAGGTTTTTAGGTTGGACATTAGGAAACATTTCTTCTCTGAAAGGGTTCTCAAACCCTGGTGGAGTAACTATCCCTGGAGGGATGTGTTGATGTTTGTAAGGTTGCTCTATTCTCTGGTAGGCAGCATTTTGACAGCTACTGATGTCTTCAAGGTGATGTGAAGTATTTTGGGGTATCTTATTTTTCTGGCTTACAATCTGCATCTGCTAACCTATTCATATCCACATCTCGAAAAACCATTCTGTATTTTTGTAGCGAACAAAGTGTATTGGAAAAATTAAGATCTGCATTTATCTAGTAACATAGTTGCCTATGTTTTCTGATGCATAGCGTATGAAACCAAAATCCTGATATCCACATAAGGCTTAATGTCAGTCAAGTAAGTGCTGCTAGAAAGGTGGACTAGAATTTTAGAGCATCTTCAGCACAGGACTTCTTTGCTGTGTCAGATTTTACTAAACTAGAATGCTCATTCTGGTTGTTGTCTCTTACTTTGTTTGAAATAGTGCTTAGTTTTGCTGCATTCTTTTAAATTTTTTTTTTTCTGTAATGAGATAAAGATTTTGCACATAGATATGTTGGTGGATAAAAAGATGGACATGAGTCAACTTGCATGCCCGGCCCAGAAGGACAGCCATATCTTGGGCTGCATCACAAGCAGCTTGGCCAGTAGATCAAATGTGGAGATTCTACCTTTCTGTTCTGCTCTGGTGAGACTCCATCTGCAGCGCTGGGTCCAGCTCTGGAGTTCTCAGTACAAGAAATACATGGACCTATTGTGGAGAGTCCAGAGGAGGCCACAAACATGATAAGATGACTAAAAGCTGATGTAGGGGCAGGCTGAGAGAGTTTGGGTTGCTCAGACTGGAGAAGGTTCCAGGGCAAATTTATTGCAGCATTTCAGTACTTCAAGGGTCTGAAGAAAGCTGAGCACAGTATTAGGATGGGCTGTTGTGATGGGACAAGGGGAGATTTAGAACAGATAAAAGGAAAAAGTGCTTTACAATGAGGATGGTGAGACACGGTCACACGTTTCCTAGAGAGGTGGCAGACGTCATAGAATAAACTGGGTTGGAAGTGACCTCTAGAGGTTATATAGCCCAACCTTCCTGCAGGAAGCAGTGACATCCCTAACTATATCAGATTGTTCAGAGCCCCATCAAACCTGACCCTGAATTTCTCCAGGGATGTGCTCACCCCTACTTTCTTGGCCAGCCTGTGCTGGTGTTTCACCACTCTTGTAGAAAGATCTTTTTCCTAATGTCCAATCTAAATCTACCATTCTGTAGTTTACAATCATTGTCCCTTGTCGTGTTGCTACATGCCCTTGTAAACAGTCCCTCCCCAGGTTTCTTGTAGGCCCCTTTAGGTACTGGAAGGCTGCTATAATATCTCCCTAGAGTTGTCTGTTTTACAGGATGAATGACCCCAACTCACAGCCTGTTTCACAGTTTTGCTGTGGGTGTTCACAATGGTCTTTGCTTTTAGCTGTGCAGCTGCAGTAGTTTCCAGCCCAAAGCAGTACATAGGCACTATGTGAAGTCATGCTCTTGTATGCTGTTCTGCATCCTAAACCAAAATAAATAGTAATGCCTTTTTCCCTTGTGCGGAAAGATGCAGTTTTGTCCACTTTTGTATTACTGGAAGCATTTAATGCAAATACTCTCTTCTACTTGATGATTTTTTTCTATATACCTGTTGCTAAACCCACACATAAGCCTTTAATTAAGCTTGACGGATAATACCCTGCTGGTGTTCTACCATTTTGTTCTTTGTCCTTTGTGAAATTAAACCTATTACATGTTACATGATAGCAGTTATTTACACTGAAATGGCAATAGTTCTCTCAGTTATTGACCAAACATTTGCCAATATTTAGGTTATAGTTTAACAAGGTTAGTGGCTTGATAGGAAAAGCAATCAGCTCTGAACTGGCTTTCTAACCCTCATGAATAAAGCTTCAAACATCCCTTAGTGGATATGTGCTTGAAATGTTCCAAGACATATATCCAAGATGAGGCTGTCACCTGTCACTCCTCTCTAGGTATTCCACGTCTTTTTCCAATACTTCAATAGTTGGAGCTTGTGAGTGGCACAAGATGGAGTTTGATACGTTTAAAAGAGTGGAGGGAATTAAATAAGGACATCAGTAAAGATTGTCTCACCACATTGCTTTCTCCCCAACCAGATCTAGAGTTTTCAGGATTTGGTTGTTGCTGTCTTATTACTTCTGCTCAGATTGGTGGTTCTGAGCTCCAATTTGGAATCAAGTTATCCTAGACTTCTGAAAGAGTCCACTGTGCTCCTTGGAGCTCTGGAGTGACTGGATGTGAATGCATCATAATTGTGTTAAGGCTGCACAGTACTTGTTTCCTTGTCTGCATGAGAATTTTATGTTAATTATTTGTTATGGTCATGATTTAATCTCTGGGGAAACACTTGTTTCTGTTTGTCCATTTTGTCCTTTCTCATAACATTCCACCTTTAGGTATTTTTAGTTATCCAACTGGAAAATTATAAGCTAACTCATTTCTTGCTTCTGCTTAAATTTTGGAAATTTTTCCTTTGGCAGATTTTATGTAACTGGCTTGCCTATACGTTATATTCTGAAGATCTTTAAATGTCTTTTATTTTTAAATAACAAAATTCTGCTGAGTGAATGGTCTGTATTGCTGTCTACATGTAACCATAACACCTTGTTTTTTAATGTCAGCTTTATTAAATTAAAAGTAGTTAAGGTTCTTATCCTCTTTGTTCTTGTTGTTGTTGTTCTCTTCTCCCCAGAGGTGTTATTCTAGGAATTCCAAAACACACTTTCAAGAGCGAATGGCATGTTGACAGAGACATTTTGGTAGGCAAAGTGAGAAGAGTGTGAAGTCTGGCAATATGCTTATTCTTAGCACTGCTGCTGTGCTACACACCTGTTCAGAGACTAAATGTAAATTGTAGGAGTCCCTTGGGTAGGAATGTCAACTAAATCAGTGCATATTCCATGTCTTGAGGATTATGTCAGTCAATCTGAGAAGTTTACATTCTGTATTAGAATTCCTGCCCATTTATCTGGTCTAGAAGAGGCTCTTAACTTCATCCACTTTGTTTATGAGCAGGCTGGAGAAGTTTTGGGGTTTTTTGTTTGTTTGTTTGTTTGTTTGTTTGTTTTGGCTTCTGCTACTGATTTTATTTTCTATTTGGGATAGGATGGAAAAGTATCCAGTTCAAGATTTTTTTCTTATGCTTAAGGGAACAAAAAACCCCAAAGCCCAAAACAACCTAGAAACAAATCTTGCCCTACTTTAACTCTTTTTGCTAAAGAACAATAGATTATTATATTGTTGATTACATTTGAGTAATTTTATTTGTTTTACACCCAACTGTAATTGCTTTATGTCTTTCAGTGATTATGTTACCATTACATTAGATTTAAAATTTTATAATCAAGGCCTCTGTGACTGCATTTCCTACAAGGTACTCTGTATTAGGAACCTATTCTTATTATCAGCAGTGGCACCAAACATGTATTACTGGTGGTTCTATCAGTGTAACTAGTCTTTTGTGTTTCTTCTAATACTGCTTCTATCTGTGACTTTCTGGTATATTACTACATTTCCACACTTAACTTCAAGCCTTTCTATTATCAGTTAGTTTGTCCTAAATGTTTCCTAACCTGCCATAGTCCCAAAGATCATGAGATGTTATTAAATGATAATGGAAATATTCAACATAAATCTGTTAAAGGCTGATCTATTATCTTTTTCTCAACTAGACTGAGTTTACTGTGCCCGGTAGGCAACTTCATTCTGAATTAAATTCTTCTTTCCTCTTGTACTGAGGAGTGATTTGTGGGTAATACATTAAGAGTGATATACCTGAAGTGATTTGTGTGTGTAGTGTGTCTTTACCTGAGTGAGTACCAGTGTGATATGTGTGTATAGGTACACGTAAATGTCAGAGATATGCCTTTAAGATTTCTATTGTTTCATCTGTCATGCTGGATACTTAAGTGTTTTTACTGCCATTTTTTTTTAACAGTCTGATTATTTTTACTAAGTTCTCAGGGGTTTGCTTACATTATTATCTCTGTACTGTGGACTACAGAACTTCTGTTTTGCTTTTGTTTCATCTACTTGAGCCTCATCTACTTGTTCAGGATAGAACCCAGAGCATTAATTTGCATTCAGTTTTCTTCTGTGCCTACTTTTCCCTTCTTTTTAGCTTTATCCTGTTGTTATGCTTTGAAGCTTGGAGCAGATGCCCATTTTGGAAGCCTTTTGAATTTTTTCACATTAATTTTGGAGGAAGAAAGAATATAATTCACTCTTCAAGTGTCTGAATGCCATCTTGCACACTTGAAGGAGCTGAGATGAATTTCTCTGAATAGGCTTCAGAATCTGAATGACTCAGATTCCACTGGGGATGGTTACCTTGAAAAGTGATGAATTTTGCAACTTCCCAGTCAGACATTAAGCTTGTCCAGGCAGCTAAAGGAACTCACCCATGTTAACAAAGACATAGTATAAATTCCACTGTTCTGAAATGCGATTTTAGTTCTTAGCTGCTTCACTATCTCTAAGGCATGCTTCAGATCATGATCTTTGTTCTTTATTGAGGGATTTGGGCCTATATTTCCAAGTTGCAGAGGAAAATCATGACACTTCTTGGTCAAAGAAGGAATCTAGAGATCCTTGTCTTATAAAATCTTGTGCCTTGCTTTTCCCTGCTCAGATGAGGGATGAGAGAAAGTGAAACTTGAAAGTGTCTTCTGCAGTCAGAATAAAATAATGGGATTGGAAATAATTGCATTATCAACAGCTATTAAGGAAAAAATTACAGCTTGGCCCCAGAGAAGAATAAGGGCTTTTGTGAACTAGATCCTATAGTCCACCATGACCTCCATCTTGCTCATGAGAGAACTTTTAGATTCCTGTATCAATCAAGAAACTCCTGAACCCTTTTGACATCTTAGTGATATTTTCCCCTGCAGTTTCTTACAATTCAAAGTAGTCTTCACTACTTCTCATTGTTATTCACATATATACCTGGTTTGCAGGTCTAGGACTCCTCAGAATTATCTGACAATGCAGGGTGACAATGATTGTGAACAGCAGTGTTAGTATAAAAGCATTGAGAGCAAAAGAACAGTGCAACTTTGGAGACTTACTTTCAAATTAATTTCTTCTCCCTGGCTTCCAAAATAAAAGTTTCTTATTGTGGAAATAAAAAAAGCATAAATATATATTTTTCCTTAAGGTATGGTTGTGAACTCCATTGTCATATTTTGAGCTCAAATATCCTGCCTTTAATTGCATTTCTGACAATCCGACAGAGTGAAATTTAATTTACTTGTGCAACAGGAACATGATTAATGTGTATTACGATGGTACCCGGGGCATAATAAAATCCACATTTTCCTCCTCTTAAATTAAATTGATCCTTTATCAAGAGAATCTGAAAAAATGCAATTAAATTATTTGGTCACTGAAGGAGGGAGATATAAGGATCCTGTTGTGTAAAATTATGTGAAGTTGCCTTTGAGAATATAAGGTATCTTTTTAATGTTGGTAGGTGAGGACTTTGGATGGTGTCTGCTCTTTTTCAACTCCTTCATGTAGTAAAACTAAAGCCTTTTATACTTACCATGGAGTCTATGTCTTCTGCAATAGACTCTGCTGAGGAGATCAGATCTTAGGGCTATTTAGACAGATTCCATCATCTTTGCTTTTTAGTGATTTCCAAAGCGGGTCATGAAAATTAGTTTAGAGGAAAGCAGAAGTTTTGAAACTACAACATGAAGTTCCTAAAAAGCAGATTTCTAACTGGTTCTACTAAACAAGCAATTTGAAAGCTTGAGTTGGCTAAAAAGCTAGAAAGAGCTTCATGTGTATGTTCCTATACCTTAACTAGTGTGTTCCTGTGTCTTATGGCTAGTACCTGTTGAATTCTAATTTACTCTTGGTGATCCTGCTCTAGTAGAGGGAGTTGGACTAGATGATCTTCAGAGGTCCTTTCTAACCCCTACCAGGTTTTGATTCTATGAATTGCCTGTTTTTGTATATGTAGCATTTTCATTATTAAAACAGGCAGTTTTTTCCCAAACATTTAATTGTTTTGTACCTCAAAATTCTGAAAGTCATCAAAAGGCCTTCCATAAAGTAATTTTATTTCTTTTTGGATGACCGTAATTTCCTTCTTTTGCTAGATGCTAACAATATTAAGTGATTAAGCAGATATTTTGTGTTTTTCACAGATATAGAAAGCATATAAGTACATTTTGAAATACCTTTCCATGAGGTGTTTACAGAAATATTTGAAATTATAAAAGGATATATTAGCCCAGACCAGGATTTAGGAAACAGTAATGCTCTTTAAAGATTAGAAATTGGGTATTTTTATTCATAACTCAGCCTTTGACCATTTTGGGGCTTAACTCTCAATGCTGTTGGGAAGACATCTGACACATAAGGGCAACCCGCGTTCAATATCAAGTATGACTTTACTGAGGATGCTTCTGTAATTGAAGCTATGAGAATTTTCCTGTACATATATGTTAGAAACGTAGACATATTGCTGGCTATTTGGAAGGCAGTATGATCAATAGGAGTGAGAGGCTTTAAGTGGCTGTAAGTACTACAGCTATTTTAAAATATTTTATATATAGTATTGGCACATAAACCAAACTGTGTGTAATGATAACAATAACAAATTCTTTGCTGCTGATTAACTAAGGAAACATAATGATATTACTTGATGCTTTTAATTATCTTTATCTTGACATTATTTAGTTTTCACAAGGATGGTTCAAAACTTGCTACAAGCTGTGGAATAGAAGGCAATACTGTCATATGGGTTAGTTTCTTGCTGAGTAGATGGAAAATAACTATGTGAGTAAATTTTATTGTAAGCTGCTGTTACAAACACAAAAGATGTGGAGAATACTTGTAAACTTACCAGGAAAATAGTTGCTTTAATTATTTAACATTCAGAAGTATGAGACAAGAGTAGGAAAGTTTAGCAGAATGAAAAGAAAAAAACCTCCAAACACTATTTTATTTGTAATTTTCAGGATGGAAAATAATTTGTATTATCCAATTTTACTGGTTAATTTTGCTTCTTTAAAAATATCACTCTGTAAGATTCTTATTTGGGTTGTAAATTTGTAATTGAAAATTAGCTTTTTGTAAGATTTCATTGTTTATTATGTCCCTTATTGAAGATTATTTTAGTAGACTTCCCTATTTTGTCCTGTTCATAGTGGGCCATGTCTGTCTGGATGGTGTTAGTGAATAGCTAACAGCCTGTTATCAGGGTACCTGATAATGTGCAGTACAACTCCTAGATTTTGGCTGGATCTGTAAATTATGCCATCTGTGGGGTGCTTCCTATGGAGCTGCCACTGCTGTGCACAGACTCCTGCTGAGTGTAATTGCTGCCTGCAAGCAGTCAGTTCAGGAAATTTATGAGAGAGGGTGCCAGAGATAAAAATCTCCTTTGTGATGATGGGCTCTTAGATCTGAAATGCTGTTTCTAAGCAAAGAAGCAAATTCTCCCAACCAGCATATACAAGAGAAAAGCAAAGAAAAGCAATCCATGGTCTTTCAGACGAGGTAGATTTGTTATAACTGAGTGAAACATACGCATTGCGATGAGGCAGTTCTTTCTTGTAAAGATGCCCCCAATGGTGTTTTTACTCATGGAAAGTTTGCCTCTAAAGGGATGTTACCTATCACGAAAAGTTGCAGTGATCTTCCAAAAAGTCATTGTGGGGTAGAAGAGAGATGAAGAGGCAATGGTCACAGAATGTTAGACATTGGAAGGTACCCGGAGGGATTATTGATCTAACTCCCCTGACAGAGCAGGACCATACAATCTAGCTCAGGTCACAGAGGAACCTGTGATAATACAAAATATTTAAGAAATACAAATATGTGACTATTTAAGTTTTTTAACTGGTGCTTTTGTTGATTCTTGCACTCCTCAGTCTTAAAATGTAGCAAGACTATAAAAGGTTTCAAAGCCCAAAAAGAATCACATGCTAAAAGCTCTTCAGTAGCGCGTCATGTCTGAAATGAGTGCTGTAGTTATCCCAAACTGTCTGGGAAATGGGTGGGTCTTACCAGGGCTTTCTCAAGGAGGCCTAGTAAAATCTGGATTAACAGCCCCATAGCTTAGAAATGTTTTTTAATGAAATGTCATTTACAACAGCAGCCTAGAAGCACCAAATATCATAATGAAAACATTACTCTATTCCCCTCTAAAAATCTTTGTGTCTATAGGGATATGAAATCAGTGGCATACTAGAGTGAAGGTTTTGGTTTGTGCCCTTTCTTGTGCTGATTTGTCCCATGTTGTTTCTCTTAATATTGAGTCATTGTTGGTCTTTTTACAGTAATCATAGCAGTGATATCTTTTGTTTTACAATATCAGGCTTGTAGAAATTATGACCTATACTCCTGTAGCCTAACCTAATGATCCTGAGAGAATGCACAATGTTTTTAAATTCCACTTTTATTTAGCAAACTGACTTCTTGGCTCTGATATTCATAGGTCTCCTAGCTGTAAACAAGTGCATCAGCTTCCAGCCTTGGGGTCAATCTTGAACAAAAACAAGGTAGACCACCTTTGAAAATAGATATTTTATTTATGTGAGTTATGTGGGTCCCTGGATACTCAATTCATACATTTCTGATAGTTTCTAATATGTTTCATGGCAGTCTCTGAAAATCTTTTCAGATGTAAGTTTTCAGGTGAAACACTGTGGATTTAATATTAATATTTAAAAAAGGAAGTCTATTTTTATTGCTCAGAGTGAAGCAGAATGATCTTGTCCAAATAGTTATGATACTCTTCAGAGTAGATCAGGGCAAGTTGAATATAGTCTCAAGCTGATTTTGGGGCTGGGTTTTGTATCGTTTATTTAGTATTGATACTCGAGATGCTGCAGAAGGGAAAAACTGAGCAGCAAATGGACCATGCAAAAGAGCTGTAGGAGAATGTGCAGAACTGAAGCTGTCTCTTGCATGACTACCTTGAGCAGTATGTGTAACCAGAGAGTGTGCTTTCTGGTGAGTTTTCTGCCACCTAGTCATCTACAATATACTTGCCTGACAGGAGCTTCTTCAGGATATGTTGAAAACCCAGAATAAACTGAAAGTAACTTTCCTAATAGTCCAGGCCGTGAATATTCATAGAAGGTAACTGCTCTGTTATCTGTTAATACTGCTCTGTTAATACTACAGTATTAATTCTTCAAAGCAGATACACCGAAGTCACTAGTTTCAGTTTACAAGTTATGAATATTAAAAAATATATATCTCCAGAAATGTTAAGCAGGAATGTTCCTGTTGGGTTAATTCTTTCTGCTTGTAAAGGCTTTAAGAGTGACTCAAATTTATTTGAAGAGAAGTTTTTTAAATCTCTAATGGGATAAATTTAGTTTGTCCACCATTTTATTTTGTGGTTTGCAAGAGTGTGCAGTGCCCAATCTTTATCTCGGTGGTTACACAGATAAAACGGCCCAGATTCTATCTATGTGCTGTATGTAGCGCTGTATGTAGCACTGTATATGTCCTAATACACCAAAACATTTCTCTTTGCTTGCAGCCCATATGAGCTAGTGCACCTGACACCAATTAAATTAATTGAACATGTCCTTTAATTAACTCGTGATACTCCTGTTTATTCACAGAAAAAGAAAATTAATCAGCAGGAATTTGGGTCTCTTAATTTAAGCAGATGTCTGGTAAGACCCTGTGTGTCAGCATTTGACAGGTTCAGCCCAGGAAGTGGGCTGCTGCAAACAGCACTGAGGCTGACTGAAGGGGACTGTGCCTGGTGAGAATGTCATGGAATCAGAACAAATGGTCCCTTTGGCCATCTGGATCCTGACAGAAAAATGGGAAGAGATCAGGTGTAGGCAAGGACACCAGACACAGGTGGTCTGGCAAAAATAATTGATGTAAAAAAGTTCCAAAAAGCCCTCCTTAGTGATAATTTTGCACAAGAAAAAAAAAATCTGTAATTAAACCAGGCTGTATATAGAAACTAAGGGAGAATGGCATTTTATCCATGTTTTTTCCTACAAACCTCTTAGTCCAAACAATCCTGCTGTGTGTAAACTAAAGCCTCATGTGTCCTCTGCCAGAGTTTCCTTTTCCTTCTCCACTCTTCTGCACTGTGCAGATTCTGGATAGGAAAATACATTTTAGTCAACTGGTCCACCTTGTTTCTATAAAGCAGCTTAAGAATTTGTGAGACAGGGAAGTGTCATCTCTCTTAATCATTGTTTTTCCTGTGTATGTTGGATTGTAACTATACTTCTGATGGTGCTGCTTTCCAGGAAATTAAAGACAGAAATATGATTTCTGCTGCCACTCAAATGAAAATGGCTTCTGGTCTGATATTAGTAGCTGATTTCTTTTTTTCTCCCTCCAAACCAGTTGTTTTAATTTGTAATACATATTGGCTAATTAAATATTGTCAGATAGCTACCGTCTGACCAGGGAAGTCCTTAGGTTGAACTTATAATGGAAGAAACGGTATTATATTGTTTGTATGTGGGCTTAGTAGTTCTGTAAATGACATTGCTGTTTATAGCAGAATAAAGAGAAACCCACTTCAAACCCATGTGTACCACAGGAAAGGTTATATTAAACATGGTTTAAAGAATTTCTCTCTGACTTCTTTGTGTGGTGATTTCTGTTTTGTTTTTCCCTCATGGAATTATTTCAAGTAGTTGCCATTATTCTTGTTTCCTTATTTTTGTTGATATTTGAGATAATATTTTCCTGGTTCTTAAAATGACACTTGAGTTTGATGTTACCACCTTGACTGAGAACTGTTATTCAATTAGACCATTATTTGAAAGCAGCATTTCATAATGCATTGCTCAAGTGTCATTGCTTTTGTAACTGCACAGTCACCCATGGGAACTGTGCTGAAACCAGTTATAAACCAGGAAAGGAAGAATGGGTTGTCACTGCTTTGTTTTGTTACTAGGAAATGATGGTACAGTGTTAAGTTCAACAACGTAGGGCCAGAGATTGCTGTACAAAATATGATTTGCCTGGTAGGAATTTTCTTTCTTTCTTTTAAATTTACAGGAATGTTAAGAGCAGTACCATCAAATCTGATTTAGTGGCCCCTTATTCTGTAATTAGTGCTCTCTTAATTTAGCATCTGGTTTTGAGGTAGTGTCATGGAAGGCCAAAATAGACCTAACATATCCTGGCTTGCCCGGGCATGTTTTCTGCTCTCCCTCCTACTGCTGTTGGGGGAAGCAAAGGCAGGAAAGGAAAACAAAGGCCCTGGTGCCTTTGACTCTCCTTCACCCCTTCCAAACTTGTAAACAGGGGATGTGTGTGTTTATACACTTGTTTCTATTATGACCTAAAAAGGTAAAAGCAAGACCTGACTTTACCTAATATGCTCAAGTTTGGTAAACTGCCATTCTGATTGGTTCATCTGTGGCCAAAGAACTATTAGTCTTAGACTACATTGATTTAAAAAAAAGACGAGCAGGCAAACACAATGTGCTTCTGCCATTGCATCCTGCCATGCTCCATCTGCTATATAATAAAAAAACCCTGATACTTTGGGTTTGTCTACTTGGAAACTGCCTTGCCTAAGTTTACCAGGAATAGGCATTAAGTACCTTCATGAGAAAGGCTCACTTAGCCAGCAAAACGTGGTGCCTGTCTGGACATCTGCTAGACATGCTCCCTGCACCTCTTCAACCTCGTACTAAGACTGCACATCTGCAAGTCTTCTGCTGAGACTGGGAGCCCTAGAAGGGGCATAGATTGTCAAAGAGGAACCAGGATCAGGTCAGAGATTGTCTGAATCTCTCCCAGCACCTTATTAGAGCCTGGAAAGATTCAGAAGCCTCAACAACTGACAAAACGTTGACAGAACTCCCTTTGAATGTTTGGGTACTGTCTGGAAACTGAAGTTAACCCCAGGAATCCATAGATAACCTTTGTGAGCAAATTCTCAAAAGCCTTTTTGCAAAACTCTAAATTCTAATTGAATTTATTTCAAGTGCCTTCTGCCTGAACCAGAAAGGAGCTTCTCGAGTCCCTCTAGTGGGCAAGTGGTATAATTGACTGCAAGAACCTCTTTCCAGTTCCAATGGTTTGATGTTTGTTGTATTATTGCTAGTTACTCTATAAGTGTTCTAGATCCTTTGTTTCCATCTGTGTAATGGTTTTCATGACTGTTGCAAAGAACATATTATTAAAAAATGTGGTCAGTAGTGAGATTCCTGAATATAAAAATTAATATATTATTTAAAAAACAAACTATCTTGCACCATAATACCTGCTGTTACAGGCAGCATAGCAGTTTCCAAGGTAATTGCAATGCATATGTGGTTTTGGAGTATTTTGAAGAAAAAAAATTCTAAAATCAAAGTTCTGTTCAAGCATACTTTTAAGTGTTTCTACCTTATCACAGACTCACAGAATGGTGGGAATTGGAAGGGCCTCTGAGAGTCATCTAGAAAAATCTCCCTACCTATGGCAGGTTCATGGGGAACTTGTCTACCAGGACTCCCAGGTCCTTCTTCCACAGAGCTTCTTTCCAGAAGGTCAATCCTTGACCTGTAATGGTGCATGTGATTGTTCCTCCCCAGGGTGCAGGACTCTACCCTTTCACTTGTTAAACTTATCATGAGACTATGGAGAAGTTACATAATGATTATTGTTCAAATCATCTTACTTGAAGTAAAAAGCTATCCTTGATTCCATGTAGATGATGTTTTCTTGCTAAGAGCTCAAAAGGAAGCACAAAAGGTGCATTCGTGCTTGCATGTTCATCCTTTTAAGGCCTCTCTATGTGACAGAAATAATGACGCAAAGGATCATAGCATTTTAAAACATAGGTCTGGAGAAAATAAAAATGCAAGTGTCTTAAAAACTGCAATAGGTAGATGATCTTTAAAAATATAAAGAATTTTTGCCCAGTCTATCACTGCTTCTTTTAAAATCCTGTTAAATCTTCAGCAACATGTAAGAGAAATAACATTCTACAGTTATAATAAACTTTGCTTGTCATCCTTAAAAGCCTTCAGCTCATTTAATTGTAATGCTAACTTGTTCAATTTTTTTTTTTGATGTTGTTGTAATATAACCTGGAAGCCATGTGTTCTCTTATGATTGCAGTTGTGTTCCAGATTTTTAATGTGAAAATATCTCTTTATTAGAAGTACAAAGTAATTTCCTGAAATATTGCCTTCCTTTGCTTTAGAAAAATGGTATGATAGGAGTGAAGGAGGATTTTTCAAGTGATTGGGTAAATATAAATAATGCATTGAAATATTCAGATTAAAATTCAGAAATGCTTGTTCGGAGCCGTGGAGCTATTAATCTCGGAATGGAAGTGTCATTTTGTTTTTTCATATTTTCAGCTGAAAAAAGTGTCTAAAAGGAAAAAATTGCAATTTTTTTTTGTTTCAAATAAGCCAAGAACAATGAAAACAAAGCTGTGAGCATTATGCAAGCTTTCCTGCACCTATACAGCAGCAGTCATTCTTCTGTATTGCATTAATATCCATGAAATTGTATAATAGAACATTGGATCATAAATAGTTACCTGACAGTACTGTATTTTTTCTTCCATACTCAGATTACCATGCTCACCATTATCACATTTCTACCTGATGTTTTTTTCATATTTCACGGACATGGAACATTTAAATATTTAAGCCATATTAACAATAACTGTTTCTCTAGTTGTTTAAAGTGAAGTGAAAGAATTTTCTCTAGTAGTTCTTGCATAGAATTTATATATGTTTTAAATTCTCCAGAAAATGTTTTCTGCACTCAGGATACTTCCACTGACTTTAAGGATTAAAATCCACAGTTTATATCAAGTTATTTCTGCAAATAACTAGAAAAGTAAACTGATGAATGAGGTGTGAAAACAGGTCAAAGGGCTGATACCAGGAAAAATCATCTTGGATCCTTTATAAATGCTGTGTTGATGGATGTTATACTCTGTGGTTCAACTACAGACTTGCAGGTAGCTAAGTTTTGGTTGATTTAAAGCTGCTGTTTAAATGAGCTCTCCAAATCTACTTCTTGATGTTGGACCTGCGAAACAAGCTCTGCAAGAAGCCTTACCCACTGTGACATTGCAAATAGTTACTGTATGTCAGATTCTTCTTACTACCCTGATTCTTGGGTATAGAATAAAAATTATGGAATGCAAACTATAGAATAAAAACTATTAGTATGAAAGCTGAGCTGTACAGATGCTGTATATTCATTCATTGTTATGCCTAATTATCCTTTTTAAAGCATAATTACTTGGTCTGGTTGTCTGCTGCATTGGACATGCTCAACATAGACAGAATATTGAGGTAATTGTCTCCATGGTGCTGATTGTGACTTCCCAGTTCTCAAGGTGACCTGCTTATGTCTGAACAACACTTGAACTGTGGTGGTCATGGTGTCTTCTGGGAGTAAATATGTGCATATGAAGTGTCCACCCTCCTTAGCAAACCTATGAACAAGGGTGAAGGATATGGCCAGCTCATTTGCTTGCCCAGGCTGGAAGGGAGGATTGGTTTCTCCTACTCAGAATTTTCCAATTAATTTTTTTGTAGCTATTATGGAGAAACTGGCTGAAACTACTGTGTTTTAGCAAAACAGTAGCATCTTGGTAGAAGTGCTTATGTAGAACTACTTCAAACCCTTGCTGATTTCAGAATTCTGTATTTATTTTGTAGCTCTTCTCTGGATATGCTCCAGCACATTGATATATCTTTCTTGTAATAGCGGCTCCAGAACTGGATGCACTCATGCACATGTACTCAAGGGGGAGTCTTACTAGAGTGGAGTAGAGGCGGAGAATCACCTTGCTTGACCTGCTGGCCATGCTTCTCTTGATACAGCCCAGGATATGGTTGGCTCTCTGCGATGGCAGCTCATGTTGAGCTTCTTGTCCACCAGTACCCCCAAGTCAGTTTTTTCAGGGCTGCTCTCAAGCCGGTCACTACCCAGCCTATATCGATGCCTGGGATTGCCCCAACCCAGATGTAGGACTTTGCACTTGGTCTTGTTGAACTTTGTGAGTTTGGCTTGGGCCTACCTTTCCAGCTTGTCAAGTTCCCTGTGGATGGCATCCCTGCCCTCCAGCATGTCAGCTGCACCACACAAATTGGTGTCATTGGGAAACCTGCTGAGGGTGCACTATGGAAACCATTGCAACTTGCAAACTATGTAGGAAACCTGTTACTTTTCAAAGGTGCATTAATGTCTTCACTGTTGCCTTCCAGCAAATTTGTGTACTTGCTTCATTTATGAAAATTAAGTTCTTGATATATTTAGGGTGAGATAATATCCCCAATAGCAACAGGAATCCTGTGGGAAACTTTTATTACCAGTCCTCGCCTTGGGTAATATCTCATTCCATATAATGATGAAGTAGGGCTTTTTGTATTCTCTGGGGTAATTCAGAAACATCTGTTTCGCATTAGCTCCTCAAAGTACTTTGTTTGAAAGAAACATGGTAAAGAAACCTTTCACAGCTCTTAGTAGACCAACTGCCTCTTATTTAGTCTTGGGCTAAGTGCTTTCTGATATGAATGATTGCTGTAGCAGCAAGGACAATTAGAACACCATCCTGTAATAAAACAGCACCCAGTCCTATTTGTGGAGTATTAATGGTATGCTTTCCCAGCATGTTACAGTCAAGATAATGCAAAATGAGCTGCTGCTATGAGTTCCTTGAATTTTATAGTGTTTTATTATATCTCTTTTTGCAGTAAATGCCTTAAGTGAATGAAATAGACGCACCTTTGGTGACAGAAATTGTGCAGAGGTGTGTGATGATCCCCAGATTTTTGTGATTCTCTGGTCCTGAGCTAGTAGTAATTTTGTTATTCATTGGTATTGCTGTTTTCTTGCAGCCTTTTGTTTTTCAGCCATAAAAGCTTCTGAATTTTTATTCAACAGTTTTCATGGTTCAATCTGACTCAATCTTCAGAAGATAACACTGAGAGCTATTTTTAGTGACCTTCTGCCTGGTTTTATTCCATTATCACAGATTCATTAGTATTCAGGACTGTTTTTCTATCTTATATTTGTCCTATATTTCTTGTTTCTAAGTAGAACTAAATTTATAGCTGCCCTTTTACCCTGTTATCCCTGACTTGATTTCTGCACTGCAAGATCCTCTCAGTCTTACATTATGAGAGAGGCTCTGCCCCACACAACTGTCACTTTGTAGTGACTAATAATAACCACTGAAACAGGGTTAGAAATTGATAGCTCTGTAGATAATGACCCTTTCATACAGAAGTGTCAGACTACTTTTCTGTCTACACATTTGTAACCTTTCTGGACAGATAAAATTTGGGTTTGTTTTCCTTTTTGCTTGCTTCGGTGTTTTGGTTTAATTTGTTGTTGTTAGTTATGTTCATTTGGGTTTAGTTTGTTATTATAACAAGAAGATAAACTAATATGTATGATTTATGACAGCCTTTAAAAAGTATTTAAGCAACTAGAAATGCATTCACCCAAGAGGACTTTCAGAACTGTCCAAGTTGTCACAAGTTCTATCTTATAGATATTTTAGGGCTGTGTAGTGTTACCAAATATGTTTGCCCATTTACAAGACTAAAAACTTGGCTTCTACTGACTTAATTCACAAGTTTTATATGTGTTGGGTTTTCTCTCATGTTTCCCCTCCATTATGTAGTTGAAGTTGTCTTCCTTGGAAGATTCAGCAGAGTTTCAAGACATCAATCATAATATGTTTAGTACAGTATCAGTTTTCAAGAGGATGTGGCTAGACTCTTTTCATTGTTGCCCAGTGACAGGACAAGGGCCAAGGAGCAATTGGCACAAAGTAGAACACAGGAAGTTCTACCTGAACATAAGGAAAAACTTCTTTACTTTGAAGGTGGCAGGGCACTGAAACAGGCTGGCCAGAAGGGGTTGTGGAGTCACCTAGTTTGCAGAGATTCAAAAGCAGCCTGGATGCCATTCTGGGTAGCCTGTTGATGACCCTGTTTTAGCTGAGGAAGGTGGGACTAGATGATCTTCAGAGGTCCCTTCCAACCACTATCATGCTGGAGTTCTGTGATTTATAGTTGAATTCTAGTGTTCCAGTTCTGTAAATGGCAGGTAATATCTATTTTACAGTGATGGATTTGGTTTTTTGCATGTTTAACCGCTACTACAGGTTGAGCCTAATGACTTCATCCTTTCTGACTGTTGATGTAAAATGATGTGCATTTGTCTCTGCTGTACTTAGTTGTGAGTCACTTATGTTCATCTCCATTTTTATTACTGATTTCTCTGGTGTGTTTTTGTGGACACTTACTGTCTTATGCTGCATTGTTTAACCTTTCTTAATTTTTTAAGCTGCTTTCTTCTTTTCTCATCTGCATCTTTAGAGGAAATTGTGCCCCCAGATAAGGGCTATGGTTTTGTGGGTATACTGAATTTGGGGAATGTGTTGAGCTGTCTTTCAGTTGTTAGATTTGTGAATGGACATGAAAGGTGCTTTAGATCTTTAGAAATATGGCAAGCAATTTTGTATGAGTGAACTGAGAAATTTTCCGTCTCATGTGCATAATGTTTCTATGATGGCTTGCCCAACTTCCCTAGATTTTAGTATGCTTGCATTTCCTTCAAGCATGATCCACTGCTATTTGGAACTGGAGGAAATATTTTCATTCACCTTTCTTTCAATAGCTAAACACATATTTGTCATAAACAAATACTTATTCAGCTATTATGTGATGCATTTTGTCATAGTAATTGTGGATTTTGAGAAATTGTTATCTCTTTGCATTAGTAGTAAAGGAATCTATGTACAAAGGAATTCATATTATTGCTGTTTGGGTGTGGGGTGACAGATTCCATTTTTCTTTTTTGCTACATGTTCACAGTTCAGTTGGTCTAATAGTGGTGGTGAAATTCAGATTATTTTGTATTACTAAAGTCATACTTAAGTATAAATTCACTTTAAATGAAATAGTTTTAGAGTAAATCTCAGACCTTCACACTCTAAATGCAGAGTTGGTCATTTCATAGATTTGAGTCTTAAAATGTCTTTTATGAATACTTTTCAGAGAGTAAATTTTAGATATATTGTGTGTGAAATGGATTGCAATTTGATTCTGTTTGACCAATTTGAAGTCAAGACTGCTTTTTTTATATCCACAATGGTTTGCATTAATTGACTTCCTAGTTGCCTCACATCCTATTGGAAAACCAAATGTGTCTCCTCAGCCTTATAAACCACAGAAGTCTGTAAAGATACATATCAAGCAAAATAATGCACTGGTATTTATCTATAACATGTAATTTTAATCAGGGAACAAGTGGAAATAAAATGTGTTGCATGTATGTAATATCTCTCCAGAAGTTAAGAATGTTAACCGTGGTAAATGTCAATATATTTATCTATAGATCTTGTTTAAACTCCTCATCCTCAGAGCCACCTTCTTTAATGCTGTTTTATGAGTCTTTATGACATGCATCTACTATACCATGGACTTCAAGATATGTAGAGCCTGAAATACCAAGATACTTAATGAATTGTCTAGACAGTTCTGACATAAAAGGGAAGCAAATTATCCTCTTCTCATGCCATAAAAAACAAAAAAACACACATTTATTTGTGTGATTATTTTCCAACTTTGTCTGCACTGAAGACCTCTGCACAACATTGTTGTGAAACATTTACTAGCATCTTCTAGCTAAGGGATGTTTGTAGCTTTGTCTGATTGCAGATTCTGGAATAGTGGTTGTGTTAATACTTCTAAAAGTCAGCCAAGTGTGACAGGAGGTAGCTTTGCAGAGAGTTTTAGGGTTTTTAACCACTTGCAGTAAGTTGATATCAAAATGTGTGCACAGCTCCCAAACAGTTGTTTATTTTCTTTTTCTACGAAGTAATTTGTAGCTAGCTGGCAGGATCACAGTGCCATGAGTTCTCGTTTTAGTTAAATCTCTCTATTTTGAGGTTTGCTCAAATGGAAACTGAATGATTGGTCCTGAAGCAAAGCAAAATGCACTTCTTTTGAGTGGTTGAAATGATTTCAGCTTCAGCGGAAAATAAGCTGATTTTTCAAACTCATCTTAAAACATAGAATACTCAGCCCTATCTTATTCCGTTTTTTGACCTTTTTGAAATAGATTTGATTGAAATTTTAGATATAAACAAAAGATGAAACAGTTCAGACTATAAAAAGAAAATTATTAGCATTCATTTATCACTTGATAGCTCAGGCATTGGTACTTAACTTATGACTGCGAAATGCTTAAACTCTAGTTTACAACTCTGAATTGCTAAATCTTTAATGCAACCATGGGCTGGCTCAGCAATGCTTAAAACCATCAGCTTCAACTCCTGTGGTATGCTAAAATGCCCTTAAGTCACGGACCATTTGTCATGCAACCTTTCAAGATTTCCTAGAGACAAAGCAGTAAATTTCAGAGTAAGGAAAAGGAAATTTTTGCCTATCACTGATTTGTAGGCCACTGGTGAGTCCTATAAATGTCAAAAAGTGTGGTCTGAAGAGGACTGGGAAGTTAAAGTCTCAATAGTAATAGAAATAATTTTTAAAAGCAGTTTAAAATTAAATGGATTAATATTGGCTAACATTGTAGGTCTACTAAAAAGCACTTTAAAATAAAAAGAAACTTTTTTTTTTTTTTTCTAAATTGCATTGCTTGAGGACTCTGAAGGAAGCATAAATGAAGCTGTTCCTCTGTATGGATGGTAGCCCCTTGGAGAAGGTAAAATGTATTTGTGAGATTACGGAATACTTATTGTAGGCATTGGTCTTAGTACTGTCAGCTGCTACTGGAACATTTAACCATGAAGTGAAGGAGAGCGGAGAATCCCAAGGTCTTTTGTGCAAATTTCATTACTCAGATTATGTTTAGGAGATGTAATCTTTTCATCTTCATGGAACTGCTGAGGGAAGAAAAATAACTGGGAAAACTTCCATTTTAGCTGAGTACAGAAAGATATTTTTTTTTGAGGGAACAACAACAATATTGTTTAAATCAGGAAAATGTAATTGGTATCACTGAAGAAAGTATGTGATGCTGCTGAGCTTTTTCTGTTATTGGGAGGATTTCTGGTTTGTGTATTGCCCTCAGGTCGATAAGTGAAATAACCATTAATGCTATTGTTTTATCTTCTTTAAAGTGCCACTTAACAAGCTAAATTTTAAATACAAGGGCGCTTTTCTAGTTGCTAAAATTCCAGGCTGAGGTGATCCTCATGAACTCAACAACCTGAACTTGTGATAGAAATTCAGGTATACTTGAAGTTAATGGGACTGTTTCCATAATGTAGAAAAGTAGTCCACTTTTCTTTCCTGAAAACAGAGTGATTATCACTAGATTAATATCTATGAAAATGTTTTAGCAACCAATGTGTGCATCTTGTAGCTTAGATACAGGCTCAGAGGAAGCAGAACTAGTGGGAATCTTCAGTTGTTATCAGAAGACAAAAAGTTCACTCAGTGTTTAAGCAAATGAGTATGTAGGATTTGATTGTGCTTAGGTGTTATTCTGCTTCCTTATGGACAACAGTGTAAATGGATTAATCTCACAGCTGAACCCTCTATCAGTCAGTATCCAGTAGATGTACAAAGTAAATTAGATTTTTTAACTTAGATGCTGTATTGATCTATTTTATTTTGTGAGTGCAAGGTGCACATATTTGGTATTTTTGACATGAGAATACATTGACCTACAATATTGGCAGTATGAAGCATTGTAATGAAGTGTAATGAAGAGCTTTACTGGACAGGAGTGCAGAACACACCATAATCAATATCTTTGCCAGCCTACAACATAAAATTTCTGTCTGACAGCATATAGGAAAGTGTTGCAATATATTATGACCATTTATGTATTGGCCAATGCATTGGGTTTTGTGTGTGCCTGAATAAATGAGGTAAGCTCACCTTTACTGCAGCATCCTTATATAAAAATAATAGCCATATAGCATTATTGGAGAAATTAAATGTTGCTATCTTATTTGAAGCCTACTTTGCAAGTATTAACTTCTGTTCATTGCTGTTCAGGTTGCAATCCCTGGTCAGCATTCACTTACGTTCTGTGTCCCTGAATGTTTGTTGATAGTACAAATCTCTGAATTTCTTTATTTCACTATATTCTATTTCTTTAACCTGAGTAGATTTTTACTTCCTCAAATGCATTTTTCTTGTCTTAGAAGAGAAATAATATCTATTGTGCCCAGCACTGTTGACTGCTGAGAAGTTCAGGAAATCTTCAAGACTATGGAAAGAGACAGTGTTTTGTTCTTGAGTTTTAAACTAAGGCATATCCAACAGGCTGTGATATTTAAAGGTGAGATACTTGTACTTTGGGTTAAGTTAATCTCTAATTTAAAAAGAAAGTAAATATGGAGATTAGAAAAGAAATGAAGAATTGAAGAATGCTTTGTAGATCCCAGTGCTTAAAGTCTCCTGGAACTTAGAACTTTAATGCACCTGGTATGTGTGGCTTTTGTACCTCATTTAAAAGCAGGCACATCCCTTGAATTGATTTTGAATGATGGGTAGATCATTACAGTGCTGTCGGCTCCTATATTAGATGATTGTTACCAATTCTGTGTTAATATGTTGTGTTGCTTTCAATTCAGGCAGTCATAAGAAAATAATACCTGCTGCCCTTTTAACGCAGAAGATCACAAGGAGCTGCTTATTTGGATGTAGAGCCTGTCTGAAGGGAAGTTGGCCACTAAGAAACTCTTGTTGAGAGACATATACAGCTATTAACACAAGTAGGATCATGGATGTCAGTTCACTGTGGATGCTGTTGGTCCCTGTAATTTGTCAAAGATGTTATTGATGACAGCTATCTGGGAGCTGCTTGCTGAAAGCACTCAGTGAGCTAAGAGGAATTAGTATGTAAGGAAAGGTTTAAAGATGGGAAGTGTATAGGATTTCAGAGCCGGGGTGTTGTTCACACTTCAGTATGAAGTTGAGCTTGAGATTTTACTCTGGAATAAAACCCCAAATCCTTTCAGAATGTGATGAGGTATTTCCAGAAGCTGAATTTTTAATACAACTATTAAACTATTGTTAGGAAGCAATAGATGGAAAGTCTGTGAACTGGGCAATAAATCATTCATGTTACCTTTTTGAAATGCCCCATTAATTTATGTGGTTTAAGTACAAGACCTCTGTACCATATCCACGCAACATGTGGAAACAAGACACTCATGTTAATGTGTAATTCAAATATGCAGGGCGATGAATGGCCTCTTGAGAGCCATGCCAGGCAGCGCTGAGCAAAAGTGTTGTAAAGATTTAAGAATAGTAACTAACAATACTGTGCACAAGTTCTTGTAGTAATGAAGTGAGTTTCAAAAGCCTGAAATGCATGCTAGGAACAAACTGAAAGGCTTATGTTTAGAAACAGATCTGCAAAAGTGGTTCACAGTGGTCTTTGAGGATGTATGTAACATCGTAGGTATACAAACCTTGGTTTAGGGTTTGTCTGCTCAGAATAAAATAGGAATAAAATAAATTAAGCTTGGGTTTGTTATAAAAAACATGATGAAAAGATGGCTTTGTCATGAACAATCTCTGGATCACAGACTTCAGGGAATAGATGTGGTAACTTCAAGCAAGATAGGTGTGTGGAGACTTGTATAGCTTCTGCTCTGCAAATTTGAGAGACAGCTGTTTGTGTAGCACTTTCATAGGTTCTAGTAAGTTCTCAGTAACTATGTACCATATATCTTTGACTTCTAATTTATCTAGTGCATTGTTTAGTTTTGAGAGAAGCAGCAAAGTTTTTTATGGTTAATCTTAAAACCTCAAAATGCCTAAGAACTAAATCCTTGGTCCTTCTAGATCATAGTTATTTACAGAGTAACATGAGTGCATTTAAATAAATACGACATTAAAAATCTGTTTAGAACAGCAGGGTGTATTATGAGGAAATAAATGATTTGCAATCACAACAGCCAGAATAAAGCTTTTTATAGCAGGTACTGTTCAGAGGCAATACTGATGAGAATATTTTTCCTATAGGAACATGCAATCTCTTTCCTAACTTAAGCACCCTATATTGAGACATGCAGATTTCAAAAATAAACATGCTGTTTGGATCATGGTGCTAATTTTACACCCAGCCTTAGAGCATTCCTGGACCATAACCCTGTCAAACTAGACACCATCATTGGAATTGTTCACTACACCCTAGTGGTTGCACAGGACTGGGATAACAGAGCTCCAGGGAGACAGCCTTTGCTCAGATCAGAATAACAAGTTTTATTAATTCTGGTAATCACATGCACCTTCATTCAATTATGTTCTAAGCTGGGATTTGCCTAGGTAACCCATCAAGAGGTTGCTCTGGTAAATGCTCTATAGGGGAGATATTGGTAATATGATGCAAGAGGCTCTGCTGCAGCAATGGTGTGGAACAATTCTTATTTCAACTGCTGTTTTCAGTTCGTAAATTCCTAAAACATCTTAACCTAGTATTTTTCAAGTTACATTTCCAGTTTTGCATATCCAGATTTCAGAAATTGTTATATATTTTTTTTGTTGTCTGTCATTCAGCATCTCAAGTGCTGTGATCTGTATTAAGATTAATTTAGGTACTGTTTTTGGAGGCACAAGACCTGTGGGGTTTTTTGTGGTGTTAGCAGAGAGGAAGCATTTAAAGAGGAAAAGTATTTCAATAGTCTTTGTAGCTTCAATTCAGTGCAAGGTGAAGTGCTGTCATTAACATTTGAGCACATTGAAATATTTCTTACTAGCTCACTGAATGTTTTAGAACCACTTACAAATGTGAATGAAGAACACTGCATACCAGGACATTTTACTGCACAGTGGTCATGGTACTTCACACAATCTGTAGATACACATTTTTGAAGCAGATGCAAAATGTGTGAGGGAAAACTGAATGCCAGTCTGGCATTCTGACTATCCTAAATGTGGGTTGGGAAATACTGACTTCTGGTTTGGTACATTATTATGAATTCTTTTACCATATCTCAGGATATGTGAAACCACTGTATTTTGACTTTTCCATCACACTTCTTGTTGTCCAGTTATGTAGAAAATTAATCTTGTTACATGTAAGTAGCTCTAAGTGCTTAAAAAAACCAAACAAAAACCAAGTTAATTCAATGTTTTTCAGAAATGTTTTTGCCTGTCTTAAGCCATAGTAGCACATGTGGAAACCAAAAATTAAGAAAATTACTATCTTTGGTGTTATTGTTACCTTGTCTTACTGACAATTGTCAATGCTTAAAAACACTTGATGACATCCCTGTGGGGGATCACAGTATTTCAGATTAGTGGCGCATCCTGCTACAATACTGTCTTAGAGTCGGGGAAGAACTTGGTTACAGTATCTAATATGCCTCAACAGTGTTTGTTTTTCTTGCTCATTTTGATATTATGGACAGTCTTTCTTTTTATCCTTTTTGCCACCTTGGAACTTTGTTGTTGTTCTTACTCCTACCCAAAATGTAAATCTTAATCAAGCCATTCAGGCTTTTTTCAAACCTATGGCATGTTGAACCTCATTTTAATTGTCTTCTCTCAAACCCACTTAAAATGCAGTGAACAAAGTACTAAAGGAGGCAATGTGTTCCTGAATGCAGTTCTTCACAGTATACACTTGCTGTAAATGCTGTTGCATCATAGAAATAGGCATTTGTTCAGAAAGCACACTTGAGCTTGTTTGGATGACTTAGGTAGAGAGGAAAACACTTCTTGACAGGTTTTCCATGTGAGCTATGGGCAATCATCTCTGTCTCACTGATGAGTTCTGGAGTTTTGTATTAGCAGAAAATGTGATCGGAACAACTTTTGAAGGTTGATCTATAAATTTGACAGCTGAAGCCATATGGAAGGTTGTTATATCCCTCTTATTTGTTTAGTTGTGACATGTAGGAAACAAATTGAGATGTGCTTTGAAATATGTAGATCTAGATCTATTTCCCTACTCTTGCAGGTTGGATTTTCTTTTTTCTTAGCATCTTCTAAAACTCTTTTACCTTGATTATACCCCCAGAAAATGTGAAACTACTTACCTCCTTGATTTTATTCTTGTTTGTGCCTTTTCATAATGTGTCTAGCTGATACCAGTTTGCCTGTCCTTTGATTGAATGGTCTGCTGGTCAGCATTCTTCACAGCTGCTAGTTCTGTGTTTGAGCCAGTGATAGGTAAAACTGATGAACTAGCTAAATACTCTTATTTCATATCTCTGACGTATCCAGGCCAAGTTGCCTTCTACAACATACTGTTTTGAACTGTTTCCTCATTCAGCCTAAGAACTGAGAAAATATCTGAAATGGTCCTGTAGATCATACAGAATTTCCTTTTCAGCAATCAAAATGGTTGATTCCATCTTGGTGTCTCTTAAGGAGGGAGAAGGTTAAAATTATGTGTTGTAGTGTCTGAGTGTTAGCACTTACTGATGGCTGTTATAATGTTGAAAAATATTAAGAGCTATATCTATTTTTTATTCACTTGAAGAATTAATTACTGATAAATGAAACTATCATAAGCAACAATATCTAATTATGGAATCTTAGGCTATATAAACACTTAATCCAGAGTTAACTCATTTACTCTCAAAATTAGTGCTAGAATGAGTTAATATCCTCAATGTAATCAGTTGAGAAAGGAGAAAGTGCTCTCATCTTAAAATCCAAAGCAAAAGACAGCAATATGGGAGAAGATGATGATGACTTCATTATAATTTTTCATTCATTATATTTGCTAAGGATTCACAGAAAGGCAATTGTGAATAAATCTGGTTTTGGTTTTGTTTTTATTATTTTATTTTATATTTCCAGTTGTCTTGTTCAGGAAAGAATCTCCAATATTTCATTATGCTTCTTCCCTAAATTTATCTAGGATACAATCTATTTTTGAGAAGAGAAACTCTATCATCTGCTGTTATCTTGCTGCTTGGTCAGCCTCTGGAACATGTTATATATTTTGTCTTTCATGACTATCTTCAATATTTGTTGCTACACAAAATTATTCTGCTGTCACTTCAGGCATGTGTATCAAAACCAAAATATGTAGTTAATAAATAAAATCCTCCTCAGAATAATTCTGCCTGCAACACCATTTCCAATTGTTTTTCTTACGTACCATCTAGCTGTTATAGATCAGATGTTGCCATTTTCATGGTCTTTTTTTCTCAGCCTTGTCACTTTGACTTTTTTCCCCTAGCTGCAACAATCTTGATCCATCTTCTGCTTTAAGAATTTTCTCTTTTTCTGCCTATGAGAACTTTCACGCAAGCTTCTTTGGTCTTCTTGCTTTCATTCTTGCTTTATTCTTAAATATTTTGTTTTTACTAAGCTTATAGCAAGGGATATGTCACTTAAGATAGTGGTCATGCTAATCTTGCCATACTGGTTCTACACTGATACAACTTCATATCATTAACAAGGCAGCACTTTGGGTTCTGTTTTTTTGTAGTTGAAACTTAAATTGTAAGTAAAAATTAGTAAACTTTGTACTGCTGAAAACTACCTTTATAATTATACTACCAATATTTACAGAATTGTTGGATCATAGAATCACTGAAGAAGACCTTTAAAATCACTGAGTCCAACCATAAGTCAAACAATATGACTGCTAAAATATATCCTGAAGCACCACATCTACATGGTTTTTGAACACATTCAGGGATGGCAACTCCACCACCTCTCTGGGCAGCCTCTTCTATAATGCCTCATCACTCTCTTGGTAAAGAAGTTTTCCCTAATGTCCAATATTAACTTCCCCTGACACAGTATAAACCAATTTTCTCTTACTGTGAATTACTTGGGAGAAGAGACTGACACTCTCCTCATTATGACCTCATTTCAGGTAGTGTAGTGGCTGTAGTATAGTTGGCATTTTGATTTTCCAAATTAATTTAGTTTATGAATTTTGATATTCAGGACTTTTGCCACAGGCCATCATTTTTAATAATAGATTGTTTGCAATGGTCATGAAAAGCATTACATAAAGGAAAATAGAATCTAGAACACTTAAGAAATAACTAGCAAAAATGTAGCAAACAGTAAGCTATTAGAACTGGAGAGGTTCTTGCAGTCAATTATACTGCTAGTCCACTAGAGGGACTCAGGAAGCACCTTTCTGCTTAAGGCAGAAAGCACTTGGATTAAATTACAAGAAACTTTAAATATAGAGTCACAAAAATTATATCTCCAGATTCCTGGGGCTAACTACAGTTTCTAGACAGTGCCCAAGCACTTGCAGAGAGTTCTGTCAATGTCATCTTAGCTGCTAAGGCTTGTAGATCTTCCCGGGCTCTAACAGGGTGCTGAGAGAGAGGCAGACATTCTCTGACCGGATCCTGATTCCTCTTTGACAACTCCAAAGTATCAGGGTTTGTTATTATGTAGCAGGTAGAGCATGGCAGGATGCAGAGGTAATGGTAGATGCACAGTAAGACAGAACACATTGTGTTTGCCTGCTCATCTTTTTTTATCAGTGTAGCCCCAGACTAATGGCTCCTTGCCACAGATCAGCCAATCAGAATGGCAGTTTGCCAAAGTTGACAATATTACATAAAGTCAGGCCAAAGTAGAACAGAAACAAGTGTATAAACATGTGAGTAGCCTGTTTACAAGTTGGAAGGGATATGGAGGTGCCAGACCTTTGTTTTCCTTTCCTGCACTTCCGACAACAGCAGTAGGAGGGAGAGCAGAAAACATCTGGACAAGCCAGGACATGTCCTAGGCCAATTTTGGCCTTCCAAAACATGTAGTTGTAGAATGTAGATCTCCCCTTAGCCTTCCATTCTAGACAAAACAACCCCAGCTTCACCTTATATGACATGCCCTCCAAATCCCTCACCAGCCTTGTTGCTCTTTTTTCACTTAAAAGTAACTAGTACTGTGAGTTTCAGCTGACATTCTGTTACTGATGATAAAGCAAGTGATTTGCAGAACTACTTCTGAGAAGTATGTGAAATATAATTTAAAAGATCAGACCTGCCATAAAGCATTTTCCGAAACAGCTGTTTGCAAATGTTTCTTGGACAGCTTCAATATTATTGAATTTGAAACCCTGGCTTTTCCTTGCCTATTGTAATCTAAAATTTCCTTTTTTTTTTTTTCTTTTCGTGTGTGGTAAAAACAAAACAAAAATATCTTCTTGTAGTCTAAACTATGCCACACCAAGGTTGTTTGAGTCTAATTCTGAGCCTTTATTAAAGTTGCGTAACTTAAGAATTGATAATATGGTTGATAATGCTGATTTGGAAAGAAGGCACAAAAAATAAGCGGAACACAAACATGATTCCAAAGTGTCACTGTGTACTGTATATTTTAAATGGACATGAAATGAAGTCAAAACACTTTGACCATATCAGACATTCTACAATTGTTCTAAATATTGGCTAGAACTGAATATAGTCTTTATAAGGACACTTGTTACAACAATTAAGCATATAAATGTTGCTGATATTTAACAGCTAAAGATTAGCAGCATGTGAAATACTTGGTAGTGGGTACCTCTGATAGAGCAGATATTTTACAGCTGAAAAGTGCGTTTCAAAATACTTCACTTTCAGTATCAAGAGATTGGTTTTAAGAGAGTTGAACTGAAAAAGTGGTAAGTTTTGACATGCGTCTCTAGAAGCTAAAGAGAATTATAGTCTGAAATCAAACTAAGCTTCCTTGGTTTTAGCCTTCACAGATTTGCTTTTAAATGCCATTCCTTGGTATGAGTATCCTAGAAATTAATGCAATTGTCACATAATAATCAAATACAAGAATACTGAGGCATCTTACATTTGCAGATTCAGCTTGAGGAAAAAAAAAATTAAAAATTAGTATTTTAAAACTAAATTAATTTTATCTTTTCTAGTGAAAATAATTGAAATTGTAATATGTTCTGCCTCAGCTTGCTGCTTCTCTGATGTGAAATTAATGTTTGGTCCTTGGCTACTTATTACTTGTTATCTTGGTCAGCTAAGGATGATTTAATAAGCTGGGCTAACTCAAAGTGTAACATATCTCCATTTGTGAGTCTCATGCACTAAACTGGAAAAAAAAAAAAAAGAAAAAAAGAGGTTCAACTAATCCTCCAAAGACTGTCAGTCAGTATTGCCAAAGATTATAGGGAAGATTTCACAGAATCACAGAAAGATCCAGGTTGGAAAAGACCCTCAGGATCAGCAAGTCCAAACTATAACCCTACTGCAAAAGATTCACCTTAAACCATATCCCTAAGCACCACATCCAAATGACCTATAAACACATCCAGGGTTGGTGACTCAACCACCTTACTGGGCAGTTCATTCCAGTGCCTGACCACTGTCTCTATGAAAAACTACTTCCTAATGTGCTATCTAAACCTACTTAGTCTCAGCTCAAGGCCATTCCCCCTTGTTCTGTCTCAAATTACCTGTGAGAAGAGACTAGATGCAGACTCTCCACACTGTCCCTTCAGGTAGTTGTAGACAGCAATAAGGTTTCCCTTCAGCCTCCTCTTTCTCAAACTCCCTCAGTCACTGCTCATACGATCTATTCTCCAGGCCTCTCACCAGCTTCATTGCACTCCTCTGGACCCCCTCCAGCACCTCTTGTGGTGCCCAAAACTCAATACTCGAGATATGGCCTCACCAAAGCCAAGTACAAGGGGTCAGTCACCTCCTTACTTCTGCTGCCCACTGCATTTTTAATCCAAGCCAGGATGCCATTGGCTTTCTAGGCCACCTGGGCACACTGCTGGCTCATATTCAGCTGCCTCCCTATTACAACCCCCAGGTCCCTTTCTACCAGTTAGCTGTCCAGCCACACTGCCCAAAGCCTGTAGCGTTGCTTGGCGTTGTTGTGACCCAAGTGCAGGACTTGACATTTGGCCTTGTTGAAACTCATCCCATTAATGTTGGCCCATTAGTGTAGCCTATCCAAGTCACTCTAAAGAGTTTTTCTATCTTCACTGAAATCTACACTGCCACCTAACCTGGTGTCATCTGCAAACTTACTGATGACACTCTCTATGCCTGAATCAAGGTCTTCAATAAAATGTTAGAAAGAAATGGTCCTAACAGATCCTTGAGGAACACCACTAGTGACAGGCTGCCAACTGGATTTAACTGCATTGATCATCACTCTCTGGGTCCTCCTGTGCAGCCAGTGCTTTATCCAGGAGACAGTGTGCTCATGCAAGCCATGAGTAGCCAATTTGTCTATGAGAATTTTGTGGGGAACAGTATCAAAGGATTTTCAAAAGTCTAGGCATACAACATTGACAGCCTTTCCCTCATCTAGTAGCTGGGTGATCTTGTCATAGAAGGAGATCAGGACCTGCCCCTTGTAAATCCATGCTGACTTGGCCTGATTCCCAGGTTGTTGATCCATGCTCCATCAAAGTAAGGGGTAAATAAGGGTAGTTAATTGTGCTGTTCTTTGACTTAACCATGAAAGGAGTTTGATATGCATCTTCTCCCTTTTGTGTGGTAGGTTGGGAATATTCGCGCACACACACACACACTCCCTGATCTTGTCTTATTGGAATTTTCCAATAAGCCTTAAGGTACCACAATCAGGATAAACCACACACTTCAAAGGTGTCATCCTTCAGTTGGTTATTAGACAATTAGTCCTATTGAGTTATTTCACAGAAGCACGTAAGATTCTCAATACCGATTGCATCGATTCATCCTAGTGAGTTCCTTGTAGGCAGGTGTCAAATACTGTTGTCACCTCTGCTGTGACAGATCACAGTAGTTGCACCAAATATAGACAGTTAAAGCCTCACTGTAAAATAACTTTGTATATTTAGCATGAAAAATATACATAATTTAAATGAAAGAAAAATATCAGCCAAGGAATATATCTACTTGGTTTTATTACTTGCAGTCTCTCCTAAAAGAAGCAAAAATGTTATGTCCTTAATCATACTGCTTATAAATGTGTTTTTTTTGTTATTAGACTTCTTTTTCTTCTCTCGGGCTCTTAAATTTATTGTAGAATTTAACAAACCATCAACAGCTCGTTTAACTGAGATTAGCTCATTCTCAAGTAAATTAGATTTTGTTAAAGAGTATGGGAAGATAAATATGAGTATTTGATGTATGTGTGACTGTTTGATACAGATGTAGTTTTGCTTCTTCTGGGGGACGATAGCATTTCAAACAAGTGTTGAGTAGGACAGCATTAGGTTTTCTGGAACAGGAACTGAACTGGAACAACAGTTTTACTGGAACAGCCTGTTATGGCCCAGTTCCTGATACTAGAAAGATCATGATAGATTAAAAAAAAAAAATCCCTTTTAGTAAATTAAGGTAAACTGACCCCAAATGGATGATGTTCCTGCCAGGAACAGGTCTGCTCTGTATCACCAGAAAGGAGGTTGTTGAAGGCCATCAAAAGCCATTGAGACTTCCTGCCTAGGCAGGCCTTGTCTGTTCAGACCAAATATCACTACACATTATTTGAGACTGTAGAAAGTTGGACTCTTACACAGCCCCAGATCAGGCTGCCCAGATAGGTTGTGGAGTCTTCTAGGGAGAGCTTCCAAACCCATATGGGCACAACTTTATGCTACCTGTACTGGATGACCTTGCTTTAGGAAGGGTATTTGACTAGGTGATTTCCTGAAGCCTCTTCTAACTCTCACTGTGCTGGGATTCTGAAATTTGTTTGCTAAGTCTGGATAAACACAGTGATCTCAATCTATGTGTTCCAGAATCCATCTCCTGAGTCTGTTTCCTGTTTGATGCTGAGTCTATTTGGGGACTTTCCCAGTGCCTGCCACATCAGTGGTGACTGTGTATGATTGTCTTCTGGGGGGGTTAGGTTGGATATTCTTTCTGTTTGTATGTATTTCATTTTATTGTTGCTGTCCTCATGAAAACTGGTTTAGTTTTCTAACTTATCAGTCTTTCTCCCTTATTCCCATTCCCTTTCCCTTCCCTTTGGGAAGGCAGATGGGTTCATAGAGAGCATATGTCACTTGCGTAGTGGTCCTAACCTTTGACATAATATTTTAAAACAATGTATTTGCTTATAATTTTTTTTCCTCACTGAAGCTGGAATAAGAACTTGCTAGTTAAGATCTTAGTGTAGAAATTTCACATGAAATTTCTCACCACAGTTCTTTTTTAAGATAAGCAGGCAGCCAGATGATGGTGGTTGGGTTAGTGGAATCTGAGGAGGAGATCTGAAGCTGGCAGCCTGTCTGGAGCATGATGGCAGTGTGCTTGGGGCTGTTCTCATTTGTTTTCTTTCTTGGAAAAGCTGTCTGCAGTCTCATACATAATGGAGATTTGATTTTGTCACTTTTGTATTTAGCTTACTTATCCAATATTATTGACAGTCTCAGAATTGCTTCCTGTTCTTCTACAATAAATACACATCCCTTGGAAACTGCAAATCTGAATCTTGGCATGTCTGCTTCCAGATGTCTGCTCTTCAAGCCCTTTACTGTTTGAGATATCAGATTAATGTCTGCACTTTTGACTGATATGTAACGTGGAGAAGGTTCCAGTAATATTTAGAGAAGTAATTAAGTAATGGCCAAGAAGTCACCTTCTGCTTTGAAAAAGAGGCTTTCTATTATGGTCTGCAATCTGCAGCAGTCTTCACTTGGGATAGGTGGATGTGCTTGACCTGTCTTACATGTTGTCTTTGTTTCTACAGAATGACTGCACAGAACCAGATTTGAACTGGTTTCCTACTTGTATTATTGTAAGATCAAAATATTTTGCAGGATCTCATATCTTCTCTTCATCTCCTCTCATGTCTCTGGAATATGCATTATATTGTTTTACAATTTTGCCTCTCAGCAGTGATGTTGAACATCTTTGTTTTCACAGTTGAGTTGAAACTCTTGTGCTATGTGGCTAACCTAGTACTTCAGTTATTCATGTTTCACATCTTCACCCTTCATCCATCAGCACTGCCCCAAAGCACTTAAAGCACTTAATCAATTCCATAAAAGACTCCTACAAAACCAGGACAAACACTAAATAAATATTTTGCCAGAAGTGCTGTTTGGATTATATATTTTTCTATTTGTATTGTGTCAGAACCTATTTCAGTGTCAATCTGTTTGAATAGCAGATAAATTAGTTGTGAAGTAGTCTGGTCTCTGGAGAACTTTAATCAAGGCTATTTTGAAGATTCTGTTTAAAGAACTCCAGAATTTTTAATGATCTTCATGTGAATGTAGAAATAAGATTGATGTTTTCACTGTGAGTGTACTGGAGCAGTAAACTTATGTAGCTACAGTTACCTGGGCAAATGCACATGGAAATTCAGAGTATCATTTCTCCCACTAACACTAGAATAAGAATATTATAGCTTAAAAAAAGCAACTAGAATATTGGCTTTTTGCTGTCATTTGTAGGTTGTTTTGATTTTAAACTTCCCAGAGTGATTGAAAAATGGGAGTCCATTTCTCAGAAAAAGAAAAGCTGTGTTTGGAATTTGTATACCTGCACCTATCTGTGGTTGAATCCTCAGCTGCCTTGGAAAACAGACAAGTTTGTCTTAGTGCCTCACTTTTGCCAAATTTCTTTCCCCTCCTTATTTATTTTTTCATATGCTATCAGTGCTTTCTTCTATTTATGGATCTCTTAGATCAAGCTCCACTATGGATCCTTTATGGGTCCTTTCCAGATATTTTCAGCAAGTGTTAATTTTTTTTTTTTTCCTCCTCCACACAAACACTGCTGTTTTTTTCTCTTCTGTGTTACTCCCTTTATCACATTGTTGAACTTAAAAATAATTCTGGAAACTTGTATATGAGAAGTTCCATTTTTCCTTTGCTATGTGCGTTTTCTACAGTCATTCAGGAATTGACTTAAAGAAAGCATGTGTTTGTGGTTTTGTCTTGTGTTGTTGTTTTTTGTTTTGTTTTAGTATGCATCTGAAAATTAATATTTAGGATTAAACTAATTTCTATATAATTGAATTTTCTAGAATCAGATTTGTCAGGAGAGATTATAACTTCTCTAGATTGCGAGAATGTCTGTACAAAAAACTATAGTCCACAGAAAGTGGATTATACCCCAAAGTATTCCCAAACTTTATTTGATAGCAGGCTGAAGAATATATTATGGAAGCACTTGACTCATGGAAGTTGAAATGTCACTCTTGGATTTGCCTGATGCAGAACAGAGCGTGTGTGCAGTTCTCATTTTCTTTGTAGCTTCTATGGCTTGTAACAATTTGTTCTGAAGTGTGGTGAATATTACTACTGCTGTCAGTAAGGATGGGACAGGAATTGCTGAATCAATCACATTGAGTGTGTTCTCATTCAGCTGTTTGTAGAGCTCTGAGAAGCTTTGTCTTTTGAACTGCCTATATCTTTATGCCAAGTGCAATTTGCATTAATGTTAAAACCTAGAATGTGGTTATATGGCAGTAAAACAGTTATCTTTTAAAATTATTGGAATCCTAATTCAGCTCTGCTTTGGTTTCTTTGACCCAGAAATTCCACTTATGTACTGTTACAGCTGCTCATTTTCAGAGGCCACAGTTAAATTTAGCCTTCTACTTAATTGGGGTTCTATTACTACTGTCATTCCTGTCTCAGTTGCTGTTCTCCTCCTCCTGTGAAAATTAATAGGAAAACTCACTGGCACCAATCATAAATAAATAAAAAGCACAGGAAAGCAAACTGTTGTTGCTTCCTCCCTTCTCCCCCCACCACCCCGATTGTTATAACTTAGTTTGAAAAACAATGGAATTTGCGGATCAACCACTTATCTGATACAGGTCCTGATTATCTTGGGTCAGACAACTGTTTGCCCTACAGTGTTTATTTTAACTGGATTGCTATTTATGTAATACACCACAATGTGGCACTGATAAAATAACAGGCATTTCCTTTTCAGGGGTAACTGGATATAAGTCCAGGTGACAGAAAAAGATGAATGAGAGTATAGTGCATTTGGTTGCTGGAAAGGGCCTCATGCCTTATGTTTAGGCTGAACAGATGTGTAAATAGCGCTGCTGCCTTTACATCCAACATTGCAGTAAAGAGAGCCCTGTGTTAAAGTTGCACATTTCGATGACGTACTATCTGCATAATATTTTCCCAAATATTAATGATCACATTAACCATATTTGCATTTCTTTTTCCATTGGACATGTGGAGGAAAGTCTGTTTGGTCGTTGTCCTGTGTTAGTTTTTCACTTCACTTTCAACAGTTTATTAATATCACAGTCTTGGTCAACACATGGTGAAAGCAGCTTGATACCTTTAAAATACACTGTACAAGGGTACTGAAGCACCTAATTATCATTGCAATTACAAACTGACTCTAAAATACAAAATATACATCCCATCTAATTACTGGGATCAAAGTGTATTTTTAAGTCAATAACCCACTTAAGTGGAATGCCTTTGTGAAAATGTGTTTTGGCCCTATAGGAGTCAATGTGCTTTATTTTTTTTAAGTCCTGTATATGAGTAATCTGAAAATTGATGTTACACTTTGAGTTCTTGCAAACATACTCCTAAAGTTTGCCCTACAGGAAAAACATTCAAAAGATACAGGAATAGAAATAATTTCTTTAGGATCTGCTAAAAATAACTAGCTAGAAGGTAATAGCTGTGCGCTTTGTTGTTAGATGAGAGTGGTTGTTGTTCAACATATACTGATTTATTTTAGAATTAAAAATACCAATAACAGACCTACCTTGTTTTCTCTACTTATTTTGTTTTTTCTCTGGTTGCATATTGTCTTTTGCTTCAAGTACCTTGATATTTTTGAGCCTAGGACATTTATATTTCTTCTTATTTAATGTTTGTAGCTATAATTTCTGCTGCAGTGGTGATCTGGGTCAGGGAGTAGTATTATCAGTAGCCAAAGTAATAGGCAGATTCCTGCAGATACTTTAAAACTGTTCTGCGATGTATTAATGCTCTCATTCATTCTCCCTCATTAACGTGTCTTCAGTCTGTCCTTGGCTTACTTGCCATTTCTTTTTGATACCTCAAAGGAATTTTTTTTCTGCACAAAAAGGATCTTGCATTGAAGATATTACTTCTCCCTTCCTTTTCTTGTCTTTTCCTTCAAGCAATTAGCCTGTGAAATGTGGAAAGTAAATGTAGTTAATCATATTCTGACCATCTAAAGTTGTCCAGTTCCTCCTTCCCTTTTTAAAATATGGAAAAAAATAATGGCTTTGTAAGTGCCCTTTGAAATGAGTCAGGAATAGCTTGATACCAATGTCTGTACTCCATCTGCAAAATGAAGGGGAGGAAATGTATGTTCATATAACCTTGATGTGTTGATTTGGTTCATATATGTATTTGGTTCATATAACCTTGATACTTTTTTTCTTTTTTTCAAGGCCAAGAAAATTCCAGGGTTCAAAAATTAAATGCTTTCTGAGCTGATGTGAAATAAGTTGGTGTGAAATCCTCCTGGTTTAAAGGCCTTGTCAACTTGGATAGGCACCATTTGAACAGATGATCTTGTTCAGTGGGTTGGTCTTAGGCTTCAGTAGTATGAGAGTTTTTAAAGCGTCAGTGGACTTGGCTTCCAGGGCTAAAGATTTTTTGAATTTATAGTATGCTTTACTGGGCTGTGGATTTTACATCCATAGGCTGTTTCTCCAGACAAAGAGGACAGTGCTCCCTGATTTCAAGCTCCTCTCTGACAACATTGAAGTCAAGCAGCTCTCCATGGAAAGGCAAACTGGGAGCCAAGCATAGGCACCACCCAGGCTGGTGGAGGCAGTGGCCTCTCAGTGAGGTGAGGAGGCGGCCAGACCCATGTCTGAATGAGTTCAGAGCAACTAGATAAGTCCAAACTGAATCTATGTGTCAGGTTCCAAATCTGCAATGTACCATATGAAACACAGCTGCAGAAGAGCTCAGGCTAGGCTCAGTGGGACCTCCCCAGTAATGAAGAGAGACCTTGATTGGAGAAGGACTATCTAGAGAAAGCCTCCACTGATACTCCTGCCAGCATTTTTGGTCCAGCTGTTCTTGCCTACTAGCTTGGTCCAAACACAACCAGCCATCTCCTAGCAAGGGAAGGTAACTGGGACACTGGCTCTGGAGCCATCACAGGGGGCTTTTTTAGCTGTCTTGCAAGGTGTCTTGTTGGGGACCTGTCTGTCAATGATGCCAAATGAATTCATGTATCCTTTTGAAGGTTCCGCTATATCATACTTGGGAGACTGAAAGTGAGGTGAGTAACTTAGGCACTAGAAATCTTCTGAAAGGGCAAAATTAATGAATTGGAATTAAATGTTGCTACATTTCCAAAAACAAGTATTTATTTCTTTAAAATGGAGAATTATAAAGATGCACTATGGAAACCTTAGTGGTAGGAAGAGTGTTTGAAGTCCTTAACAGATTAAGAATTTAATTTTTAGTATGTATAGGTTTTTTTCTTTAGTTCTTCCTATAATTTGTAATGATGATTTTTTCCTTGGGGATTATGCCTCTGCCCACTTTGAGATTAAGTTCCAGGTCTATGAATGTGCTATGTCATTTAAAAAAAAAAAAAAATCAATAGCTACTGTAATCTATGCACTATCTTTTGAAATTTGCAATAGCAATCCTTTCAATAATGCATATTCATAGAATATTCTATGTGAGAAAGAAGTTTTACATCAAGACGAAGAGGAGTTTCTCAACTATAAATGCAAATTTAGCATTATAAATTCAAATTAAAAGTTTTATTACAGTAGGAAAGTTAATGCAGACAATCACAGTAGTAGGAGAGGTCATCCTCCAGTAGTGTAATCTACTAAATATTTGTAGAAGTTACTGTAATATAAAGATATGGCTTTGCATTAAATGATATAATTCTGAAGCCTACTTCTGGTGTTGTCAGGTTAAAAGCAGTGGTTTTGGCTCTTGGATTTACTAGGAGAGAACAGCATCTGTGTTAGGAGAGAATTACCCATTTGTTTGGTGGAGAGGAGGAGTGAGTGAGCTAATTCAGTGTAGTTATTAATTTCCATTTTCTTTGCTTGTATGGCTACTGGAAATCTACAGGATGGACTTATACTATAGGAAAGGCAAAAGAAACAGTATGTGATAAAAGGTGATGTACTTGTGGGATGTTGGGGAGGAAATCTTTCTCCCTGCCTTTGTCTTTAAGAAGAAAGTACAGGGTAGCAGAGCAGGCTGTCTTCTTCTAAGTTGTTTTTTATCTGGGTTTTTTTTTTTTTTTTTTAACCTTCTTCGAAAGTGAGACTGCAGCAATGTTGAGAATTGTCCTGTAAGACTTGAAACTACCATCCTTCCTTTTATGCCTTTTGTTCCTACCAGACTGCTCTGGTAACTGTCATTGTGCTTTAACAGGCAACCACCCAGAAACCACCCAGAAAATTTGAAGAAAGTCTCTCTTTTCTAACCTGTCAGTAGCAGGCTGTGTGTGGGCGTGGATGTGTAACTAAGTCTGTCTTCTAAACCCATTGGCCTAAAGGTGTCATACAGGTGTGAAGCGGTTAATGTGATAGCAGCACAGGGATCATGCTCCATAGATGTTTGTCTGATGAAAGGCACAGATGCACAGAACAGAGCTAAAATTAGATAGTCTGAATTTTTAAAGCAGGTTACTGATATACTTCATACAGCTTGATACCTATTTTAACTGCCTAACATAGCTCAGGTCCTAGGCATATTGTACACCATATACTGCATACACATGCAGTAATCTACTCATGGTCGTTTTGTATGGGAATTCACATGTTTAACAGTTGTGGGCTACTACATTAAATAACCAAAATCTATTTGGCAAAGACACTTATATCTGTCTTTGAAGGTTGTCTATTGTAAAAAGAAAAACTCAAAGGACAGACAAATTCTCTATTAAATGTCTATTTGTGCTGTTCTTGACTTACGAGATGTACTGCACCAAACTACATGGAATGTGATTTCAAGTGATCAGTTCTGTGGGACATTAAAAGCAGTAGGTATAAAAGAAGCAGCTGTAATGCAGAGATATAGGAGAGCTAGAAAAAGTAATTGTGTTAGTTTTTTTTACTCTATGTTTAGTATTGTATGATTTCTCACATCCAAGAGTGGAAAAAATCTCTATAATTTCACTTTTTGACAGGTCACTATCTCATCCCAATTCCAGATGTGGTATCACTAGGGTTGTTGAGGTGTGATGGGATACAAATACCCATGACAGTGCTTTTCTGCTCCCTGTATACCAGAAGTCCTCTCCAATCTCCTGTTGACTGCAAGAGCCTGTACTGTCTAAAACTTTTGTTCTTGCACTTCTGGCTTGTGCTTAGCAGTTGCAAAGACTCCAAATAGTGCCACCTTTAATGTGTGTATTTATCATCTTGACTGCAAAAAGTTCTGAATTAGGTAATTTCCAGTTTGTGAGGACAAGTAAATTGCATTTATTTCACACTGAAATTAATTTTAATAAGTAGTAATCAGTGTTCTCTGATTTTCCTTTTCAGATGAAATGTTACAGGTAAATAAAGTGACCCTGTAAGTTCTAATCCAACATTTTTCATTTGAGGAACCCTTGACAGAGTTGACAAATAAATATGACTTGTTCTTTTGAATCTTGGCTTTTACCAAGTAAGCAACACTACTGTAATGATGAAAAAAAAAACCCAGTGAATAAGCCACTGAGTAGCTGTTACTTGGTTTTTCTGGAAGTTGCAGGTGTCAACTACCTATTGTCAATGCTGAGTGATATCAGCACAGATTTAAGCTCAGCTACTTTATAAACTATTATAGACGTTGCTCTTTGCACATGAAGCAGTGTGTTATTTTTCATTGTGTTGGTTTTCAAAGTTTGATGGAATGTTATATAATGAAACCTGATAATCAATGACTTCATTGATTATGAAGGGTTTGAGTTTTTTGCCTGGATTTTCAAGCAAAATTTGTGAGGGAAGTGCTGTTGTGATATTTTATTAGGAAAAGCAGTCATATTCTTTGGGATTTGGGAGTCATGAATGATGAGACTTGCCTTTGTTTCTTGTGGTCATATGAGCAGGGATATTGTATGAAATCGCATTAATGAAATAAAGCATTGCTATCAGTTTTCTTAAACTTCTCTTAAATATTAAATTTTCTAAAATTCAAACAACTTAGGTTATAAAGGACTCCTCTGATGGTCACTGTTGCTTTAATATAGCCAAACATGGGGAGACTCTGATTATGTAAGGACATTTACACAAATGTCAAGTGTACTTTGGTTCACCTTTCTACTGAATCATTACACTGTACTTTTCTTGACATAGAAGAGGCTATTTTGGGAGCATATGGCCTGGAAAAGTATTGCTAAGCAGGTGTATCAGACATTCTTCTCATAATGGATCCAAATAATTCAGACGAATATGTCATGGATGGTTGTTCCTGACATGAGGGAGTATATACCATATAGGAATGATGATTTGTGGAAGACTGACTTTGAAGAACCTCATTCTTTGCAATAACTGAGTTCCAAATGTATAAAATCCTAGTACTGCTGTGTAGTGAAGGTGATTCACTTATGTTTCAAGGTGGTTTTTTTTTACTAGAAGTTGCTGCAGCTGAAAGAAATTTTAATGGTTTACTATCATATTAATCTATACCTAAATATTCAGTTGAAGGAAGATTCAAGGGTTGTTTTTGTTTGGTTTTGGTTTGTTTGTCTTTATTACTTAGACTTTTAAAAATAGCCCTCAGTAGGAAAAGAAATTAACCTTTCTGATATGAGACTTGATTAACATCTGTCTGAAAACATTTACCCTGATTCTAATGGTGACAAGGTAGTTAGAAATGCATTGTTGTGTTTTTGAACCTAAAATGATGCATGCGAAGAATTCAAGTAATTCTATTTCTTGTGTTTGAATGGAAAGATGATTTTCTAAACCAATTTTAGGGGCTGTTTACTTGCTGCTGTTTTGCTGAGGAATACTTATAAAATCTCATTAGACTTATTATCCAAAAGGATGTGATGAATGAGGCTCCTGGCTTTGTATGTAATTACTGAATGTTGAATTGTGGTAGAATTGTGGTACAGATCCTGGAATTCAATGTGTGGAAGAGGAGTTAAAAAAAGTTTTGAGTGCTTATGGTTGAACATAAAGCTCCAACTGTTGTCAATCTGTATGTCAAATTGGTGCATACAAATGGTTAGCTTTGTATAAGTTGATCTAGATCAATTTGAAAAGTAAAAAGGGACAATGTTCAGCTCAGAACTAAAGATAGGAAGGTTTCTGTTTGGTTTGTCCATCTGCTTTGTAGAAATATGCATTTGAATTGGCATCAGATTTTAGTATTTGTTGACCAATTCTTCCACATTGAACAAAATTGGAATGAGGTTCCAGCCTTTCTTAGTTCAACCAAGCCTGATAAAATTATCAAGTCCTTCACCTCAGAATCAGTATCTGAGTGAAACTGTGAATTCAAAGTGCGAGGCAGCATAAAATGACCTTGTCCACATGGTTCAAGTTTAGTGACATCACCTGCTTGCAAGAACATGCAGCATGACAATGACAAAGAAAGAAACCTAAACACATTCAAATAACTCCAGTTTTGGCCCTAGTTTAAGAAGAGGTTGCACCAGATAGGCTTGAAGGGTTCTAAATTTTTTCTGTGACTCTAACCCTATGAATAAAAAATACTAGTTGCAATTATTTTATTAACAAAATTGGCTTGGGTGTACAATTCTGAATTAGTAACATCCTGAGATTTACATTAAAAATTGACCAGATTAAATTTGTAACAATGTTTATTGGAAACCACTATAAAAATTTTATTGACTGAATTGGTTTAATTGTCTTGAAAGGGAGAACTCTTCTCAATCAATTGCTTCCGTATGGGCTCACAAAGCTGGAGTAGGAAAATGGGAAATCAAGGTGAACACACAAATCTTTCAAGTCTCACTCATGGTCTTTTGGGGGCAAAAAAAGTTGATATTGAAGTGCCCAAGTTTTTCTTGCAGCATAAATAGAAGTGGGTGAAACTTACTGAAATGTTGAACTGGTGTAAAAGACTTGATCATCAACATATTGTAATTGCACCACTGCCATTTGCTGAGGCATTTGCTGGAAAGAGCAATTACAGTAAAACATAATCAGCACTTCATCTCATAATTGTGCAGACTGTTCAAAGCTGTTGGAAATTCTACAGTGCCATGTGTGCACATTTGGCACACTGCAAATACTGTGTTAATTTAACAATAAGAAAATGCTTGCAAATCATCATCGGAAGCAGCAACTCTGATGCTGTGTACTTGGGACTAACTCTTTTCTCATGGTTAACATTTGAGGTTTTGTTACTTCCCCCAGCATAAAGGCATGTCCTACTTTAAACCAAATGCAACAGCTTGTTTTCTGAGTGTGCCGAGTACCCAGACCAACTACCTTTTGCAAACTGTGAAAACTTAGCATGTAGTAAAGTGTTCAGCACTTTAGACTTCCATTTGGATTACTTCAACTTTTTATAAATCACAGTAGTTCTTCCTGCATTTATGTACTTATTGACTAATCTAATTACAGACATCAGGATTGTTACGTAAGTCCAGGACCTGGGGTCCTGGAGCCATATATCTTCCTTGACAAAACANTTTTACCATATGCACCTTCGTGCTTGCTCTCTAGTGTAGAAACAATCTCAGCAGAAGTAGTGTAGTATGTCTCAAGCCCAAGATGGGGATTTGAATTATCTCCCAAAAGCAGAGGGATTTTACTGTCATAGAATTTTCTTAAAAATTCAGTCCCATCTCACCCTTGTTTTGGTTTTTGCTTCTAGCCTTTACAGGGAGGAGAGTCTGAAGGATTTTAGACCATGCATTACCTTCTACATCAGAATTGGGATAAATGTTTTCAGACAGGTGTTAATGAAGTCTTTTATAGGGAAGGTTATTTTTCCACTAAAAGCTGTTTTTCAAACTTTCAGTAATAGAGAAAGAAAAACAAAAATAAACAAAGAAAAACCTCTAACATTCCTTGAATCCTCCTTCAACTGAATATTTAGGTGTAGATTGGGATGATCATGAATCATTAAAATTATCTAGTCCAATCCTCTGCAGTAAGCAGGGAAATCCTCCACTAGATGAGGTTGCCCAGAGCCTCACTTTGAACATCTCCAGGGGTAGAGCCTCAACTCCTTCCCTGGGCAACATGTTCAGTGGTAAGCTCCACGTATGGATTATACCAAGGTACAGGTTAGGGGATGATCTGCTGGAGAGCAGCCCCATGGAGAAGGACCTGAGAGTCCTGGTGGACACCAAGTTATCCATGGGACAGCAATGTGATATTGTGACCAAGAAGGCCAATAGTATCCTGGTGTGTATTAATAAGAGGGAGCAGATCGAGGGAGGTTCTCCCCTGCCTCTACTCTGCCCTAGTGAGGCCCCACCTGGAATATCATATCCAGATTTGGGCTCCCCAGTTCAAGAGGAACAGGGATCTACTTGAGAGAGTCTAAAGCAGGGCTAAAAGGGTGATTAAGGGATTGGAGCACTGCCTTATGAGGAAAGGCTGAGAGACCCAGGGCTTTTTAGTCTGGAGAGGAAAAGACTGATCTAATAAATGTTTATAAATGTAGGAAGGCTGAGTATCAAGAAGGGACAGCCTCTTCTCACTTGTGCCTTGTGATAGGACAAGAAGCAATGGATATAAAGTACAGCACAGGAAGTTCCACCTCAACATGAGGAAGAACTACAACTCAGGTTCTTAAAGCAGGATCTAAAAAATTATATGTGAGAGAGGAAATCTCTGAACAGTTGGCTTTCAGTTAGACATCATAGTTTTGAGGTCATACAATGAAGATCTTGCCATAATGTGGGTTTTTAGTACTGATCCTTGTCAAGATGTGAGTTTGGCTTTCAAAAACAAAGCAAGAATATGTGTGAAGCTTGTTCCTCTAAGTCTTATCTGGAAAGTATTCTGCTTGCTACTCTGAGTCTATTCAGTGAACTGGAAAAAACATGTATAAATCTCTCTGAAAGGTGCATCACAGCAAGTTCAGATACCTAAAATTAAACACCTAAGTAAGCCATCTGAATTTGATAGCTCCCAAAGTGCTCGTTAAATAAATTAAGGCAAGAGAAGAGGAAGTTCCAGTAACACTTGGGAAGGGTGAAGTTGTTTGAGTAGCTGTTGTCAATAATTTTGATTTTGGTCCTAAAGCTAAAGCTGATACTCTGTTGACCAGTAACTATTGTCTATTGATTCTGTCATCTGAGTTATTGTCTAATAAACTGTATCCTTTCCCTCCATGCTTGATTTCTTCTATCAGATGTAGGAGGCAGAAGCACATTGTTATTATCATTTACTCTTTTAGAACTTCAGTTCTGGCTACATAAAACCTAACTGAATGTATAGCCTATGTGACTAGCAGTGGTAAATTAGAGGGTGAACACTTGCATTTGGTAGAGGAGGAATGGTGCATGGCTTGTGATATATCTAAGTAGAATTTTTTTGCACCACTTTGTAGCCTATTCACAGCCTTTTATTCCTTCTCTCTGAAGAAAACTAGGGACAAGTAAAATGGTGTTGTTAAGAGTGAGCTTGATTTCTGAAGAAATAGTACTCTCATAGAAGAGTGTCTCCCAAAGGCAGTGTTTTCCATTAAGAGTGAAAGACTTAGTGAATGCCCATTAGAATGGGATATCTGCTGGTAACAGAGTGAGTTCCAGGCATTCTTACACTCATAAGTGTATATATTTTTTGGGATCTTTTATCCCTAGACCAACTCTAGTATGTTTCTTATGAAATTTTTCTCAGAATCTTGCTTTTTAAATCTTGATCCTAGCTAAGCTCACTGCTCTGTCTACTCAGACTATAAGATAGTTTAGAGGGTTTTTTGATCAGACTATTAAAGCTTCTCTAAAGGCAGTTTATTTTCAGAAGTAAACACCACAATCCAAATGCTGCTTCTTCCCTGATTATGCAGTAAATGGAGAGGCAGGTGTTAGCTAACAAAGATATGTTTTATGAAAGGATCTGCTTCACTTCTCTGTGATTTTTCCTTTCCTTCCTCCTGTAGTGTGTTCAAGATGCTCATTTCACTGGCTAGAATTTTAATTTGATGAAAAATTGATATCAAGAATAGCTTTTTATTTTTTCCTGTGTAAGGGGTTGTGTTGAGAGTTGTAGCCCAAGCGATCCCACTCCGTTATCCTCACATTACCTTGGATCCACGTATTACAGCCCCATCTATTGACACTGGCAGAGAGAGATGATTTAATTTAAGTCACTTCCACTATTGAATGGCAGAGATCATGATTGCTAGCTGTTGCTAGACATGCCCTGACTGAACTGGTCTATTTAAGCTACCACATTTTAGATAACAACACACAGCAGTGGCTGTCATAATGATCTGGGCTATCACTCGCATACACACTGAGCTGTGGTGTTGACTGTAATAGAAACTACTTACCCTTTTCTTTAAAAAAGACTTAGTATCCAGTCATAAATTTGGCGTATTTCCACATAGCATGTTAGGTGTTCTTATTTTTCTAACTCCCCATGTCCTCTTATTTAGCCATTCAGCCTGTGTCCTTAGTGTGGAAGAGGAGATGAGATCACATTCATTTCAAATTATTATTGTAAGAATTAAAAATTTGATTAAAAATTTGATTAAAATTTTTAAAAAATTTTGATACATTTTTTAAAAAACAGATAAGCAAACAAAATATCTTGCTGTGTTCAGGAAAAATAAGTAATTTATTTAATCCTAGAATGTTTCACAAGATGAAAATATTTAATGTCAAATATAAAACAAAATTAGTACATTTTTGTTTGTCTATCTTAACTGGTTCTCTAGAATGTGACTTTTTAGTCAATGAAACGAATTGAATATATCAGTGGAACAAACTGAAAATGAGAAATTTAGTTATTAAAAAAAGAAAAAAATGAGGCATTGGGGTGGAGAAGGTATTAAATTCTTGGACCTGGAAATATTGCTATGAAGGTTGAATGAGAAGCTGTTACTCCTCATTCCTGAGGGAGAGCAGGGGTCACCAATGAGAAAAGATTGAACCATCCCTTGTGATGATGACCTCATATATTTCCTGTGCATTGAGGTGACCTCAGGTTAGATCCTTCTCATGAACTTCAACTTGAATCAAACTTCATCATCACTTTCAGATTCAGGATTGCTTCTTGAATTGTGACCATGGGATCATTCAGGTTGAAAAGGGCCATGAAGTTCCTGCTCTATCCTAGTGCTCAAAGCAGACTGAGCACCAGATTGAGGGTGGGTTGCTCAAAACTTTGTCCCACTGGGTCTTGAAAACTTCCAAGGAAGGAAGTTGCACAGCCTTTTTTGACTCTGTTTACAAAGCTTGGTTATCCTTGCTGTAAAAATCGTGGTCTGTTGGAACCTGTCTCTAAGTTCTGTCTCCTGTTCTCCTGCCATATATCCCTGCAAAAAGCCTTGATCCTGTTAAATCCGGTATGAAGTTTGTTCTTTCAATCGCTGGCATAAATAGAATTGTATTGTGTGTAAGTATATGCTGTATGTTTTCATAGTGTCCTAGTGTCTTAATGTGAAACCCCAGCTTGAGATGAGCTAAAAAAAACACATCTGTATCTCAAAACCAAGCAAGATATGAGCAATAAATGTAAAGCTGTTCTGTAAGAGGCTAGTAGAAAAAAAGACACTGGCAGAAGAAAGGAGGATTATGAGAGGATGCAGCCAATTTTTCGTAACATAGTAATCATTTGCAGGACATTTCTGTGTAGTTGTTTCTCTTTTGTTTTTGACCTTATGCCCCTTAACTTCCTGGCAATTTGTTAAACTCATGATGAACCTTTTAACACTTAAAAACTTTTTCATTTTAAATAGAAGCAAACTACTATTTCTGACAAACTTTGAGTTTTGACTTCTTTATTAAAGTTGGAGCAAGCCTTTTCCCCATCATTAAATGTTACCATTTTACATTTTCAAGTCTTTGGCTACTAACACAGCATTACTTTTAATGAGAAAACTCAAAGCTGATTTCTTGCCAGCTGTGACAGTTAAATAGCTTGACATTAAAAACTACCAGCAAGAGGAGCTTTAAAATTACATCAGTGGCTAAATAAAGAGTTTGTTAGAAAATTTCTAGAAATTACATTTTTTGTAGTTTCAAAGTGAATTAATTACAATGAGAGTTGTTAGTTTTGGTTTTTGTTTTTTTTTTTTAACATCTTTTAAATGTTTCTAAAAGCATCACATATTAAAAGTGATATTTACTTTGACTTCTACAGGTCCTCTCCCCAGTTCTCTCTGCCTGAATGTTGCAAGGCTTTAACTTACTTGGCAGTATTGATTGGTTTGTATTTTAGGATGGTTAAAGGTTAAGAAATTATGGGTTTCAAGATTTGTGTTTTCAGGTGTTCATTCCAGTTATATTCTGAGTTCTTAGAAATGTAATTTCTAATGGGCTACTTAAAAAAAAAAAAAAAAAAAAGCGAGCATAATATTTAACAACTTCCCAGAAAATGGATTGTTTTTTTAAGCAATAATTATTAATTACAGTTTTGAATGATTTTTGAAAGAAGTCGTAACTGCTGAAAATCTATTTCTCTGTCTCACTTGTACATTTGTCAAATGTAATTTCTGCTAATGGGAGAAATTTTCAAATAAAAAACACAGACAAATAAAAAAAATCCAAGAACTGCCATCCAAACTTTAGCTGGTGCCATTAAAACTCTCTCCTTTTGAAGTCAATGTTCTAAACTTCATCCTTGGAGAACTCAAATAGAGATAGAACATATAACACACCGTTGTCACAATTGCTATTTAAAATATTGTTTAGGAGAGTGACAAAGACCAAATGTTACAAGAGCAGGATATGCTACTGGATATTATTTAGTTAGTGGTTCAACTGAGTGGGTTAATGGGGGTTGTTTGTTCTGTCGTGGGCTCCTGGTTTTCCCAGTTCTTCATGTGTCCTATCATTTTGTTGCCATAAGCAAGTCCCAGTTTAAGTGGCTTTGCACTTTAGGGCACGTACAATATGGATGAAGTGTGTTTGGGACCAGGAGTAGAAGGAGATGTTCAAAAGTAGGGGGAAAGAAAGTGTTTCTTCAAGTTAAGCTTTCTATGAAAGTTGTGTATAGCTTGCAATCAAAGTCCAGTATTTTCCTTTTGGTATTATAAATCCTGTTCTTGCCACTTATTACAAAAAAAAAACATGATAATGAAATGTTTCTAAATGCTCAGGGTCAATGCTGGTCAAGGGTAGCTGAATAAAGTATATTTTTGTCAGTGCTTATTACTAAACTGTATTCAGATGTTTTGTTCACAGTTGCTATTTCATGCTTTGCAATGTACACACTTTTCCTGCATATAATAAGCTGGTATAATCTCTTATGTATTTTGTCCAATGATTAAATACATTTACTGTGAAGTAGATTAATATTCTCCAGAACTACATTGTTTTATTATAATGATATTGTGCCTACAGACCTTTTTTTTAATACAAATGATTGAAGAAGGTCCCAAATGTATGATGGATATAAAGTCAGGACATGGCTTTTGTCTGTGGATCACAGCTTGGAGCATGGTTTGCCCTAAACATTGACTCTTGTAAGAAAGCTTTATTTATCAAGGGCTTTTAACTGCTGTTAGTGGTGCATAGCATTTCAGTCCTGTGCTTTTGTGTGTAGGGGTGAATATTATTTCTTTCATTCTTATGTAAAAGCATTCTTGTTCTGAGCTACCTATCAGAGATTCATGGCCTTTTGTGGTGGGAGCCGGCAAAAGGCTTTTAAGCCAGTTTTCAGCTGAGCATTGAGTGTAAGACAGCGTGTGGCACTTCCAGCTGCAGCAAAGCCTTCCCCTCCCTCAGTAAGGTAAAAATTCAAGAACTTAACTCATACAGATCCCTTCCTGCAGATTTACTCTGTCCTCTTCCTCCTCTGAACCTTGTGCTTCCAAGTCCAGGGTGCAAAGAACTTTTCCACCCACAGCTTCCCTCCAGACATTAAATTCCAAGCAGAGCCCCAGCAGAGAAGTCAGCCTGCCAGTGCTGGCTGCCTGTGTAACCCTGTGCCTTTTCCTGACAGCATGTATTTCCGATTGAAAGTGAGCATCATCTTGGACAGGAGGATTCTTAGGGCAAAAATGTTTTGTATAATTTTTAGCACTCTAGCATCCCTTGGGCAGGATAAAGTATTAATCAGTGTGACAAACCCTAGAATCTGCACCAGAGTCATGTTATCCTGTGGTTGATCTGACGTCTGTGTAGCACTCTGTTGGATTTTTTTTTCTTTCTCTTGTCAGACTACTTCAACATGAAATGAGCCATCTTATAGTGTGGTCTTTTCATTGCAAATTAATCCCTACTTCAAATGAAGATCTGTGTTCAGGCAGAGGAACATTAGCGTGATCTTCTTAAGGAAGAATTGAGGCTTTAACAAGAATAAAAACATGACGAATAACAGCATTTTAAAAGTGGGACTGACAGGACATATTATTCCTGTCAAAACTACAGGCAGCAATAAGTCCAGAGAAGGAACAGTCAAACCCATTGCATTTTTTCTTTCTTATGTAGAAATATTGTAGAGATGTAGTAAGATTGAATGCTTTGTCCTTACAATATTGATGCAACATTAACATTTTGTCCTGAAAATTGGGCAACACTTTGTCAGCATCTCATTTTTCCACCAAAAAACATGTTGGTGTTAATGTTCTTGCAGTTTTTTTAGTGGGAGATCAGGCTCCTGTGCTTTCTTTGACGCTGACAGCATATCCCATATGTCATCTGAACTCAAGGCTTAGATAAACTTCTTATGCAGGGAGAGCTGACACAGGGAAATGTATTCCTCTTAGAACTTTTATTCTTCAGTAAGACCAGGATGTACTCTAAAACTTGTATGAAATATGCAGTCTCATTCGTATGGGTTTCATTTATATTTGAAATTTGCCAGTTGTGCAAAATAAAATTCATTAAGGCATATTTGCTGTTTCTGTTTTCTATCACAGAAATCAATAGAGTTATTCCAATAAAAACTAGGAGAGAATTTTCAGATTTTCAGTTCTTGACTATTCATAACCTGAAGTAATTTTATTCAGAAAATTATGGAGTTGCCAGCTACCAATTATGAAAGAAGATGCTTGTGAATGGAAAATCTCTTTGGAAACTGAAGCAACAGCATTGTTTTGAAGTTCCCTCTGGCTCCAATATTTTTATATACTTCAGTTGTGTTGCAGAAATTGGAGCACCCCTTTGAAATTTCCAATTATTTGAGACCTTCCAATTATGTCTCTTATTGATCAGCATGCCTGAGACTGGATGAGGTGGATCAATGATCGGTGACCCTCCTGGGAGGTCCCTGGTGTGTTAGAGTCAAGGCTTGTGGATATTTCAGAAAGAATAGTATAAGCCATTGTGGGCTTAAGATGTTTGCAGTGGAATTAATGCACTCACTAGTTCAAGCCAAAGGCTTTGCAAGCCAAATGTCAGCTTAGTTCTCTGTTAAAGAGTTTTCTATAACGTGTCACTAGAAACCTGTAAAATTACAGTAGTATTCTTTATCACATTCCAGATACAAACCCAACATTTGTGTGTTAATAATGTAGAAAAAGCTGGAGCAGGGAAGCCTTTCTCTGCTTCAGCTTTTTCTCTGTTTCACAAATGAGTAGAATAAATACAGCCTAGTAATTTAATGACTACTTTACTGGTCTCAAGGCCATAATTTACAGAAATGTAATGAATTAGTCTTTGTGAGGGAGCATGGCATGGCAGATTTTACTTCCTTTTATTTCCTGGAATCTTTCTTAATTTTATTATGGCTTTTTCTCTTGGAGAATAAATTGCACAGGAATGGGAGGCAATGTAGCTTTTTTTCCCCCTAAACAAAATGTCTGCAGTGTGTTTAGTACAGGAAGAAAACAGTGAAGTGAAAACTTCTCTGCTATAGTAGCTTAGTCTTGATTTTGAACTGTTAGTCTGCCTGAAACTAAAGAAAGAGTGGAGAGACACCTAAAAAAGGTCAATTAATTTGTTCTTTTTTTTTTTTTTTTTCTGGTGAATGCTGTGGGTAAATATAACAAGTTTAGGATATTCTCAGTTCTTGCTGAATGGTACAAGAAACTCAACTTTCTGAACACCATTCTGTACTTAACAGGTATAGCTGCAAGGGTCAATAAAATGAGAATTTATAGGTGTTATAAAGATTCTGTTATGCTGCAGTGTTGTGAAATTTCATTAAGTTTTTTTGATTGTTCACACAATATGTAGCATTTAACCTTCAGTCAAATAAAAACATTTTTCTTGACATGGAATTTGTTGATGTGTCCATTTTTTTTAAAGGTTACAAACATTCATGTAAATATTTTTCTATTCTAAACCTATTTTTTGCTAAAATCAACAGTTTAGTGGTCAAAATATTTTAGCACATATGGAACTACTTGAAAGCAATAAGATGCATTGACAAAAGTGAATATCCATGTTTTAAAATCTCTTTCATTGCAAAAGAATTCTGTCATTTCTTCCTGGAATTCTATCTGTGCTGAAGTCTAGCCAGCTCAAAATCTCCCTCCATTTTCTTCATTTTCCTGTTTAAGTTTTGCTTTGCTAGAAGCTAACTATGAAAGTAAGTTCCTGCATGCCATTCTGCCTTGACTCTGTAATGGCTATCTGTAGGGCTCACAAAGTCTTTCATCATGAAAGACCCTCTGGCATGCCCTGTCCATCAGCCTGCAACCCATATTCCTTCTAAACCATTCTCTTAGGGGGAAAGAAGTGATGACTGACAGACTAGCTAAGAGCAGGAGAGTGCCTTTAGGCTTGACTTTTGATCCTTTTAGTCCCCAGGCATAACTATAATAATGCAAAAAGCCCTGTTAACTTATCTTCTTGTCCTAAGAGATGTGTTCTGGTTCACTTGTCATGTCAATGCTTATACTTTCTTATCACATGAGTCTCCTAGAAAATGGTTTGGTTTGTCAGCAACTATAATTTAAGCAGAATACAGTGAGATTGGTTTACAGATGCAGATATTTAATTGTCATCTCTAGAACTTATTTGTAGAAATGTAGGTAATTGCTTGTCATTCAGGTATCACTTGATCAGAAAGCATCATCTTTAAACTCAAGATCATAACAAGAGTTAAACTAAGATGGTTAGGAGATGAGGCTCTATGTTCAGTCATGGATAGTGAATTTCATCTTCCCAGTCAAGTGGTCTGCAGCACACATGGATTGATGATACATTGTAGAGAAACAGGGACTGCCTGTTTTAAAGGCAGCTTTGTCAGACCTTATTTATCTTCTGTCTTCCTCTCCTCTCCTTTGATTAGTTTATAAATCAATTTACTATTTATTTAACTCAATCAGTAAAAAACTTTGAGGAAAATGGATGATCTGAAGTGCTTTGGTAGGGCTCTTTTTTTTTTTTTTTTTTTTTTTTTTGTTAAGGACAAAGAGCTTGTATATATTATTTCTGCATTGGATTTCCCCCATGGAATTTTAATGTCCTCTACAGTTATAGGAGACACATAGCCTCTTAAAGTACTCAGAAATATTTGTGAAGAGTTTATGCCAGATTACACAGAATCATGAAAAAGGCTAAAAACATGCTATGAAAAGGCTTATGTTTTGACAAAGTGTGACCTCCTATGCCTAGCAGCAGCAAATCACCATGGTCCAAATTAAAAAACTGCACTCATTAATGTTTATCTCTCAAATGCTTCAACTGTCTGTCATGTTTTAGTTTTTGCAATCGTATTTATAGTTGTCACTTTGTTTTCTACAAATAAAAATACAGCCATCTTTTCTCTTGAAAAACTGACAATTTCTCAGTTAATGGAAAGTAGTTCAAGTTTTCTATGTCCAACATCTTAATCCACCAGAGTACCAAATGTAGGACTCTCAGACTACCGCATGCAATCTTAACTCAAGGAGATGATATTACATTTCTTCCTTTCCCCTGGTAGCATTACATGGGGGAGTTTCTTGGGTTTTTCATGTTTCAAAAAGAGATTCGAGTTGTACCATTCTTTGTCTTGCCACTACAAGGCATGGTAATGTATTGGTTTTACCTGCATGGATCTCAGTCTAGAAACTAGTTAATTTAATCAGTCTAGATATAGAATACTGTATACTAATCTGGTCAGATTTAAAAATCAAGTTGTAAAAAACCCAAACTTTTTTGAAGGCTGCTATTTTTCAATAACTTTTATATCTCTAAAAGCTACATTAGAAGTAAATGTTCAGCAAAGGATTGCTCAAAATGTGACTTGCTGATGTAAGAAGATGTACCTACCGAAAAAGATGTGTTCCTTCGACAGCTCGGTCTAGCTGAAGATGTCCCTGCCCATGTCAGGGGGTTGTAGTGAGGTGATCTTTAAAGTCACTTCCGATCCATGCTATTCTGTGATTCATCAAGTGTTTTTCTATCTCTCTGTCTTAGTTCTGTGACTTTCCTGACGAATTATTCTGGAATATATGTTAAATCATAGGTCTCACAAAGACCTTTACAAGGTCACCCAAACAGATGAAGTCTAATTTCATGCATCACCAGCCAATTAGTTCAATAGAGGTGGATATTTAGCATACAGAAAAAAAATTATCCTATCTCTCAAAAAATATTAGTTTGCAGCATTTTTGGAGAGAAAATAATTTCTACAATTAGAAACACTTTATTTGCTTTCATGAATTATGTATTTCTTTTTGCAAATAAAGCTTTTCTCTCAATCAGGGTTTGATTTAATTGCTCTATGGAAAAAAATGCCAATAAACAACAGAAAAATTAAAGAATTCTGACAATAATGTCGGAATGTTAGAGAACAAACAGTTTCTTACTGGTAGTTTGATTTTGCCAGCAACTGCTCTATGAAAAGCGTAGGTTTTCTTTTAATTTTTAAGGTGCTATAAGTTGCAGCACTACAGAAAACAAATTCCAGTTATTCTTGCTTTGAAGTCCATGTACTTTCAGTTGCTATTTTTAACGTATTATAAATCAGTTTATCAATTTCTGTAAGCTGAGGTGGAGTAGGTTTAGACTGGATCTTAGGAAGAAGTTCTTCAGTGTGAGGGTGGTGAGAGACTGGAATAGGTTGCCCAGGGAGGTTGTGAATGCCTCCTCCCTAGGGGTGTTCAAGACCAGGTTGATTGAGGCCTTGAGCAGTTGAGTCTAGCTGAGCGGCATCTCTGGCCATGGCAGGATGATTGGAGTAAGTGATCTCTAAGGGGCCTTCCAATCTAAGACATTATTTGATTCAGTTTATTATGTAAACTCAAACCCGCTTTGGATTTCACCCACAACATTCATACCTGACATAGTGTGCTCAGATGGCTGCAGCAGTTCAGTGAAGTTAGTATGGATTGTTCAAGAAAGAGCCTCTTGACATCATTAATTATTTTGGGGGAAGGTGGGGCTGGGAAGGGAGGGAAGAAAGGAAAAAAAAAAGAATTGAATTAATCTTGATATGACCTAACAAGCAATATATGTTTTCCTGATCTGCAACTCTATTTCGTTCTGCTCTTTGGAGTACTTACGTCTGTTGGCAGTAGTAGGATTATGGAACTGGACACTGGAAGTAATCAGAACTTGTAAGAGCTGTTGAGATAATTTGTGTATATGTAAGTTGTATTCTGAAGTATCCACACTTGGGACACCTCTGGCTAGCTAATGTGTTCTTGATGCATGAGCAGTCATTTTGTGGAGACACTTCAAAGGAAAAGTGTCACTCAAATCTATTCCAGCCTATATTTGACACTGCTTCACATAATAGCTAAAGGTAGGAGAATCCATTAGGATTATTTTCTTGAGGGTTAAGGGCTATCTCAGATACCAGTGTAAATGCTGTAGCCAAAGCCTGTGTCTCAAATTTCTGTTTCACTTTGTTGCAGAAGACTTGCCAGAAGTATGAGCTTCATAAAGGCTTGACATGTATTTCTGATATGAGTCTGTGACTTTCTGCTTTTAAGCTGGTGCCAGATCTGGTAAGGCAGTTGCCAGCTGCAGGGATGGAAAAGGCTGAGCATAAGCATGTTCCAGGGAGCCCAGGTAGGAGGGCTGCACAGGCAGCACCTTGTGGCATGGATTTAACTGGAACCTGTATTTGCTAGGATAAAGAACATTTCAGATGTATATATGGACACAATGTGCTCTTTTCTCTTAAAAAATGGTTTATGAAATGATTAGAAAAAGGAACATAGAGGTAAAGCGGGGTAGAGGAACAGTGCTATGCTGCAAATAGCTAAAGAACTGTGTCTGCTGAGGTATCCAAATAATTCTCACATAAAGCAGAATACACAGATCTCAAGGTCCTTTCACTTAGGAGGAAAGTATAGGAGTAGTCCTTTGTACTGAGATTTATGATCACCTCAATCCCTCCAGGTATTTTGTCCATGGAAAGGTGAAGGCAGAGGGAAAGTGTCACTTGATTATGTAACTGTCAACATAGGGCAGAGATGGGGAGATCCATAACAGTAAGCAGCTCTCTAATGCTTCCCCCTTGCCTTGCCTTGAAACGCAAAAGTCCAGTAATGAGATTCAGTCATAGAAATTAAAATGTGGGCATATTAGAAACAGTTAATAGAATTAAGTAGAATTTTTCCACTAGAATGCTTTTTCATGGGAGATGTCATCCCAGCATTCTGCTAGGGTTTATCATATAGTATCTGCTGGAAACCTTATGTGTTTCCTTCCTGGCTGGCAGAGTGCTGCAGCCCTGGGTAAGCAGGGATTTTAGGTTCCTTCCTTCTTTCAAACTCTGAAAATGAAGTGTTTACAAATATATAAAAAGTGCAGTTTAGTGTTCAGTCTGAACAGTTTGGCTGAACTCTTCATTTAATGGAAACCAGAGCCTTTTGTGCTCCTTCTAAAAGGGATATTTCAGATGTATTAGTGATTGTTACAGTAGAGCAATTGTGAAAACAACGATTCTTTAACATCAAAAGAAGAATGATGAAATTTAAAGGGAGTAGGTAATTCTTTTTTTCTTCATACGCAGCTCATTGTTTCAGTGTAGCAGAAATCATATACTAAAAGGGTATATTGGAAAAAAGACAAAAGGAAACAGTAATTCTGCAGCTGGTTAAGAAAATATTGTAAAAGGTCACTGGGTCAAGTGTGCAACCTTTCTTGCAAAAGGTTGAAGAATCTTTTGCTTCAGAAAACTCATTCCTACTGTCTAGTAGATCAGTTTCGAAGTGACTGACTGTGTTACAGAGATTGAGCATAAAGTGCTCAATAGTAAGTACCAAAGTACTGCATGTGCGAGCACATTTTCCTGTTAACTAATAAGCAGCCATGCTCTATCGTGTTGAATGTGAGAGTTTTTTTCATAAATCATATTTGAAAATGTTGCTTTCTGGCCTACAGGGGATTGTTAGAATAGAGAGAATTGAAGAATTTTTGCACACAGCTAATGTGCCTTTGAAAACAGTTTTTTCCCTGACGTCCATTCCTTGTGAGACATTAATACATCTTTTGTAATCATGTAAGTCTGTGCAAGATGCAAGTAATTTCTATGTGAATATATGAAATTCGTGATGCTGATTTGTAATTAGCATAGAGGGTAGTTTAGCATAGACACCTGCTCTGTAAGATGTGGAAGCAAAATGTACGTTATATGATTAGCCATTTTATAAATCATCTTCAGTGTTATGAAACAATCCAATTCCCTCTGAAAGCTCTTTTCTCCTTTTGAGCATCCACCACCTGTTTTAACAGCAGCAGCAAAACCCCGAAACAATTTCCCAAAATATTCCAACAACTGTCATATTTCTGGTTTTTAGAACCTGTGAACCTGTTAATGATTGTGCAATTAGAATTTTTCTGTCCCAAATCATAGGCTCAAAGGCCTGCCTATCTCTTGCTGCCATTTACATAACATGAGTCAGAACAGCAAAAACAAATGAATGAAACAAAAAAGTGATTTCAGCATAAGAACTTGCATCTTCTTGGCTGTCCATTATAAGCTGGCTGTCATCAAACTGCAGAAAGTCCAGCAGTGGGCAAGCAGGAGGACAAGTAGAACTATAAAATAGTTCTATGTTTTCTGTGTATGAATTTGAATCTGGAGAGATGCTACTATAAGACACCAGTGGCAAGGATTAAGGCTCAGCTGTCCACTAGATAAGTGACGGGGGTCTCTGTGAATCCCTATCCCTTCCTGTATGGGAGGAGAAATGGAATATGTGTAACAGAAAGGGGATGGAAAAGGAAAATAAGCCAGTTTTAATGAAAATAATATTAAAAGAAAATATATACAAATAGGTGCAAAACAATATTGAATCCAGTGCCCCTGATAGCCATGTCAGCCTTGCCAGTCATGCTGTGGGCAGGCACTAGGGATGTCCCAGACTGGATTCAGAAGCTAGATTCTGCAATTGAATTGAGGAATACATGGCTCAAGGTTGAAGGCAGAAAGAACAGAGTCCTCCTTGGACACCAGCAATTGAAGAAGAGACCTTGACTCTGTTGATCAGGTAGACGGAGGAATTGAGTGCACCCTCAGCAAGTTTGCACATGACACCAAGCTGTGTGGCACAGTTGACTTGCTAGAGAGCAGGGATGCCATCCAGAGGGACCTGGACCGGCTGCAGAGGTGGGCTCAGGCCAACCTCATGAAATTCAACAAGACCAAGTGTAAGGTCCTGCACCTGGGTCAGTGCAATCCCAAGCATAACTCCAGGCTGGGTGGGAATGGCTGGAGAGCAGCCCTGAGGAAAAGGACCTGGTGGTCTGGGTTGGCAAAAAGCTCAACATGAGCCAGCAGTGTGCATGTGCAGCCCAGACAGTCAACTGTATCCTGGCCTGCATTAAGAGCAGCGTGGCCAGCAGGGCAAGGAAGGGGATTCTGCCCCTTTTACTCTGCTCTCATCAGACCCCACCTGGAGTACTGTGTGCAGTTCTGGAGCCCCCAACACAAGAAGGACATGGAACTGTTGGAATGAGTCCAGAGGAAGACCACGAAGATGCTCAGAGGGCTGGAGCAGCTCTGCTATGAAGACAGGCTGAGAGAGTTGGGGCTCTTCAGCTGAAGTAGAAAAGGCTTCAAGGAGACATTGTGATGGCTTTCCAATATCTGAAAGGTGCTTACAGGAGGGCTGGGGAGGGACTATTGACAAGGTCTTGTGATGACAGGATAAGGGGTAAAGGGTTTAAACTGGCAGAGGGGAGATTTAAACTGGATGTTAGGAGGAAGTTCTTTACAGTGAGGGTGATGAGAGACTGGAACAGGTTGCCCAGGCAGGTTGTCTGCTCCCTCCCTGGAGGTGTTCAAGGCCAGGTTGGATGAGGCCTTGAGCAACCTGTTCTAGTGGGAGGTGTCCCTGCCTATTGCACAGGGGGGTTGGAACTGGGTGATCTCTGAGGTCCCTTCCAACCTAAACCATTCTATGATCCCTCAGCTTTATACTGATTATGATATCTATGGAATGGGATACCTTGTTGGTCAGTTTAGGGTCACATTCACTGTCCACTCCTCCCCACAGGTGCTACTCCCTGCTCTGCATCACCACTCCTACATGGCTCACAATTTAGACCTTGGTCTTCATAGGAGTAAGTATAAGCAGGAGCCTTTCTGCACACCAGTCCTTGGTAGTAATAAACATTGAATGTTATCACTTCTAGAATCCGCCACTCTGCAGAAACGTGCCGTGAACTTCAGAAAGTGTTGTCACTGTGCACAGACTTAGCTGAAAAGTGAAATCCATGAACAGAATTAGCCCTGTTCTAGCTTAAATCAGGACAACCAGGAATGTGACTGGTAGTTGATGCTCTCTGTACTCACTGAGAGGTGCTGATTGGAGGCAGGGACAATGAAGGGTGGATTATTTTGGCCAGTGGTGGTAGCGTGGCTGCTGATAAAGTCTCTCTTTTTCCTCCCTCAATTTGTGGTCATTTTGAGAAGCGGGCAGTTGAGCCCCGTCACTGCAGGGCTATTCATAAGTATGGAGACAGGACAGAAGCAGGTGTGCAGTGCTGGGAAGCCTTCCCAGTACTTCCCAACTACTTCTCTGTGGCCATGGTTAACTTATCTCCAGTATTTGGTCTTTCAACAGTGGGTAAGAAGGAGTACCTCCTGATGTGAAATTAAAACTACATTTGCCCTACAAAAATAGAAAAATAATTACAGAAGAAATATATGAGTAAAATGTTATTTTATACATTGTTGAAATAATTAGTTTCTGTTTTGGTTAAATTCTGTACAAAGCTGCTGATGGGAATAGCTTCTGGGCCATTTGTGTGACACTATCTGAACTTTGATTGTTCATAGGTCAAGCCAGTCTCCGAGCTTCAACAGACCATGCACTTACAGACTTCACTTTTTCACAGAAACATATCTAGGGCCAAATTTTGTTATAGGTAGTTTACGCTGTATAGATTAACATCAGAAAAGCTGTTGCTATAAATTTATGCTTATTCTGACTGTTATGTTACATGCATATTTCTGATCAAAGGGGCTTGAATTAAGTAATGTAGGTTCTTACTGGTAATACTTTGCATATGAAGAATTAAAAGGCAGAAAGAGTTAATACCATGCATGCCTTTGACATAAGCGGCCCCCACTTCTCTTCCTTCTGTTTTATATTAGCATTTTTGCCATGACTATGCTAATAAAGGTCCCTTACCCATTCACAGCTGTGTTCTCAGATGGTTAATCTTAGCAAGAGGCAGATCCTCCTGTGCTTTTGTTAGAAATCGCATTCACCCTCATAGCTTTAGGCTGAATGTTTTTTTCTTTTTTCTGTCTCCAAGTCTGCTAGCAGCACCTCAAGTGTTTATCTCCTGAGTCTGTATGAAGGATGACAGCCTGTGCTTCCCTATTCACAAAATACTGAAGCTTCATCACACTCCTTAGAGGAAATTACTTGCTCTGCTCTGAAATGAGAGTATATGGGGTCATTCCAAAGGCCTGTCCTGACTCTCTTGAGGTGGAGGTATGTTTTTGGGGAAAAAATAAAAACAACAACAAAACAAAGCCAACTCCATTATTGTAGACATATCACTTACTTTGCTATATCCTTCCAGTTCCCACTCTCCTGGGAATTTGTGGGGTTTTATAACCTGTCAGTAAAAGTGAACACGTCCAATGAATAAGAGAAATCTCCCTCCAAATAGCAGAAAAAGCAGAATTACTGAGAGCATGTTTTTTCTTTTTTTTTACCTGAGTTCACATTGTAAATATTGATTTTTATAAAAGAAAACTTAAGGTAAAGACATCACATGTTGTTCTTCAATACATCCATTGCACAAACATCTGAGTTCATGCGTGGATCTGGTGTTACGGATGATTTATAAGAACTTTCAGCCTTTCAGGCAATGCATTTGATATCGATCTGCTGACTGTACATTGAAGAAGTGATGATAGATGTTGGAAAGTTTCATAGGTATTAATTATCTCTGTAACTGTAAATAATTTGCATAGTTTCTAACCAGTTCTTGTGTTATTTTTTGGTTGAACTCAGCATAAATGCAATCTTAATTAGCGTGTGAAAATAGCTTACATTTTAGGGCTGCTTTCAGATTCTTTATCATGCTTAAAACTTTGTAATTAGTATATTATCAAAGAATATGTGCTTGACTGTTGCAAAGATGAAATAAGCAGCTTACTGTGGTGCTTAGACACTAACCCGCCTGCCAAATAGAGACTGAACTGATATTGAAAAAAAATTACTTCTTTTGTGATTGGTATTTCTTTTAACTGATCTTAACTGTAAAATCTTTATCAAAGTAAACAACTCCATGATGTCTTTCTGACAACCTCTTAATCTCCCTGAGATTCTGGGAGAACTATAATAAACCAGTCTGTCAGTAACATGACTTTCATCTTCGTATCCTGGAGGTATGTTACGTGTTATCCCTTAAAGGAGATGGAGCTTTCACAAGTACACGCTTTGTTTGTGTAGCCCAGGATGCCCCTGTAAGCTGGAAACCTTCCCAACTCCCTGCCTTTTTCACTTAGATTGTTTCAAATTGCCATCAGCAGCAAAGGACAAGTCTCTGCAAAATGTTCCATGTTGACCTATAAACCTTGGCAATTGATCGCTCCGAAAGGTAATGTTCAAAACCAGAACAATGTGAGGTTGACTGCCATATGGTCCATAATAACTGATATAAACTGAGGCGGCTGGTGAGACATGAAGACCCTCCTGGTATCTGAGAATCTAGTTTGAAAAAAAATCTTTTAAAATAAACTAACTTCTGCATTAAATCTGAATGTTCATTCTCATTCAAAACTGGGATGGTGGGATACTCAAACAATATGTGCACATGAATTTATTTCTCTCTCTTAAACCTTGTCTTCCTCTGTAGGTGCAAACATGCTCCTCGATGAAAGACTTGGCTGTAAGAGGCCTGTTTCTAATATGCAGTATTTGGTGTTTTATTCAAATGCTGCTTAAAACATTACTTTCAAGGCTACCTGTCTGAGCAGGTGGAAAGTCTCTGAGTATGAAAATGAGCCGCATTTTACTGACAGCTTTGCAAAATTCAAAATGATCTTGCATATTTTCCTTGTTAATTGTTTAGTTAAGTACTGAGAAAGAAGGGCTTGAGAAGAAACAGTTTTCTTGCATATCAGGAGGAACATATTGTTTTATTTTAGTAACAAAAAATAACAATTTAGTATTTTTATTTTCTCCAAATTTGTGTTTTCCCTTTCCATAAAATACTTTACATTATGAATGTATCTTTCACACAATACTTCATTGTTCTTGGTGGCTCTTACCCACTGAGGAAGTACATGTTTACAGTTTTGGAGTATTTTTTATCAAAATGTTCACAGTACAAAACCATTTTATTACCAATTAATTTGTAACACTTGTTTTTACATAGAATGTTATAATCACAAAAAGCTTCATACTTTACAGTCTGGTAACTCAGGTCAATAAATCCAATTATATAACTGCAGAAACACAATTCTCATACCAGAGAAAGAAAAGAAAAGGTCTGGAGAAGCAGTCTCTAATTTGCTATTAATGTAAATACATGATCTGCTTACATTCCCAGTATCTCTGTTGTGTGGCAGAGTATTCAGTGTTTAAAATGAAAATCTAAATTTGGAATGGATTTTCAGATTCTACAAAGAATGATGTTATTAGCTTTATACACTGAATCAATGGCAATATTCACTTACACTGAAAGGTGTATGTCTTTACAGACCTTAGATTGGAGGCTTTAAAAATAGGAATGGGTTAAATTGACAAAGAAACCTATATCTGTGATTTTGAAGCACAGTTTGGTTACTGCAATCTGTCGTCTTGAAGGAAGATTCTGATGAATCTTCATGGCAATAACAGAACATCTGTTAGAAAATATAGCAGAAGTGACTGCAGTTAAGCAAATTACTGGGAGCAATGTGTTTGTCACTCATTTACTGATTCTACAGGTCCTTGTTCTTCAGTAGAGAATGCTGGTTTCAAAACCCAGGCAGATCAGGACGTCCCACTTTGGGATTCCACTTCATTTTATCATAGAGGACAGTGGATGTATATAAGTTAATACCTTCCTAGTCACTAATGACTGCTGATGTGTCAGCAGCAAGTGAGGATTGAGCTGAGTTTGGTCTTTTCATTCAGGTTTTCTTGTGCTTGCTGGGGTCTAAGACCATTACGGCACTGTTGGCTACCATAGGTGAGTTTATGCCAAATAGCTTCATGCCCAGTAACTTGGTTTGATGATTGCTTACAGCAGGACTTTTTATAGGCTTAATTTGCTCAGTGATTTCTGTCACTTTAATTTACACACAGACACTTTTGCAGGACGTCTAAGGGCAGCTTTATGATACATTTTGACTAATTAATACAAAATCAGTTTAAATTTCTATCTGTTTCCTGGCTTAATATGAATGCTCTGTTACAGAACATAGCAATGTGTTCCAGCCTAAGGGCTGAGGTTAGGAAATGCAAAAGCAGTCCCCTGGGTGTGATATCTGCCTCTCACAGACCATGCTGTCTTGTTTAGCTTTAAGTAGGTGTGCAGAAACAGCTATGCATCAGTGCTACTGCAGGTTCTTTAATTTTTCTAGTTAAAGCAGAGATAAACGTAATCCATCAGAAAACTCTTCCCACCTCCCCAGGTCACTTGGAGAGATCTTCACCAGTCAGGGGATTGTAATAGGTCATGAGATGCCTTGACAGCTTTTAATGTGTGATCACTTACTCTTTAATGGATGACAGTTGTTTATAATTACTGTAATTGATGATAAGAATTCTGTTTTATTAAAGAGGGCAACCCTGAATGTGGAGGCTTACCGGCTTGTGTGGTAAATAATCAAGCAGGGATAGGCAGTAGTGAAAAAAAAAAAAAAAAAAAGATCAGTGTAGGCCGGTAGGTATTTCTCTCCACTTCTGCTGGAATACAGAACTGTTTACAAGAAGCTTGTAGACATGTGAAGTAAATCCCATGAAGAAAGAGTAGCAATTCTAAGTAGTAAAGTCTACTTAAAACTTCTTTGTTTTCAGGATAAAAGAAGAAAATCTAATTTGCTGTCAAAAAAGTAAAATTAATGTGTTTTGTTTGGGTGGCTGATTTGGTTTGGGTTTTTTTTTTTTGTTTGNCCAACACCCACCCTACCCTGTACCCTGCCAAGGGTGTTTGACTGTGTATAAGTTTGGTTCTGGCTTTGTTGTTGTGTTTTGTGTTGGGTTTTATTTTGTTTTGTTTTGTTGTTTGTTTGGGTTTTTTTTTGTAATCTCTTCTGCTGCACTTTCTTTTCCATGTTTGGAAATATATCCAAAACCTGTTGTGATGGTTCAAGAGTTACCTGCCCCCCATCCCCCACTGTTGAATTCACTCAGACTGGACTCAGCTGGCTGGAAATTAAGGAATGAAGCTTTATAATCACAGCTTAGAACAATAGACAAGCAGATATTTACAATATATTACAAATATTTACAGTTATATACATTAAAAAGGTAATACAGAATCACAATACCCCTCCTAGAAATCAGAGTCCTTAAGAGGGTTTCCCAACCATCCTTCCACCTTATCCCAGAATCTACCTTACATGCAAGGTGAACTGGAAAGATCAGCAAGGGGAGTTAGAAGCAGAATTGATTAGTTTGGTTACACAGATCCAGCTAGAAGTCAGGGAGAGAGAGAGAGGTCAGACTCTGCAGACAGAGAGTGACTCACTTATCTATGTTTGTGTCCTTGCTTTTATACATCTCAGTAAACTTACGAGTGAGGTGGACATCACCATTGCTTTCTTTTCACAGCCTCTAATCTAATTTATCTCATTAAAATATTCCAATTAGGCTCAGACCAGCACACCTGTCTACTTTTTTCATACTGTTCACAGAATAGATCTGTGGAAAACTTGCAGAAAGGAAAAATTATTTGTTGAACAAGAACAGTTTTGAAGACTGAAATGGAACATATGTGTGACTTTTGACCAAAAAAAACAAACAAAAAAAAAAAACCTGATGAAAAGTGGGATACCTTAAAGAGATAATAGATAAATCAGTAGATGTAATACACCATGAGTTTGGTTTAGACCTGAGATTATAGACAGTTCTGAGTCCATAAGGAAAATGAATTCTATGTTCAGTTCTAGATTCACAGCAAAAAATAAGTCTAAAGAGTTGAAGAAAACAAGGCTTAAAGTTTGAGAACTTGTAAGAAAGATTGGAAAGAAACTAAGAAAAGCAGAATGAGTATAATGTAATTGATCTAATAGTAAAAAAAATAGCTGTTTGTAAGCATGGATGAAGAGCTAAACTGGTGGGGTTTTTTTGTGTACAGCTGTGAGAAGCTTAGTAAAGGGCCATTACTGAGGAGTTTCTCAGTGGAAGTGTTAGCACCTGAAGCATTAAAACTGAAGCTGGGAAGGCAGTGGGAAATATGCTGTAGGAAATTAATCTATGTTATTAGTGCAGTAGATGCAGTTAGGATCTAGTGTCTCACAGTGTGATGTGGCATGTCGTCTAGACAGACTGGGTAGAGGACCAAATGGTGGGACCCAAACTGATCTGTTGTAAAGTTTCTGAATGTGCTGTGGTTTTTTTTTTTTCAAATATTTGAGTTAGCTTAACAAGAAAGCTGAAAGTGGACAATGGCCACTGAACTACTCTGAATTTGCTTTCCTGTATCTGTTCAGAACAGGCATATACTTCCCTTTCTTTCCTTTTTCAATATTCAGGTAACATTGCTCAGCCTGCATGTTACAAGTATTTGAATTTTTCTGTGGGATAATGTATTTAAAAGAGAAATATGATGGCTACAGTGAAAAGTAACCAGATTATGGTGGAATTGTGTGGGAAGAAACATGATTAATACTGATGCAATTGAACACTTTTAACTGAATGAGGATTTCAGTGTGATTTGGGGAATGATGGACTTCAAATTGAAAGAACAAATTGGCAGAATGTTCATATGATCTGTCTGCATCAGACCACGAATTTAGAGAAGTTAAATTGTGCTGAATCACTACAAAAATACCTGCTTCTGCAATGAAATTTAAAATAAGAGTGGCATTTCAGACCCAAGACATCCCATTTAGAATGGGAGAGAGAGTTTAGACACAGAAGAATAGATACATGGAGAGCAAATGGTGGCTTTTTGGGTCATGGCAATTTTGGTTTGGTTTTTTGCTTTTGTTTTTTTGTGTTGTTCTGGTTTTAAATTTTAGTGTTTTATTTTACTCTGAAGATTATAGGAGGGATTTCTTTGAGGAAAGAAAAATACATCAGCTATAATTAATCTTTGAAGCAGGAAGAAAGGAAAGTAGGTAGAAAGGATTTGAGGGTAGAGATCTATCAGTTGCAAACATCCTAGATTGGAAGACTGATTAATTACCCATCCTGACTTGGTAGCCATCACCCTCGAAAGAGAATATAGCAGAATCTGTCCCTCCTTTCAAAGCAGTCCTTGGTGGTGGTTGAGAGATGAAGAAACCAAGAGTGCCTTCTCTCTTCTCTGAATCCTTGAGTTCTGTGACTTCCCAAAAACTGTGTGGCTGCAGATAGATGGTAATTTTTTACTGTAAGTCTTTAGTCTATCAGGAACATTTTCTTAAGACAAATGTAATAAACTTGTCAGGCTTTTGCACCTTGAAGGTTCATTATTTTTATAATTACAGATTTTCAGTTAAACATCTTTCTAACACAGGTTATTAAAGGGTATTATCTCTGATAAAAATAGATTGTCTTCATCTTTCTGCAAATGTTTGGGTTAAATATCATATATTAATGCCAGTAAACCAAGCATCCTTTAGAAAAGCAGCAGAGGCAATCATCTTTGTCCTACCCTAATTGAGTGTAGATTGAAAGCAAGTAATTTTAAAGGTTCTTTATATTTTAAGGTCTCAGAAAACTACAAGCTTACAGCTACTCCTGAGATTTTTGAGTGCAGATTAATACTGTAGTTAATGCAAGGAAAGTATTAACTGTACTAAGCAAACACTGCCTGCATCAAGTTTTTACAATTCTAGCTGTGAAGCTACTTGATGGAGTTTCATACAAGTCTGTCAAAACTGAGGCAATTTGGGGCATATGCATAGCAAACTGATATTTCAGTTGTTGTGTCTGTAGAATATAAGTATGCTGGATTAAATGAAATACATTCAGGAAGAGACATTTTCCTCAAATTCTGAAGCTTGTTAGTTCATTGGTATGTTCAACACTGTTTCCATAGGAGTGTGACTGTCTCCTACACAATAAAGCTGGTATGATGCTCACAGCAATTAGAGCATTTAAGAGCTCTACATGCATTCAGCTGAGTTGCAGGTTCTTATTTCTACAGTGAAAAATAAAGCCAGGCTTAAACCTGGCTTTAACGCATACCTGCTATGGAGAATAAGGCAGTTATCTTACACCAAGACCTTGTTGAAGTTAATTCTTCCTATTTGCTAATTACTTCAATACTGGCAAGGTAAGAAAACCTGTAAAGGCTTTACTTTTTTGGTCTGTTTATGGCACTGTTTTCTATAAATGCTATTTTCCAGTTAACTACAATTCTTGCTACAAATGAAAGGAAAAGAACAACATGCTAAGGAAGCTGTGAAACCTCAGACATGTTATAGGAGGTTCAGGAGAAAGTGTAGCACCCACTTTCTTATTAGTTCAAATAGACATTAACCTCTCCATGACCCTTATTAAATTTACTGAAGTTTAGAACTAATGTAGCAGCTCAAATTTAGATACTAAACTTGCTGATATTGGGAAATTTGATGTAATACCTCCTTATAAAATAAACTAGGGATGTTGTTCACTTGACCTTGGTTTTAATTACACAAGTATATTTTGACACAGAAGCCTCCTAGGGTACCACACAATATAAAAGACACTGTGTAAAACCTGCTTACATTGCACTGCAACTCAATGCAGATTTTGGAGCTGATCGGCTCTTTTTCTCCTAAAGGCAATATTGATCTGATTTGTACAAATCAGCAATTGCTTAGTATGCTGAAATTGTAGTTATATAATTGTAATATATATGTAAAAGCTAATTAATGACAGAACTTGCAAATGCATGTGTTTCTGTTTACTGCATTTTCATTAATGTCTTAAATATTTTTTAAAATGTAAAATTAATATGTAAAAGAAGGGAAATAGCCTAATTATTCCAGAAAGATGAACCTGGAATTGAGATGTATAAGCTTTCCAATTTCTATGACTATCCATATTCCATTAATTCACATCTCTTTCCTTCTTTTCATGAAATTATATGTCTGAGATCCCTCAAGATGTTTGAATGCATTTTGTAAGGATTACTCATTAGTGGTGATTACCCTGTACTAATAACTCCTCAAAGGATTCTTTATTCTCCTTACCCTTTTAAGCTCCAACAGATATAAAAGGTTCTCTGATATTGTGGTAGCTTCCATTTCTGCATACCTCCTCTTTAAAACAACTCATCTTTAGAAATACAGCATCGTATTGCTTTTGAGCTAAACCTTCTTTGCAAATCACAGCCTAGTTCTGTGACTGGCACTCCACATCTTTTGAGTTATAAAAGATTAGAGATTTGGAAGCAAAAAGGAGGAGGAAAAAAACTTGAATAATCAATGTTTCAAAAGTCTAAGATTTGTGTATTTTAAGGAAACATTAACTCTGAACATATGTTCATGACCTGTAAAATCCTTCAGCATTACCTAATGTATTTATAAGGCTCACAGTCCCTTCTAATGATGACTCTTAAGCTTTGAAATTAGGCCAGCACTTTTGGAAGGTTTATCTAAAGTCTTGTAGAAATTATAAATATAAAAATAGTCATTACAGGATTGAGATGCAGAATCATTAATAGAGTTAATGTAGAAGTCATATTTTGACTCTGTATTTCTAGTCAGGCTAAGGGCTGTGAATGGCAGCATTCAGGTGTCTTTTCTGCATGTTCTTTTCCTTCATCCTTCTCTTCTCAAGCCTGACCAAAGACCATCTTCCTCAATTTCTTGTATGTCATGTTTGTTCCTTTGGCAACATGGCACTGGACTAAGTCTTGTGTGTCAGCATCTGAAACAGAAAACAGCGAATTAACAGGAGCGAAGTGTGACCCCATCCCTAGCACAGCAGGGAACTGAAGTTCCAAAATGATTTTCTGTGTGAGATGCAGGAAGGGAGATTGCAAAAAACAATGCCAGAGTGATTTTTATTGTGGCACACCAGCTGTTGGTGTTCTGTCTTGAGTTGTGTGTACTCTGGAATTCCAGAGTGGCCATATATTGTAGCTTATCTGAAATCTGTATTCATTTGTGTAAAGTAAGAAAATGGAGTACAAAATAAAATTTTTAAAAGCTTAAATTGATTAGTTAATTGTTCTATATAAAAGTTTCTGTTTTGTTTTTCATCCTTTTTAGTGCATGAGAGCTTTGCATTTTATATATGGAATGATTTTCATCAGAATAATATCATGTTTATGCATATGTAAATTGTGATAACTGGGAGGAGAAATCTGGGAATTTTTTCTAAAACAGCTACTATTTATTGCTGCCAATTGTTGTTTTTGGAGACTTTTGGGAACCTGCTCTACAGGTGGAAATCATGTGTGACTGTTTACCCACTTGTGCTGGATCTAAAATAAATACCCTTAATAAGAAGGCAAAATTTCTCAATTATCAGAAATTATTATTTATTTTTTTATGACTATTTAGTATTTTATTTGATTGGAAGGTAGAACAACAATGTCTGTAGTCTTTGATTTCTTTCTGAAATGATAGATGTTGGGCATGGGAAGTCAAGCAAGTACTAAGGCGAGTTTCATTGTACTATACTTAATATTTTATTAGTCATTCACCCAAGCAGTCAGAAAAGCACAATTAGAGCAATCTTGTGGGCTAATGAAGTTCTCTGACAGAATGGCTGGTCAGTGTAGATGTGGGAAGAGTACCTAAAGTGATATATTCAATTTTTATTTAAATTTAAGAGAAATTAAGTTTACCACACTGTAGTTTAATCTGTTTATTTAACTACACCACACAAGTTTGTTCTACCCCTAAGAGGGCTAGAATTATTTTTTAAGGACAAGCTTACACAAAAAACATCTAATTTCAGAGGGATGAATTAAATCTCATCATTTTCATTCAAAATTGCATTTCTGAGAAGTGCTTGGTTGTGAAAGAATTGTTGTTTCTCAGTACTTTAAAATTTCATCCATTTCCACTGGCTGAATAGAAACAGAAGACTATTTTCTTTTGAAAATTATTTTATCTCATCGTCCAAATCAAGATATCAGTGATTAAGTACTTAGAAATGTCACAGCATATGACTGTAGTTATTTTGGATAGTATTTGTCTTTACTTTTTGTCTACATTTTGTAGAAGGGAGTGTCACTGTGTTTCTGTGCTTTGTTAAAGCAGTGCGAAGAGTGGTAATGGCAGTAGACAAATTTATTAACATCTGCCAGAAAGGCCAGTAATTGCTATCTGAGCCTGAGGTCTCAGCAAGGCCTTCTGCCATCATCATGAAGATCTTTAAATTATCAGTTGCAAATGATTTGCTTGCACTGATTTGCTGAGATAAGCACAGAAAACAAGAGGAAGCAGATCTCAGTTGAGAAGCTATTTCATTTGCATGTGCTTTCCTGAAAACTCTGGTCTCCTTTTTATTTTATTGGAGAGAGACATTTTTAGATTAACTTCTTAATTTTGCTCAGCTTGGTTGTATCCCATCTGGGACTAAACTGTAAACTTAGGATAGCCCTTGGTACTTGAGTCCTTTGAAATAAGAGCCATTTCTTTTTGGTTGATTATCATTTGGGAAGACATGGCTTGAAGTGGTGTGACTCTTTCTCTCTAAAGTAGATAGGACTAGCTGAAAAAAGTTCTCTTTTGAGAAAGATACTGCTGGAAGAGGACTGTCTTGTAAATGGCTTCAGCTCTAGGTAGAGCTGCTGATTTATTGCAACATGCTCATGAATAAACTCATGCTAATTGCTGAAGAAGTCACAGCATCTTTGTACTGTGTTTCCAAGGTGACTGGAAAAAAATTAGAGGAGACAAAACCTTACAGTGACTATTGGGTGTTCACAGGGCTCTGCAGAGGCTGACATCCTTCATGTGATGAGGAGTGAGATGCTCCCCACCTCCTCCCACATGTCTCAGGGCAAGAGGCTTCTGAAATCTTATAGGCTGGATATATATTCCCCCACCACCACTTTTTT